>CM053413.1:32975210-33000797 GCA_028644305.1 Xerus rutilus
TTTTTTTTACAAGACCTTAAAATAGGTTTCAAAACCAAGTCATCTGGGTTTCACTTCCATCTACTGTCCTGCTCTCCCCTACAGCGAAGTGTTAATGACCCAAAGCAAAAGACCTGGGACTTGTAAATGGCTCAAGGAGTTTAAACATGAAGTAATTTCTTATTTTTCTGGCACCCTGGCTGCTTTTATCAACTTACTTTTGGGCTGATGGTAAATGCAGACATAGGTATGAATAATACAAGATACTTGGTGCATTTTGTTTAATTTCTCATAGAAAGTCTGGGCAAAAGCTTACATAATAAAAACAAATATTTAATGTTCCATTGGAACTTTATGTGATAATGTGGTTAGTTACATAATAAGCCAAAACCTTGACTTTAGGAGGTCTTCCGTTCAGCAACCAACCCACCCTGTACATGTCTTCAGGATTAGCCTCACCTTACTGAGTTCGACTTTTGGTAATGGTTTTGTTATGTCTTAGATTATGATGATACAGTTTAGTATAAGCAGAGAACCATTTAGTGAGGCTATCTAAATTTATATCTCAACACTCCTATTATACTTAGAGGAATGGGCCATTTGAGTTTTCCTAAGCCTTAATTTTCTACTTTTTAAAGTGAGAATCATCATTGTCTACCACCAGTGCTGTTGTGACTTGTAAGGTCATGGTGAGGTTTCAATGAGATAGTTTATGTACCACAGTTAACCCAGTTATCAAGACAAGATTATTTAATGAAGGACTTTTCCTCTTAGATATCTAAATAGCATCTACCATTCCTTCCTTTTTCCCACTTAGGGTAGCAGATATAACAGTCAATCAGTTTTATCTTAAATGTTTATAGGATTCCTAAAAAATATTTATTTGATGCTGTAAAGCAGTAAGAGTGAGCTATTTGTTACATGCAATCTAGGAATGCCCCCCTATTTCTCTCTCTCTCTCTCTCATACCATATTGAGTGAACAGGCCCAGATACAGAACATTACATAGAGCCTGATCACCTTTAAATAAAGGGAAAAACAGGCAAAAGTAATTTAGTGGTTTCCTGGGGTGAGGCAGTTAGTAGTTGGGGGGAAGCAGAAGTGGATCTTATAAGCACTGGTACTGTTTTCCTTCTTGATGTGGGTGCTCCTTACATGAGTGTGTTTAGTCTGTGCAGGTTTACCAAGCTGAACACTGATGATCAATACACTTCTACGGGTATGTTTACTAAACGCTTTTAAGTCAGAGATGCTCACTTGTCAAATCACAGCTCCATCTAGGTGTTACTTGTCAAGTCTTTTTGACAACTTGATTGCGATGGCTGGTTTCTTCCTGCCACTATAAGCATTTCCTCTTGGCATGAGAAACAACAGGAAAAAGTTAAACTACGTATAGAAAATACCTATGAGATAGGAAAGCACTAGATCATCTCTCTGTATTGCTCTTGGCTGGGTCTCTATATGGCTGGGGAGTGGTGAGATTCCATGGAGCCCAGACCTCTGGCTCCCTGCCATTGCCATGTTCCCTTTCCTCTAGCCTGGGTTCTGGTATGGAGAAGGGGGTTCCCCCCTCACCTTCCAGAGTCAAATACATCCCAAAGTTGGCACCATCAGTATGGACAGGGATTTTGATCAGAATGTGGACACCCCTTTATATGAGACAAGAATAGAATATTTAAATTGTAAGCATTCACAAAACTCAATATGGATCAAGAACCTACACATTAGACCAGAGACCCTGTGCCTACTAGAAGACAAAGTAGGCCCAACTCTCCATCATGTCAGCTGAGTAACCAACTTCCTCAATAAGACTCCTAAAGCACAAGAAGTAAAATTAAGAATCAATATATAGGATGATATCAAGAAGCTGCAAAGGTTCTTCACAGCAAAGGAAATAATTAAGAACATGAACAGAAAGCCTACAGAATAGGAGAAAATCTTCACTACCTGCACTTCAGATACAGCATGAATTTCCAGGTTATTCAAAGAAAACACACACACACACACACACAAAAGAAAAAAAAAATAACCCAATCAATAAATGAGCAAAGGAACTGAACAGACACTTCAGAGGAAATACGATTTGTCAACAAACATGAAAAAATATTCAACTTCTCTAGCAATTAGAAACATGCAGATTAAAACTACACTGAGATTCCATCTCACTCCAATCAGAATCGCACTCACCAAGAATACAACAACTGTTGGCAAGGATGTGGGAAAAAGTTTCACTCATGTACCACTGGTGGGAGTGTAAATTGGTGCAACCATTATGGAAAGCAGTATGGAGATTTTTCAGAAAACTTGGAACTATTTTACCCAGTTATCCCACTCCTCAGTCTATACCCAAAGAAGTGAAAGTCAGCATATTATAATGACACAAACACATCAATGTTTATAGCAGCTCAATTCACCATAGCCAAGGCATGGAACAAACCTAGGTGCCCTTGAACAGATGAATTGATAAAGAAAATGTGTAAATATACAGAATGGAATATTACTCAGCCATAAAGAATAGAATTATGGCATTTGTCAGTAAATGGATGGAACTGGAGAATATCTTGCTATGATAAGCTAATCCTCCCAAGACAAAGGCTGAATGTTCTCTCTGATATATGGATGCTAACCCACAACAAGGGAGGGTGGGGAGGGGAAGAATAGAAGTCCATTGGATTAGACAAAGGGGAATGAAGGAAATGGAAGGGGGAGGGGAATAGGAATGACAGTGGAAGTAATTGTACATAACTTGCCTTGTATATAAATGACCAGGGTAACTCCACATCACGTACCACTGCAAGAATAGGATCCTAATTAGGATAAGTTAAACTCCGTGTATGTATAATATGTCAGAATACACTTTACTGTCACGTATATATAAAAAGAACAAATAAGATAAAAAAAAATGTAAGCATTCATGGCCTTTTCCCTGGTTGTGAATTGAATGGAGATGCAGACTCAAGTCCAAATTCAAAGTGGGAAAATTGAATTACATACTTTAGAAATTAAAAGGAGAGAAGAATAAAGAGGAAGGAAGGGGAAGTGACCTGCCTTTGCATTTGGAAACTAGAGCTAGGGAGAAGGGTAGGGAGCCAGTGGACCTGAACTACTCATAAGAAAGGAGGGATGGTGTTACTACTCTGAAGTATAGTGCTTTGGTGAGTGAGATTGATAATGATTATGTTTAGGAGCTGTATGATTAAAAAATGCTGTCCTGTGTTATATGGTAAATTCCTCTTCACCATCGCTCAACAACTTTTGTGGGTAAGAACTAATTGATTTTTAGAGAAAAAAATGTTCTTGTTCCCTCGTGATTTCAGGACTTGCCTTAAGAGAAGGCAAGATAGCCCAGTTTTATCACATAAGTATCACTAGATAAAGATCAGTAGCATTTTCCACAAATCTATTTAGGATAGAAATTTGCTTTGTTGTTGGACAACTAAATGATCAGTTAGAGGTCTTGTCTACCTGCCCCTTCAACACACTAAATAAGAACAAAGGTACACTTAACATCCCCTGACCCTCTAACCACATTTACAAGTCCTGAGGCTGGTGTTTCTTAACTAGTTTGTATTGCATTCCAAATTTGAAAGTTTTCTGGAAAAATTTTCTAATAAAACTCGAGGTCAAGTGTTTCCCTTCCTTCAGAATTTACAGTAATAATCAGAACTAATATTTATATAGTGCTCTATGGTGTGTCCTATACTGAGTGCTTTACATTTTTATTTAATCCTCACAAAGCCATAAAGTAGGCACTATTATTATTAATCTAATCCTCATTTTACCAGAGAAGAAACTCATGCACAGAGAAGCTAAATGACTTGTTCAAGGTCACATAGATGGTAAATGGTGGAGGTCATTTTGAACCCCAGACAGTTTGTCCCAGATAGCAAAGCAAAGCTGACAGCATAAGAGGTTATCTGCTGTTTTTTTTTTTATTAAGAAACAGATTCAGTTTAATATTATATGAATCATTTTTACATCTATACCCTTCAATAAGATTCTGTAGGACTTGTATCTTTATCTTAAAAAAAAACTTTGTTTTCAAGTAATGTTTAAAAATGAAACAATATTTAGTACTCCTTTCATGGAAAATAAAATATTTACCAGTCTTCAGCTAAATTCCACATTTGATCTTTTTTTTTTTTTAAATTCAGATTTTGTGCTCTTGAGATTTCAAACCTAGATGACTGTTACAACTAAATGTCTCAGGATTATGAACTATCAGCGATCAAAGGCAGCGTGTATCTGTATGTGCGCAAAGGCTCTGCATACTGTGTATGCATGTGCTCAGGAATTGAATGACCTTCTCACCCTTTCTGTTCCATTCCCTACTCTTGGCATGTCTCGTGGCACTTTGTGAAGCTCTGAAATGAGACTTGTTTTCTCAGTTTGGGGCATATCTACATACCAGCAACAGGGTGCTTCAGGATAGACCTTAGAAAGAGCTTAACCCATGGAAACTTGTGGGCCCAGATGTGGGAATGATTGATCCCAATCTCCCTGGAAGCCAAAAGGCCAGTGGGGTGGGCAAAGTGTTTCCTGCACATAAGAATACAGGAAGACTAGAATGCAAGAGAATTCTTTTGTAGAGGTCTTTTACACATTTCGTTTTTGGGGTGGGTGATAACTGCCTCCGTTCTATCGTCTTTAGGACTGTGTTTATCTATAGGCCTACAGTTCTAAATGACACAAAACAGGAGTAGTAATTACCAAAAAATGAAAACAGACCAAAAAAATCATTTAAAGTAATCTAGCAATGAGAAGAATGGTCAGACAAAAACAACACCTGGCCAGGGGTGCTAGCATATGACATTTTGACTCAAAATAATAAAAACAACTTAGGTATAAAATACTTCAAACTTGAATAAAAACCAAACATGATTTACAACTTAATAAATCAGGAGAAGAGTTAAAACAGCAACAATAAAAGTTACTGACCAGTGGCTTGAGAGGCTGAGGTAGGATCACAAGTTCAAAGCCAGCCTCAGGAAAAGAGAGGTGCTAAGCAACTCAGTGAGACCCTGTCCTAAATAAAATACAAAACAGGGCTGGAATGTGGCTCAGTGTTCAACTTGTAAGGAACAAAGTATACCTCAGTGTTTTTCCCTGAGTTCAATCCCCAGTACCCTCCCCTCCAAATTTACTGAATGGTTGAATAATTGGAAGAGAAATACAGGAAAAAATAGCATAAAGGAAAATATTTGTATGATACTTGGATAACGTATGCATTGCATATTTTATACAACTAGTGGTATTTCATTGGGAGAGAATAACATATGGTAGACAAGAGACCAAAACTAAATAATGGACTAACACATCCCTGAACTGAAGAAATATCTGTGCAGAATAAACCCACTGGTTTGGTAAAAAGACTATGATGAATGGGCACAGTCTCTGATGTCTTAAAGACATGGAGGAAACCTTATAAAATTCTGCAAATTTATTTTAAAACTTAATAGCAGACCCATAAGAGGAGTGTAAACTGTTAATAAAATGAAGAACATTAAATGGATTGAAAATTAAAACAAATATTTATATTTAGGAACGGAAAAAATGAACAGTAATTTGTTAACATCAAAGATAATAAGAAAAGAGAGGACACAGCACTTGAAATAAACTTGTAAGGAACAAAGTATATCTGTCATTATATATAAGTAGTCCAAATCCCCCTTCCTCTGTTAAAATGTAGAGACCTGTTGAAAAATGATTATATGGTATTTGATGGAATACATTTAAAATGATAAAAGGGTGATGATAAGTAAAAGAGATAATGGAAACATAAGAGAAATAGAGGAACACTAGACGCGACATGGGGGAGGCAGGGGGCAGGAAAGGGGAATGGGTATAGTAAAGATGGTTGATAAAAAATAAATAAATATATACTGTTCATTGAAAGTGCATATAAAGGTGTTTAATATGAAGAATTTAATCTGCTTATAATTTTGTGCAAAGTTAGAAAAATTATGATTGTAACAATTTTTTCTGTTTGCCTCAACAAATGTTTTCAGTGAACAGTGTGTACAGCTTCGGAAAATGTTTTTTTCTGTTATGTTTGATAACGTATTAAAATGCAATTTTTGAGAAAAAAAAAGAGATAATGGAAAAAGATTGTAGAGGGTGAGAAGTAAAATCAGCAGTGTTACTATCAAAAAAGGTAAAATTTAAAGTTAAAAATATAGGATTAAATATAAATTTCAATAATGATAATTTGTACAATTTGTAGAACAGTTGCAAAATTCAGAATTTGTGTATACCAAACCACATAGAATAATTCCATATAATTTATTATTTTTCTTGTGATTTCAATAATGTGTTCAATGATATAATTTTTGTTTGAAAAAATCATCTATACCAAATGTAATTATATTCAAAATATGCAAAATATATTTTCATAAACATATAAATTAGTGAAATATTTAAAATTGAAAAGTAATTTTATATAAGATCAAAACTATTCCATTAAAAATATGTATCAAAATTAACAAAATAACCAGGCATAGTAGTGTACATCTGTAATCCCAGCTGCTGAGGAGGCTGAGGCAGGATCACAAGTTCAAAGCCAGCCTCAGCAAAAAGCAAGGCGCTAAGCAACTCAGTGAGACCCTGTCTCTAAATAAAATACAAAATAGGGCTGGGGATGTGGCTCAGTGTTTTAGTGCCCCCGAGTTCAATCCATCGTACCAAGAAATAATAATAATATTAATATTCTTTAAGGAAAGCTAATATCTTAAAATTAGTTTTTCGAAAATTAAATTTTAAAGTATTTTAATGAAATTTAATGTTCATCTAGTTGCCAGGATAAACAAGTAGATACTTCAGTGTATATTACTTGTACACAATGTATTTATGTATAAACTTAAGTCTGATATGAACTATTTAATATAGTAAATATTACTTTATTGTCATAAAAAATGTGACTGGAACTATCTGTGCTTAATGTTTGAGTCTATCTGCAGTATGAATTGGAACATGAACTAAAAAAGGAAATAAGTTATGGGACACTAGGGAAGTTATCCTTTGTGCAAGAGTTTATTGCAGTCATAACAAAGGAAGGATTTGCAGTAAGTTAACTTGTCTTTTCCCTATTAGAACACTAACTCCTCTTAAATACTTCTTGAGCTCTAAAGGAGGGTTCATTAGCTCCAGTGTCAACAGGGTTTGTGGAGTTACTAGCTGCTGTGGTCTCAGGACACAGCAGGACATACACAGAAGGGTTTTCTGTAGGACCTTATTAATGTGTTGACAGAAGGTAGTGAGTAAATACAGAGCTTCAGGTCCCACATAAAGCACATATGTACTGTTTTAAAAATATTGTGTTCACTTGGTTTGCGAAATGTAGGATTCTTCAAAAGACAGTTGTTTTAGTCAGCTTTTTTGCTGCTTTGACTAAAAGACCTGACCAGAACAAATGTGAAGGAAGAAAAGTTTATTTGAGGGCTCACTGTTTCAGAGCTTTCAATCCATAGACAGCTGGCCTTATTCCTCAGGTCAGGTAGAACACCAGGGTAGAAGAGTGTAGTGGAGGGAAGCAGCTCACATGATGATCAGAAAGCAGAGAGAGATGCTCCACTTGCCAGATACAAATATATACCCCAAAGCCACAACCTCAGTGCCCCGCCTCCTCCAGCCACACCCCACCAGCCTTCAGTTACCACTCTGTTAGTGCCTATCAGGGAATTAATTCACTGATTGGGTTAAGGGTGTCATAACCCAATCATTTCATCTCTGAACCTTCTTGCATTGTCTCACATGCGAGCTTTTGGGGGACACCTCCACTTCCAAACCACAAAAACAGTGGTCCCTCTTGTCTGGGTCAAAGAGAGTTCTGATTATAGAGTATATAACAATAAAGATCAAAAAAATTATGAAAAAATCCTATGGGACATTGCAACAGATACACTTAAAGGAAATGTATAACTAAGATGCCACCAATGATAAATATCAAATTGAAATAGCTTCAAGGCCAACTTCTTTATGTCCAAATTAAGGAAAGTTGTCTACAATATCAATTTTGTGCTTGCTGTGACATTTTGTTCCCCACCTTGTCCTTTTGAATTAGAGAATGTTGTCAATTGCTTCTTCAGGATGTTGTCAGATTACTTCCTGGGAGCACAATTTTTCTTAGGATGAGATTGTGAGTGAATGTGTCGGGATTCACAAACAAGAAACCACAGACTCTAGGGAAACCTGTGAACCTCTGACATAAGAAGCAAAAGTCTACATTTGTGCTTAATTACATTTTTCCTGAATTTGCATGTCATCTTTGATCAGGGCTCAGCTAATCTCTGTCTATCTGATTTTAGGATATATCCTGCGGGAATGAGTGCTTGATTGTATTTCTTGGAGTAGGGGATCTGTGGTTTTCTCATTCTCAAAGGGATTTGGGAGGTGAAATGCTACTGTTGATGACATTTGAAGACATCATCCTAGTGCCATCATGGTCATTTGCCAATCTTTTCCCACACTTTCAGCCTTTTTTTCTCACAAGTACTTGGCATTAATTTTGTCTCAAGTTTTATTATCATAGGAAAGCTATTTTAATATTGCATATGATTTAATATTTAATGTACTAAATATTATTTAATATTGTGTAGTCTATGCAATTCTAGGCATTTTAGGTAACCTCTTTGGCCATTCATGAGGAAAATATGCTTTTTAAAAGCAAAGTGTTCTACCTTTTCAAAAATGCATTCTGGGGAACTTAAACTCTGAATATCTCTTTTCTAACTCAAGCTACCAGGTTTTCATTTACAGATGTTATGTGTTGTGATAAGACACAGATATTCATTCAAAGGAAATTTCAAATATTACTTCAAATGTTCCATAAAGTATTTGACAATCTTTGTAAAGATCTATGCATACAAGCCGGGTGCAGTGGCTCAAGCCTGTAATCCCAGCATTTAGGGAGGCTGAGACAGGAGAATCCCGAGTGCAAAGCCAGCCTCAGCAATGGCGAGGTGCTAAGCAACTCAGTGAGACACTGTCTCTACATAAAACACAAAATAGGGTTGGGGATGTGGCTCAGTGTTTGAATACCCCTGAGTTTAATCCCCAGTACCAAAAAAAAAAAAAAAAAAAAATCTTTGCGTACAGCTAAAAGACTTAACTAAGAAAACTAATTTTGCCCCCTCCCCTCATCTCTTTAAAACTACTATCAGTCATCTGCTGTGCTGTTTGTATTGGTCAGCTGCATGGTAGTTCCAAAGTTAGGTTTTGCTTTATGGTACACTTTGGCATATTTTATGGAAGGGAGAATTTCGAAAAGCCTACACTGCAGGCATTTTTAGGTAACCTCTTTGGTCATTATGAGGAAAGTATTCATGTTTTGAAAAAGCAAAGTGTTTTACCTTTTCAAAAGTGTATTCTAGAGAACCTAACCTCTGAATATTTCTTTTCTGACTCAAGCTTCCAAATTTTCATTTTGCTCAGTGTCCAGCAAAATTTGCCTTTTTCTTTATCATGACCTGCAGTGCCCCTCGTGGTCTTTTTCACAGTACATCTTCAGTTCATACAACACTGACTTCATAGTACTTTCCTACAGTACTACTTTAACAATGTTCAGTCCAACAGGCTATGATTCCTTTCTCAAACAATTGTTTTTTTTCTGGGCCCTTTCCATTCTAGTCTTGTGTTGCTGATAATCACAGAGTACTTCTGGCTACTTAATATCTGTCTGCTCTCTCCTTGCTACTTCCAAAACATTGCTGAAAAAATGTCAGACAGTAGGCCATTTTCTTCAACCACCAATTCACTCAGTGCCAATTCTTCTTGGTTCCTCTCTCAATCAAAGACATTTGCACTCAACTTACAATTTATCTCCAAATGTATTCTCTCTTTCTCCTATTCCATAATTTGCCATTTACCTCAAGCCTCTGACCTCACTTTTGTCACACTGGAGACAAATTCATCTGAATCTTGGTCCATCAGTCAAGATTTTCTGATGTTAGCGCTTCTCATGGTTTTCCTCCCTGCATCAAGTTTCTCTCTTCATCTGTTTTCTGAATCTTGCCTCCTATATTGATGAATAATTTCATTTCAGCCTACTTAAGGCTTGCTTTTCACTTTTGGGTACTCAATGTAGTCTTTGTCTATTTCCATTTGCACCTAGCTATGTGTTATTCTCCACCACTAGCATTTTCAATATTGTAATTTCCTTAGAATTCTTCCTCTCAGTTAAAAAACAATAGCATACAAAACATATCGAGTACCTCCATTTGCTGGCATTCTACATTTTACATTAATTATTTGATTATTAAGATATAATGAGATACTCTAGGGCAAATATTGTTATTAATCCAATTTATGCATGAGCAAGCTGAATTTTAGAGAACCTGAGTAAATTGCTCAAGATCATGCAAACATCAAAAATGGAGACTTAAATTTAGGTCAAAACTCCAAAGTCAATTCCAAAGCAAATGCTTTTAGGCATCTAGTTACTATATTCTTTCCTTCCTTTTACTATCAGGCTTATTGGGTAGGAAAACCTACCTCTCTTGTCTCAGTTGTTTCACTCTTGTCTTACTGCTAATCATATTAATGTAAATAAGTTCTAATATTCCTACATGTGACCGTTAAAGAACTTCGGCATTTAATATTGTGTCTTAGCCCAGACTTTGGTGATGCTTAACATGACTGTTACTGAGTCAAGTCCTTACATTTTGAATTTCTGCCCTTCTCTGCTACTGTGGTCTACAGATGCCAGTTCTCTTTCTCCCTAGACAGTGTGCTCCCCCAGGTTCTGTAATTGGGTATTGTATGCTGTGTAATCTGTCCTTCTGTGCCTCTTACCTGCTTCCAGGGTCTGTGTCTCCCCATTAGAGATTTCACCTTGATGTCTTCAATAGCCAAACCCTGAATATCCAGTTTTCCCATGGTCTGCTCTCCCTAGAGATCTTAAGAGTAATCAAAATGTCCATAAAATAAATCCTTACTTACCCAAGCCCTTCATTCACCTAGCCTGACTTATCTTGATTAGTGGCATTGGCATCTGCTCAGCTAATATTTTTTGCCTTCCCTTTCATCCTCTCTAATCAATTGGTCACCAAAGTTTATTTTGTTTCAGAAGTTGTTTTTCTCCTTCCCTTTGTCTCTGCCTCTATCTCTGATTTCATTATCATAACCTAGAGTGCTTGCCTACAGTCATGCCCTTATTCATGTTTCTGCTATGGTCACTTCACATGAACAGGCAGACTCAGATGGGAGGGATCTATATTGTTTCTTAACCCTCACTCCACCTCCATCCACTCTCCTCTTGATCATAGTATTCAAATATAACAAATATATTTGAGGTAACAAATCTCCATTTGCTGTACAAGTCTTCCACAGTCTGGTTTATGTGGCACTGATTCTGTCTTCCTCTACAGGAGAGCACATAACCCAGGTCTGGTCATTCTCAATAGCCTGGAGGATCAGTTTAGAACTGGAATGCAGGTATAGACACAGTCAGCTCTAGGGCCCGTCAGACTGCAAGTAGAGCACATATTCTCAGTGGGGATAATATCATCCCTAGGGGATTGGAAGTTGGTTTTTGAGAGTGAATACATCTTAGATATTATAGTCATTCATGGTCCTCTGGAGTGTAGCCCATCTGCTCAAACCTACCTGACATAATCTTATTCATTGATTTCCTGAGCAAAGGATCATAGCTGGAAAATATATTAAAAGTCACGTAAGGAGAATTGATAATGAATAAAAGTTTGAGAAACACTGAGTTAGACACGCACACACACTCACACACTAACATTTCTTGAAGGATTAGAATCTGAAACAAATCCAGTTTGGAATAGTTGCAGACCTCTAATACCACAAAGCAAGAGGATGTGTGAGAACAAAGCCAAAATAAGAATGCACACCAAAGGATGAAGAGAGGAGGCTAGGTCCTGAGGACATCCTCTCCATCTCCAAATCCAGCTATTCCTGAAGTAAGAACTAATGCTGGGTATTTTAATTATGTAGGCCAACAGACTGTCATCTTTGCTTAAGCCATTCTGTGCTTGTTTCTTTGTTTTTTAATATTGGCTATCAACTTTCTGCAGTAACAGACCTTGAGGATATTCTAACTCTGCTCCATGTTTATAAGTACTTCCCTTTGGATCGTCAGCTCTTTCAATTTTATTATCGTGAATTATACATTCATATCACTTTGTCTTCACTTACTTTTTTTCCCTTTGGCCATAAAGTTCTTGAGATGTCTGATTTGTACACGTTTCCTTTTAAGACATATTTAAAAAGACATCTTTTTGATAGTCTTCAATACATTTCTCCCATACCAGAATAAGTAGAAATTTATTCATAAGTTAATCTTAGTACTCTTCATATTGTATTTCTTAGAATTTTGATATCTATATCCTAGTGAGATTGAGACTTATGCTTTTTTTTTTTTTTTTTGGAACGCTGTTTTAATTTTGTATCTCCAGGCTCTAATAGACTGCTTTCAAAATAGAAAGTGTTCAAGAATTGATTTAATTGCATTTTCACTGGGAAATTGATGTGCATATCTAATTGTTTTTCTGAACATTTCCAAGTGGTAGAGGACAGTTCATTATCAGAGCAGTAGCTACACAAGCCAAAGATGGAACTCTGGGAAGGAAGAGACTAAGAATTCCCTGAGTGATGAATTAATGGAGTCCTTGAATTTGTAGGCATTTTTGCTACAACGAGTGGATGGAATATGAGTGGGTAGTATGAGGATTTGAAGCTCAGTGGTCCAAAGTGGAGGTTGATGCTGAGGAATGAATAATCCTAGCTGCAGTGCCCACAAGTGATGTGTTCTTGGATAATATGTACAATGGAGCAAATTTGTGTCAGACTTCATCAGACTTGAACTTGGAGTATAAGTCTGTTCAGGCTAAAGAGTAGTATGCTACTTAACATATTCTCATTAAATTATGTGTGTATAGCAGTATTGCTGGAAATACTGATTCCATAGATTGGCAGATTATGATTGTAACTATCAATATATCATTTGTCTTTCTGAAGTTTAAAAAAAATACTAGGTTATGTCATATAGAAAGCCATTAGCATCATCTCCTTGTTCTCCACTGTTTTTCATGTCTTTAACCAGAATTAATATTTCAAGTATATACATACCAGCTGAATATAAAAATATATGATATATATTTACAGATTTTTAAAATTTCCTTGATTTTTCTGTCTTTTTAAAATTAGAGTATTATAATTATACGTAGTAGCTGGGTCCATCCCAACAAAATCATACTTGTATGAAATCTGGCCCAGTCCATTTTAGTCCCCATTCCTCCACCCCTCCCCCCACAAGCCTCCACTCTACTGATCCTCCCTCATCCATTTATCCAACTTTTTTTGTGTGTGTGACAATGAGTGAACCCAAGGGAACTTAAAAACTGAGCCACATCCCAAGCCCTTTTTATTTTATTTTTTAAATTTAGAGACAGGATCTACCTAAGTTACTTAGGGCCTTGCTGAGTTACTGGGACTGGTTTTGAACTTCTGATCCTCTTGCCTCAGCTTCATGAGTCTCTGGGATTACAGGCATGTGCCACCATGCCCAGCCATTTATCCAACTTTGGTGCTTTCTATATACAACCAAAGGTGAAATTCCCTGTGGTTTATTTATACATGCAAATAATGTGATTTTTTAAAAGAATCATTCCTCATTTCCTCCCCATTACCTCTCAATCTCTTTCTGGTCCACTGATCTTCCCTATATCTTTACAATATTTGATGTCTGCCTCCTTCTTTCTCTTACTTTGCTCTAGCTTCCACAAATGAAAGAAAACATTTGACCCTTGATTTTCTGAGTCTGGCATATTTCACTTAGCATGATGTTCTCCATTTCCATCCATAATTTTGTTCTTTATGACTGAGTAAAACTCCATTGTTTATATATACACCAGAATTTCTTGATTTACTCATCCATTAGTAGGCACCTGAGTTGATTCCATGATCTAGCTATTGTTAATCATGCTGCTATAAACATTGAAGTGGCTACCTCACTATATGATGTTGATTTTAGTTCTTTTGGATAAATATCAAGAAGTGGAAGAGTTGGGACATATGGTGGTTCCATTCTTTGTTTTGTAAGGAATCTCCACACTGCTTTCCAGAGGGGGCTGTACTAATTTGCAGTCCCACCAACAATGTATCAGTAGACCTTTTCCCCCAAATGCTCACCAGCATTTATTATTGTAGTCTTGATAATTATCATTCTGATCAGAGTGAGATGAAATCTTAGTGGAGTTTTAATTTGCATTTCCCTGATGATTAGAGATGCTGAACATTTTATCCTATATTTGTTAGACATTTGTGTTTCTTCTGTTCAGAAATGTCTGTTTAGTTCTTTTGCCCATTTATTGACTGGGTTCTTTGTGAGATTTTCTTTTTCTTTCTTTCTTTCTTTTTTGGCATTAAGATTGTTGAGGTCTTTATATATTTTGAATATTAATACCCTATCAGAGGAGCAGCTGGCAAAAATGTTGTCACACACTGTCAGGAAGTCAGTGCCTGCAACAATATGGTGGAGTGTTGACCCTGTGTTTTCACCTAGCAGTTGCAAAGTTCTTCATCTAATACTAATGCTTGGATCTATTTTCATGATATTTTTTTTCAGAGAGAGATCAATCTCATTTCATTCTTCTGCATATGGATATTCAGTTTTCCCAGGGCCATTTGTTATTCCAAAATATTTATTCCAAAATATTTTTTCAACTTTTGCCAATTATCAGTTGACTATAAGCATGTGAGTTTATCTTTGTGTCTTTTGCCTATCCAAGAATGTTGAAGGTCTATCCATGAGGTTGTCTTCAATTTCTTTTTCAGTGTTCTACAATTTTCATTGTAGAGGCATTATATCTCCTTGGGTAGATTAATTCCCAAGCATTTTATTTTATTTAGGTTATTATGAATGGAATGATTTTTTTGAAGTTATTGTTAACAGAACAACTTTCCTGATTTCTTTTTCAGCAGTAATACTGTTGAAATTTAGGAAGAGATTGATTTATGAGTGTTGATCTTGTATCTTGCTGCTTTTATTAAATTGCTTTATCCATTCTAGAAGTCTTCTAGTGGAGATTTTTGTATTTCTAGATATATGATGATCTCCAGTAAATAGGGATAGTTTGACTCCTTTATTTATTTATTTATTTTAACAGAATGTATTTCCATACATAGTACACATATGGAGCACAATTTTTAATTTCTCTGGTTGTATACAAAGTAGAGTCACACCATTCGTGTGTTCATACATGTACCAAGGGTAATGATGTCCATCTCGTTCCACCATCTTTCTTCCCCCCAGACCCCCTCCTTTTCTATTTCTCCCCTCTGTCCTATCTAAAGTTCTTCCATTTCTCCCATACTCCCCCCCAGCTCCCTTATGGATCAGCATTTACTAATCAGAGAAAATATTTGGCCTTTTGTTTTGTGGGATTGACTTCACTTAGCATGATATTCTCCAACTCCATCCATTTACCTGCAAATGCCATAATTTTATTCTCTTTTAATGCTGAATAATATTCCATTGTGTATATATGCCAGTTTCTTTATCCATTCATCTATTGAAGGGCATCTAAGTTCGTTCCACAGTTTAGCTATTGTGAATTGTGCATCTATAAACATTGATGTGGCTGCATTACTGTAGTATGCTGTTTTTACGTCCTTTGGGTATAATCAAAGGACTGGGATAGCTGGGTCAAATGGTGGTTCCATTCCAAATTTTCTAAGGAATCTCCATACTGCTTTCCAGATTGATTGCACCAATTTGCAGTCCCAACAGCAATGTTTGTGCCTCTTTCCCCACATCCTCACAAATGAAATGAAATCTTAGTTTTGATTTGCATTTCTGTAATTGCTAGAGATGTTGAACATTTTTTCATATAGTTGTTAATCAATTGTATATCATCCTCTGAGAATTATCTGTCCAGCTCCTTAGCCCATTTATTGATTGGGTTGTTTGTTTTTTTAGCATTAAGTTTTTTTAGTTCTTTATATATTTTTGAGATTTGTGCTCTATCTGATGTGCATGTGGTAAAAATATGCTCCAAAAAATGTAGGCTCTCTTCACCTCACTGATTGTTTCTTTTGCTGAGAAGAAGCTTTTCAGTTTGAATTTATCAAATTTACTGATTCTTGATTTTAATTCTTGTGCTATAGGAATCTTGTTAAGGAAGTCTGGGCCTAATCCAACATAATGTAAATTTGGGCCTACTTTTTCTTCTATTAGTCACAGAGTCTTTGGTTCAAAACACTAGAAAAACTAGGGATGGTAGGAACATATTTCACCATTATAAAACCTATCTGTGCTAAGCCCAAGGCCAACAACATTCTAAATGGAGAAAAATTGGAAACATTCCCTCTAAAAACTGGAACAAGACAAGGATGCCCTCTTTTACCATTTCTATTCAACATATTCCTTGAAACTCTAGCCAGAGCAATTAGATGAAAGAAATTGAAGGGATACAGATAGGAAAAGAAGAACTCAAACTATCACTATTTGCCGATGACATGTTTCTATACTTAGGGGATCTGAAAAATTCCACCAAAAAACTTCTAGAATAAGTGAATTCAGCAAAGTAGCAGAATATAAAATCAACCCCCATAAATCAAATGCATTTATGTATATCAGTGACAAAGCCTCTGAAAGAGAAACTAGGAAAACTACCCCATTTACAATTGACTCCTTTTTAAATTTGTATCCCTTTAGTTTCCTACTCTTGACTGATGTGTTCTGGCTGGAGTTTCAAGAACTACATTGAATAGAAGTGGTAGAGTAGATATCATTGTCTTTTTTCTGATTTTAGAGGAATTGCTTTCAATTTTTCACCAGTCAGTATGATGTTGGCTTTGAGTTTTTCATATACAATCTTTATAATGTTGTGGTAAGTTCCTTCTATCCTTTGTTTCTAACATGAATGGGTGTTGGATTTTATCATAGGCCTTTTCTGTATCTATTGATGATCATTTGATTCTTGGCCTTAATTCTATTTATGCAGTGAATCACATTTATTGATTTGCATATGTTGAATCAAGCTTGCATCCCTGGGATGAAACCTACTTGATTATGGTGTAATATCTTCAAGTGTTTGTGAATGTGGTTTGCTAGTATTTTAGGATTTTTGCATCTGTGTTCATCAGGGATATTGGTCTTGAGTTTTGTTATGTCTTACATTGGCTTCATAAAATATATTGGGGAGTATTCCCTCTCTTTCAATTTCATGGAATAATTTGGTGGAGGTTGGTGCTAATTCTTTAAAATTCAGATAAAATTCACCTGAGAATCTTTCTGGTCCTGGGCTTTTCTTCTTTGGAAGCATTTAGTTGCTGTTCGAATTTCATTGTTTGATATTGGTCTGTTTAGGGTTTCTATATCTTCCTGGTTCAATTTGGGCAGGTCATATGTATCTAAATATTTGTCAGTATCTTTTAGATTTTTCCAATTTATTAGAGTATGCATATTCAAAATAGTTTCTAATGATCCTCTGGATTTCAGAAATGCCTGTGGCAATATCTCCTTTTTATTTCTAATTTTGTTGATTTGGGTCTTCTCTTTTTTTTTGACCAAGCGTTTATAAATCTTGTATATTTTTTTGAAGAATCAATTCTTTGTTGCATTGATCCTATGTTTTATTTTACTTCTAAATTTCATTAATTCTCTAATCTTAATTATTTTCTTCTACTGATTTTGGAGTTAGTTTGTCTTTTTTCTAAGACTTTGAAGTGGAGCATGAGCTTATTTGGTATCCCTCTACTTTTTAATGTAGGCATTCAATGCTACCAAATTTTCCTTTTAGAAGTGCTTTTATACAGTCCCAGAGATTTTGTTCTGTTATATCACTGTTCTCGTTTATTTTTAAGCATTTCTTGATTTCTTCTTTTATGCCATCTATGATCTACTCTTTATTTTAAAAAATTCATGTTTATGTGGTTTTTATTATTTTTCTTGCTGTTGACTTCTAGTTTCATTCCATTATGATCTGACAGGATGCGTACATTTTTTGTGTTTGCTAAGTCTTACATTGTGACCTAGAATATGGTATATTTTAGAAAAGGTTTCATGAGCTGCTAAAATAAATGTGGATTCAACTGTTTTGGAGTGAAATATTTTGTAGATATCTACTAGGTCCATTTTATTTATGGTATTACTTAATAACCTTTATTGATTTTATGATTAAATGACCAGTCTATTAGTGATAAGGATGCATTGAAATCACCTAGTATTATTTTATAGGGGTCTATCTGGGGTTTCATGTCAAGAAGTATTTTTTAATATAATTAGATACACTGACATTTTTACTATGTTTGTATCTTCTTGTTGGATTATTCCCTTTACCATTGTATAGTTTCCTTCTTTGTACTGATTGATTTTTCCTTTGCTTTCTCAGATATGAAAATAGCTACTTTTGCTTGTTTTCAGTCTCCGTTTACATGAAATAATGTTTTCCATCCTTTAACTTTTAGCCTGTGGATGTTTTTGCCATGAAATGAGTCTCTTACAAATAACATATAGTTGGATCTTATTTGTTGATAAATTCTGCTGATTTGTTTTGTAATTGGTGAGTTGATACCATTTGCATTCAGTGTTGTTAAGGATATGTGTGTTATTTACTACCATTTTGATTTATTTGCTATATTCTCTATTTTTATTTTTCTGATGTATCTTCTAGTCATCTTCATCTACTTGGGAGCTTTGCAGTGTCTTCTCTGGTACCTCGATATGTACTTTATGTCTGAGTATTCTTTGTAGTACTGCTTTGATGGTCATGAATTCTTTTAGCTTATTCTGGTCAAGGAAAGATTTTATTTCTCCCATTGATTTTGAAAGAGAGTTTTGCTGGATATAGCAATCTTGGCTGGTAATAGGTTTATTTTAGAGTTTTGAATATCTCATTCCAGGGCCTCCTTGATTTTAAGGTTGGAATTGAGAAGTTAGATATGAGCCTTCCTAGCTTGTTTCTCAATGCGACCTGACATTTTATTTTTGTCTGCTTCAATTTCTCTCCTCAGCTAAATCCACTGGTAGCCAAGCTGGTGCATCTCTAAGGTATCATTTCTTATTTTAAAAGTTTCTGAATTTCTGTATCTGTTTGTTTTTTACTGTGCAGTATTAAATTTTAGTGAGTTCCTTCAGTTACCCACCTCATTGAGGAGCAGTCTTCTTATTTTTAAATCTGACACTGAGGAATTGCTGGGAAGTGTGTTTTTCCTCTAATCTGCCATCGTCTTTTTTCTTGACTGTTTTTGCCTATTTGGAAATAAAATTTAGCTTGAAGAATAAAAGGTAAATGTATCTCATAATATCCCTTAAAAAAAGGGGGGACAGATTGCCCTATTAGAAATGAAAAGAACTTATAAAAATATATTTATTAACTAGAATAATGAAAATATTAACATATAAAGCAACTTGATGGGTTTTAAAAAAATATATCAAGGAGGAAAAAATATGACAGGTAAAAATCACATTACCTTTTTTGTCTTCCACAATACCCCATGTGAGTAAAAATGAAAACATTTCATATAAAAACAAAAGCATTACTATTAATTTATATCTGGATATAATGAATATATTTGAGCCTACAATAACTATTGGATCCTACAAAGGAAAAGACTGATATTTTGGTTTTCAGAAACTTTATTCTTCAACATTAAAATTTTTATTTACAAAATTAAGATTTGAAACAAATATATTTAAATATTATGCCAGAGAAAATAGCCTGATCCAAAATTATACTGGCTACTAAATATTTATATATAGTGGTTGAACAACATTACATTTTAATACAAAAATGGGGAAATAAAGCCAGGCATGCCTATAATCCCAGCTACTCTGGAGACTGAGGAAGGAGGATTATGAATTCAAAGTCAGGCTCAGCAATTTAGTGAAGCCCTAAGCAACTCAGTGAGACTCTGTCCCTAAATAAAATACAAAATGCAGCCAGGCATGATGGCGCAAGCCAGTAATCCCAGCACTTAGGGAAGCTAAGACAGGAGAATCGTGAGTTCAAAGCCAGCCTCAGCAACAGCGAGGCGCTAAGCAACTCAGTGAGACCCTGTCTCTACATAAAACACAAAATAGGGCTGGGGATGTGGCTCAGTGGTCGAGTGCCCCTGAGTTCAATCTCCAGTACCATAAATAAATAAATTAATTAATAAATTAAATAAATAAAATAAAATAAAATAAAATAAAATACAAAATGGGCTGTGGATTCAGTGGTTAAGTGCCCCTGAATTCAATGCCTGGTACCAAACGAACAAAAAAACCACAAAAACAAAAAAAGGAAAATAAACATATGAAAATAAATATTGACTCTTACCATCATAAAATTCCTACAAATGATCACAACATATATTATTTTTACTTGCAATTTTCAAGGATGCAGAGAAAATATTCCCAATAGTAACATGAAAAGAAAGATGAGTGTAGAATTTTAAATTCATTCTCCCTTCTGGGATCCATAAATATTAAAATATTTAAAGGCATATGTTGACTCAATTCTTCTAAGATTTTGACTAGCAACTAAACAGAAAGGCAATCATAGGATTAATTATAATAATATTTACAATAATAATCTAAATTTTGAGAAATGGTAATTGGTTTCAAATACATTGTAATATCTATAAAATGTAAGTTTTATTTTCACAGATTTTAGTTGGGTGATAACAATGAGAGTTACTGTGTAAGGGTCACATGTTATGTGCTTGGCCCTTTCATATGATAGCTCTTTCCATTCTCACAGCCATCAGGAAAGATAATTTTTCTATTCTCAGTATCATGAAAATCACAGAAGTTAAATTTCTTGCCAGAAAATTTTGAAACCTCAGTGAAAATCTAAGAAATGGTCTCTGGAGTCTACTATTAACCTCTATGCTATACTATCATCAAATTAGTCAATGATCACAATCTGATATTGTGAAAACAAATATTGAATTATACAATATACAGTGTGAAATCCAGATTAGCAGAGTGTTTATTGGGGGTCTTATTTCTGCCTGCTTATCTCAGTTCAAGTAACTCTGATCTCTGAAAGAAGTATCCTTTGTCCATCAAGGAGATTGCCATTCCCTCATGACTTCCCTGGGGATTCCCAGGTTTTCTTACTTATTATCCTACTTATTTTGGATTTTTTTTTTTTTTTTTTTTTTTGGTACTGGAGATTGAACTCAGGGGCACTTGACCACTGAGCCCCATCCCCAGCCCTATTTTGTGTTTTATGTAGAGACAGGGTCTCACTGAGTTGCTTAGCACCTCGCCTTTGCTGAGGCTGGCTTTGAGTTGGCGATTCCCCTGTCTCAGCCTCCCTAAGTGCTGGGATTACAGGCTTGCGCCACTGCGCCCAGCTTATTTTGGTTTCTACTGAGCACACAGAATTCCACCTTGCTGTTTCTACCTTCTCTTGGATATCAAGGCTAGTTCAGGATGATAAAGTGCCAGGGTGGGAAGTCAAAAGGAAGAGAAGCTGAAATATGGAGAGTGATTTTTGACAGGCTAATTATAAGGAAGAGAGGGACAATACTCTTTCCAAAAGAGTGACTAACCTTTGAGATTTACCAAAAGCAAGACATAATTCAAAAGTGAATCTTTTAAGCATAATTGCTGACTGTCAAAATTGATCTTTTAAATTTTTTAAGTAAAGGCTTGCTAAATTTTAGTTTCCTTCTAAAGCTGATCGTGATTTCTTTGGGATCTGTCTTCCACATATCACGTTTGTTTTTTTTCCCCTACATTTCAACTCTTAGAGATCTTAATACTTTAATAGCATATATGTTTGACCTTATAATTGTATTAATACTCTCTCTATATATAACCTAGACCAAAATAGTGTGATGTCCTTATTTTCACCTTTAGAAGTGAGAAACTGGGACAAAGTCACGCCCTCTTAAATCCAAGAAGTGTTTTATTTATACTTGCTTCTTTCCTTCCTCTGAATGCTTTATTATAGGAAGGATTACCACATGAATAATTAAAGTTTTAAGTGTACAGCGCAGAGATAAGTAAATAATTATAAGCAAAATCTCATTTAAAGTAAAAGCAGCTGCAGAGGAGTCTGGGGTTGATATGGCCTTTCTTTTGAAAGGACAAATTTCTCGTTTTTTGCATTTTAGTACACTTCTTCAAGATGGTGAATGGCCTGGAGGTTTACGCAGGGGCTGCTTTTCCCTCTAAGCTTCAGTCCATTAGTGTAATATCTTGGCACCCTTAGAGTTGCACATGGTTTTTTGGGTTATAATTTCTTTTCTGGCAGTATTTTAAATATAAGTACAGAAAATGGAAACATCACCTTTATGGCCCTCTATTTTACTGAAGAAGTAATGCAGAGATTAATCTATTTATAGATTTAAAAATACTCCCTAAATTATTAAACTTTTGAAATTTATTAATTTGTAACCTGCAGGAGGATTTTGGCTCTATTTTCTTGTTCTGTTGCTAAGAGAGCATTGAAACATTCTATGAAAAATAGATTGGACCCAAGTTCATATTCTGTGTAGTAAGGTTTTTCAAAATCAATGTTTAAATCTCCACATTGGATTTTCCAACACAGGCTCTCTTTGCCACTACTCCTCCACCACCAGAGCATTCTGTGTCTCACTCAAGTTCTACTTTTAGTGAATTCTAATCTTGGTGATTTTTCCTCATGTTTTCTGTTGTGGTTTCTCATACATGTCTGTATTCCCTCTGAGTTGCACCCAGTAATGATCATGTGTTCCATTTTCAGGGAGATTTCTCCCTTTTCCATCATTAGGTTTTCTTCTTTGTTCATTGGGCATCACTTAAGGGAATTAAAGGCCATGGTATCTCCTCTCTTGCCGCCTCCTCCTCCTCCCCAGTCCTGCCACAGGGTCCCCTCACCTTCACCCTCTCATCCTCTTTCTCTCTCAGAAAAGGCCGATTTGTGTGTGTGTGTGTGTGTGTGTTCTTACAGTGTTTTTATTATAACAAAGTGGTCTTCTTTAAATAATTTATTAAATATGATAAACTATGGTAAACTATGCTTTTAGTAGTTTGGAACTGATATGAAGAAATCATGAATTCATATGCATTAAAAGAGAAAAATGATGTTTTGGATTATAAAATTCCATTCAGAGAGACAAGTAGTAACCTAAAATAAAAGAATAAAATGCAATTTAGAGCAAGCAATTTTCTAATCTAGTGATTGTTCCAGCATCTTTGGCACTTAAAAGTAGGTTTTCTTTGTGCTTTAAATAATGTGCATTCTTTTGGAAGTTGAAGCCACTGTTGAGATCACCAGAGAGCTCTTTAATTCTATTTGAGTGCTTGAAACTGCTGTCTCCTGGTCTATTCTGACCTGGTCATAAATGGAGCTTTCCAGTGGCCTAAAATATAATATGAAGTTTGTTTATACATTGAAAAAAATCTGATTCAACTAGTTCAAAATTAAAGGTGATTTTAATTTTAATTCGCTTTGAAGAGCCTCATTTGTCTTTTACAGTTTCTCCCTTAGAAATATGAGTTTGTTGACATTACGAATCTTCCCCACACATAAGCAATGTTACTTCCTTGCATACGTGTTGTATGTAATTTGCCTTAAAATATGGCTGTTGTAAATTACCTCGAGTGTGCTGATTCTCTTTTAAATGGAAAGACTAAATTCTAGGCATGTGAAGAATGTAACAGTTTTAAAAAGTAAATAAATGCCTCTTAGCACTAGGTCAACAAACATACAAATGTGCATGCATATGCTCCCCCCGAACACACACTCACACACCTCTGTTTCATAAGGTGAGTGCATCCTAGTCCATTTATGTTATAATTTTCCTCCCAGAATACTGTGTTATGTGGATGTGCTTGGATGAATGGCATGCATGCACATACACATGTACATACATTGTGCTTATGTACTCTTCACTGTTTTTTTTTCTACCTTCAATTTTAATCTCCAGATGTTTGGCTTTTTATTATTATTAGTGCATACTGTACAGATAAATGGGTTTAACTGACATTTCCAAACATGGATGAATTAGATGATGGTAGCGACCCTCCTTTCCACCACCTTGCTGCGCCCTATCTTCCTGTCCCATCCCCTTCATTAATAATTCTTTAAAGTCATCATCTTTCTTTTTCTTCCTCTTCCTCCTTTCTTATTCCTTTTTAATTTTTATTTTGTTTCCATATATGAGATAAAGCACACAATATTTACCTTTGTGTCTGGCTTATTTTGCATAGTATCATGCCTCCCACTTCCGTCCATTTTGCTGCAAACGACATGATTTCATTCTTTTTTATTGCTGAAAAAAGCTCCACCATATATGCATAACATAATTTATCCACTCATCGGTAGGCTTGTTTCGTATTTGGCTGTTGTAACTAGTGCCACAATAAACATGGATATACAGGTAAACTTTTTGTATCCGGACTTAATTTCCTTTGGGTGAATACTCAGGAGTTGGGATGGCTGGACCATATGGCAGTTCTATTTTTAATTTTTTGAAGAAACTCCATACTTCTTTACGTAGTGCCTACACCAATTTAAATTCTCACCAAGATAACATAAAAACCCCTTTCCCCCCACATTCTCACCAGCATTTGTTATTTTTTGTTGTTGTATTGCTGGTAATAGCCATTCTGATAGGAATCTCACCCCTGTCAGAATCAAGTTTTGATTTCCCTGATGGCTAAATATGGTGAGCATTTTTTTCATGTGAATATATTGGTCATTTGCACTTTTACTTCTGAGAAGTGTCTGTTCCTGTAGTTTATTCATTGTTGATTATGCTACTTTTTGTTAAATTACTTGAATTCTTCATACCTTGTTTGTTAATTCTCTGTCAGATGTCCAGCTGGAAAGGATTTTCTCCCATTTTGTAGGTTCTGTCTTTACTCTGGTATTCCCTCTGTTGTACTTAAGCTTTTTAGTTGGATGTAATCCCATTTTGTCAATTCTTTGTTTTCTTTCCTGGTCTATTCAGGAAATTGTTGCCTTTGTCCTTCTTTTGAAGTGTTGACCCTATGCTTTCCTCCAGTAGTTTTTAAAGTTCCTGGTTAAGACCAAGAAGATATTTGATCCATTTTGAGTAGATTTTTGTACAACCTGAGAGATGGGCATCTAGCTTCAATCTCCTAAATGTGGATATTCAGTTCTCTTTGCAGCATTGCTGAAGAGGCTATCTTTTCTCCATTGTTTGTTTTTGGGACCTTTGTCAAGCACTGGATAGCTATAGGTGCTTGGGTTTATCTCTAGATCCTCTGTTCTGTTATGTTGGTTTTACATGTTTTTGAATTGTGTTTTTGTTACTTTGTTTCTTACTATAGCTCTGTAGTATATTTTAAAATAAAGTATTGTGATGCCTCCAGCATCGCCCCTTTGCTTCAGGATTGTTTTGGCTAGTCAGTATTTTGTGCTTCCACATGAATTTTGGGATTCATTTTTCCAGTTCTGTCATTAAGTATTTTGATGTTTGACTTTTCACCCGTTGTTGTCAAGGTTTTCCCCAAATCTGTATCTGTCCTATAGTGGCTCTCCCAAACTTCAGTTATTTGATCAAAAGCTCCGTTATCTATACTATTAAGTTTAAGGTCCTCATTGTGGCATTCAAGACAATCTTCATTATGACTAATCTATTATTGCAGGCTAATCTTCATTTCTGTTCTTCCTATTCCAATTAAATTGACTCTTCAAA
>CM053413.1:33001297-33019100 GCA_028644305.1 Xerus rutilus
GGTGTATTTCCTTAGTGGTTTTTAAATAAAAGCTTATATTGCCAGTTGAGTTTTGTAATTACTGCTATGAAATTCTGGTTGAAATTGGGATGAATAGGGTCAGAGATAACTATGAAAAAATCACCGTAACTTTCCAGGTGAGAGAAAGTCAAAGGTCTAATTAAGGCAATGACAGCACTGGCGAAATTGAAAGTTAATAAGAAAATAGAGCTGTGTCGTCATCTTGTTATGGTGAGGAAGGGGAAGGATGTATCAAAAAGCAGTTCTGTCAGGTTTCTAATATGAGAATAGAAATGTAGATGGTAGGTCTGTAAATAACTCACCTGCCACTCCAAACTCTAAAAGAAGCAAAATATTCATAAGGTTGTTACTACGACTTACTTACAGTTAAACCATTATGTAGAATGATCCAAGGCTGTTCCAAATCTGTATTTCAGTTACTATATGTTTGCTTTTATTCATTGTAGAAATAGTAATATGTTTAATTATGAGCCATTGCTCTAGAAGGAACTTAGAATGTTGTGTACAACTCACTATCATTATGAAATCAAAAAAAAATAAATAAAGTATGTCTAGTCCCAAGGATTTCTGATGCAGATTATGGATCTATGGAACTATTTAATAAGATTTCATAAGGTGCTTTTCAGTCTCTTAAAAAAAAGATAAAATAACTCTGTGAAATTCAAGCATGACCTTTCTAATAATTCCCTGGAGAATAGGTTGTAAAATGTGTATTGTCAAGGCAAAATGATCAATCATTGGCTCAAATGTGGACTCAGAAGAATAGACTTTGAACTTTGCTATTTCTAGTACTTGGTTTATTCACATTCCCCTGGACAGAATACACATGAATATATAGAACAGAGGTTGTGGGAACGTGGGGGGTTCTGAGACAGAAATATGAACAAAGATTAAGATATCAGAGGCACCTCTAGGAAAGCATTGGACAAATGATTTCTACAGAATATGCTGCCAATTATCAAGAAAATAACTCTTCCTTGTAATCAACTCCAGTATATTTTAAACAGAAAAAAAACCTGTCCCTGCCAAAAAGAGTTAGTATCACATCATCACCATAGAGTTCAACTGAGTTATATAAATGATTTGTTTTACTTGTAGTTTGTAAACAGCTTTGAGAACGGCCAATTGTAATGCCTATGAAAAGAGAAATTGCTGTATTATGGGTATTTATGCAATATAATTTTATGCAGTGTGAATAAAGAGAATGAGGTAAATTATCTCACATAGAGTGATCCAAAAAGTACATATTTTAATAGAAGTGAGACCTCTAGTGATGGCTACCTAGAGAGCTCAGATCAACCTTATGTTAGGGACAAATAGAAAATCTGGACAAAATCAGGGCTTAAAAAACCTGCTTAAAGGCAGTAAAAACCTACCGAGTTGGTAAAAACTTATGCTGCTAAAAATACAGGAGAAAAGAATCTGTAATGGTCAGTTCATAGCCTGTTGAGAATAGGAGCCTAAAAGATCCTCATAGATGAACAGGAGAACAAGAAAGAGATTTCAATATTGTCACTTCAGTTCAAGATCACCCTGAAGGAACTGATACTGATATGTGCAATAAGTAAGTAATAAGTAACAAAATAAAAGAAAAAGACCAGAATTATAAATATAGCTGTCTATACAGTAAACCCATGAGATCTTCAGATAAATTAGTAAACTTAGAGGGTTGTAGAATGCAAAGTCAATTTTCAGAAGCTGATTATTTTCTCTTTGTCATAAATGGGGAAAAATATTAACATACCATTTATAAAAATATGTACAAATAGCTAGTCATGGTTGGTGCATGCCTGTAATACCAGCAGCTTGCAAGGCTGAGTCAGGAGGATCATAAGTTTGAAGCCAATCTCTGCAATTTAGCCAAACCTTACTTAAAAAAAAAAAAAAAAAGATTTGGGGATGTTGCTCAGTGGTAGAACCATCCTGGATTCAATCCTCAGTACTCCATGCATACACACAGAGTAAGAGTAACCACAAGGACTAAATTTAGTCAAAAGAGGATGAGACTAATATGGTGAAAATAAACAGTGCAGTAAAAGAGAATTCAAGAAGACACATACAGCCAATATTTCATAGATGAGAAAACTCAATGCAAAGGTATTAATTTTTCAGATCATCTACAGATTCAAGGAAATCCTATACCAAAATTCACGTAAAATATCTGTGGAATTTACAATCTGGATTTAAAGATATATATGGAGTTTAAAACAACCAAGATCAGCCAAGACACACTTGCTTAAGAAGAAGAAAGTGAAGAACCTTCTGTGCTGTTGATTTGCAGTAAAAGCTATCATTATTAATACACTATGATATCAGCATTTGGCAAATGGAAATGAGAGAACAGAATTAGTCCCATTAATAAAGGGATACTGGATTTTTTATAAGAATGGCACAGTAGAAAACAATGGAAAAAGAATACCTTTTTCATAAAAACCCTAGGTCAACAGGATACCTATATAAGAAAAGTAGAAATTTGGCTCACATTCAACATGAAAGTCAACTCCAGCTTTATTAAGAATCTAAGGTCAAAGATGAGCATAGATCCCCTTCAGAAGACTTAAGAGGTAGAACCCAAACCATTGTCCACAGATAAAAATATTGATAGAACTGGATTAAAATATAAAATTACTATTCATCACAACTGAGATGACAAGTGACAGCATGACCAAGAAAAGGACCTGTATCCAACATATATAGACAGTTCTGACAAAGTAACGTAAAATGAAATAAGGTAATTCATTATATGGACAAATGAACTAAACGGACTCTTCTTAAAGATAGAGATGCAAGCTAGACATTGTGATACTTTCCTGTAATCCCAGCACTTTGGGAGGCTGAAACAGGAGAATTGCGAGTTCAAAGCCAGCCTCAGCAACAGCAAGGCGCTAAGCAACTCAGTGAGACTCTGTCTCTACATAAAACACACAATAGGGTGGCTCAGTGGTCGAGTGCCCCTGAGTTCAATCCCCAGTACCAAAAAAAAAAAAAAAAAAAATGCAGATGGCCAAAAACTAGATGAATTGCAAATTCATTGCAATTGGAATTGCAAATCAAAGTACACCATGATTTCATCTCACTTCAGTTGGGGCAATCCTGATGAATACTAATGACAGTAAATGCTGGTGAGCATGCACTTATACCCTGTTGGTGGGATTGTAAATTAGTACAACTGCTATGAAAGCACTATGGAGCTTCCTCAAAGTACTAGGATTGTAACCATCATATAACCCAGCGACACCACTCCTTGGTATCCATCCAAAAGAATTCAAGTCATCATGCTGTAGTGTTACATGCATACCCATATGTGCAATTCACAACAGCCAAGTTGTGGTACCAGCCTAACTCTCCCTTAGCAGATGAATCAATAAAGAAAATGTGGTGTATATACACACTGGAGTTTGTCAGTTGTAAAGAAGAAAGAAATCGTCAGCTGCCAGAAAATAGATGGAACCTGAAAGTCTGTTTTTCTAAACAAAATAAGATAAACTCAAAGTCAAGTGTTATTTTTTTGTCATATGGGGAAGGTAGATAGAAAACAATGGGAAAAATTAGGGTGGGTTTCTCATGAGAATGGAAGGGAAAAAAGGGAACTAGAGGGAGGCAGAACGGAAAGGAAAGGGAAAGAACTAGTGAATAAAATAGACCAAATTATATTGTGTGTGTGTGTATAAATGTGTCACAGGAATCTCACTATTATGTATAATTATAATGATCCAGTAAAATTATTTTAAAAGATAAGAATTTCTTTATGGCAATGAAAAAAGACAAGAGACTTGAAATAAGTCAAGAGACTTGAAACAAGTCAAGAGAATCTTATATCCAGCAAAATTAAGTTTTAGAGTAAAAGATGAAATAAAAAACCTTCCAAGATAAACAAAAATTAAAAGAACTTACAGCAAGAAAGCCTGCATTACAGAACTTTCTTGGCAAAATATTCCATGAGGAGGAAATGAAAAACAATAATGAAAACCTGCAAAGGGAGGAACTACACTAAAGGAAACACCAATCAAGGAGAAACCCAGTTAAGTTAAAAACTAAGAATAAACAAAAATGTCTGGTAATACAAACCATGTCTTAATAACACTGAATGTCAATGGCCTAAACTCAGCAATTAAAAGACATAGACTGGCAGATTGGATTTTATAAAAAGACCCAACAATATGCTGCCTTCAAGAGACACTCACAGACTGAAGGTGAAAATATGGGAAAAAAAATGTATCACACACATGGACTGCATAAAAAAGCAGGGGTTTCCATTCTCATATCAGATAAAGTGGACTTCAAACCAAAGTTAGTGAAAAGGGATAAGGAAAGTCATTTCATACTACGTAAGGGAATCATACATCAACAAGACATAACAATCATAAATATCTGTGCCCCAAACAATGGGGCAGCCATGTATGTCAAATGCTATATGTATTCCAGAATTAAATGTGTGTACTCAAAGCAAGTTAAGAATTGTCAGCCAAATGCAGTGTTGCATACCTGCATCCCTGTGGCTTGGGAGGGCTGATACAGGAGGATTCTAGTTCAAAGCCAGCCTCAGCAACTTAGTGAGGCCCTAAGCAACTTACCACAATCTTGTTTTTAAATAAAAGGGCCAGCAATGTGGCTCAGTGGTTGAGCACCCCTGGGTTTAATCCATGGTACCAGAACTGTCAGCATTTTTAAGGAGTTGTAAAAACAAACACACACACAGCTAAAATAGAAGGATGTACATCAGTGTATGTGGTTCCCAGACCCTATCTGGCCTTTTAGAGAAAACATTTGTCCACCCTGCCTTAGATTTCCAAGCCAGACTATAACATCATATAATTTGCCAATTATATTGTCATGTGATTAATTTCCTATAATGAGATCTCCTTGAAAAATGCTCTTTCCATAAAAAGGGGACATTCTGAACAGAATATGACTTTTTATTTAGCTTAACTTACATTTTATTCAGCAGAGGCTGGGAAAAAAAAACCAGAACTGAATATTACTCTCCACATAGAAATAAACTCATTCTAACCATTATGTTTAAATATTGCTTCATCAGTTCCATACTAGCACATTCTATGTTCTTTTCACTTTGGTTAATGTAATTATTTTGGGTGCGTATCTTAGCCCAGTATCTTGCAGTTAACTATTACCTAGTGATTTCATCTCAGCAAGACCATATACAAGAGAACAAGTGGAGACTTTTGCTTAGAGTTCTAAACTAACTAGAACTTTCTTTGCCCTAATAATTGTTTTTCTAATTATAAAAGGAAAGCAAACCTTCTGCATTACTTAACCCTAGATGAGTTTTGCTTTCCCTTTGCATTTTCCCACCTAAATTATCTTTCTACTGACATTAAGAATGGCCTTTTGACTTACCTGAAACAGTCACTTGAAAGAAGAAACATATTAAGGCTGATTTGTTTAATGATGAGAGCTATGAAGCCTGACATTTTAGAGACATATTAGTTCCCAGAAAAGAGAACTCTTAAGTGAAATATCACTAATGTGCTTCCAAAAGGTCAACAATTTATTACCTTACAACAGGTGGATCCAAGCCACTTGATCTGGGCTAATCAATTTCTTTATTCCTGCAATCATCTTGATTTTAAAAAAAATCACAGTAAGATGTGTGCATATGATAATATAGCAAGATGGTGTGAAGAAATGCAAGTACAAGCCGGGCGCGGTGGCTCATGCCTTTAATCCCAGCACTTTGGGAGGCTGAGACAGGAGAATTGTGAGTTCAAAGCCAGCTCAGCAACGGCGAGGCGCTAAGCAACTCTGTGAGACCCTGTCTCTAAGCAAAACACAAAATAGGGCTGGGGATGTGACTCAGTGGTTGAGTACCCCTGAGTTCAATACTCAGTACCAAAAAAAAAAAAAAAAAAGAAATGCAAGAACAGATGTTTTGTCCTTGTTTTTGTTATTTTGTGGAGCAAGGACTGATACATGGGTGGAGAAGTAGGTAGAATGATGTAGTATGGTCTGGTCCATCTTCTGCCACATATCATGTCTTTCTTTTCCTCATATTTCAGTATTCCACTGGGAATAACTGAGGGAATGTCAAACCTTGTTGCCATCTGCATAAGAGAAGTTTGTGAAGAAGAAAGCTAGGCGTAGTGATACTTCAAAAGTACTACATTTTTTTTTTTTTTTTTTTAGTATTGGGGATTGAACTCAAGAGCACTCAACCACTGAGCCACATCCCCAGCCCTATTTTGTTTTATGTAGAGACAGGGTCTCACTGAGTTGCTTAGTGCCTTGGCTGTTGGTGAGGCTGGCTTTGAACTCGTGATTCTCTTGTCTCAGCCTCCCAAAGTTGCTACAGCATTTTAGGGAGTTGCTATTTGTGCAGTTATAAGGACTTATATCCAGGGATTATTTGCAGGGCTGCAAAAATTGAGGAAGTGTTCTGGATGGAACACTTTACTTAGGAATCTTCTACCAAAGTCAGGGATCATATGATGGACTAAGAAATAGTCAAACTAGAATTAGAAAGGAAAAGGAAGATGAAGGAACTTGCTGAAAGTATATAGGATGATCTTCAAAGTCTAGAGAGAGATTCAGTCAAGTCCCAGTTGTTGTGTACTCAGGAAATACAGGACACTCAAGAACCTTTCTTGCCCTCTGTCACACTTTTCCTGTTATCTTTCACCATTCTCTTGTTTACCTACCATCTCTCAGGGGTCTTCCCCTCTCTTTGTTCCAAGGCAGCATTCTCCTTTGTTTCCTGCATCGCATACATAAACAGCCCCTACAGTTGCCTCATCTGTATATCAACTCCTAATTTAACCACTCTAATGAACCTTTAAATCTAGTTTCTGAATATAAGTTCCAAAGACTAATCTAAGAGAATGTGATTGTTTCTGGGCCCGTGGGCCACTCATAACAAATGAGATGTGTGATGTCTGAGGTGAGGTGATATCATATATTGGGTATTGAAGAGATCTCAGGGAACCAGATTTTCTTCAAAGGTGGGAGACCAGGGTGAGAAAAGTGACTATGGATAGGGAGTTCATTTGGTTTCTCAGGCTCTCATTGTGAATGTCAGGGAAAGTCATTCCTTCATCAAAGGCTTTCTTGACTACTTGGTGTGTGAGCTGCAGATGTAATGATGAATTAGACAAAGTTCTACTTTCAAAGACTTCACAGTCTACTGAATTTGACAAACAACTCCAGCAACACCTTAGTTCTACAGAAATCAGTCTTCGGCTAAGTGAGAATGAGGGCTCATAAAAGGATTTGAGGGAAACTGAGAAAAGATTTTTTTGAAAAGCAAGTGAGAGATAAACTATCCACTGAAAGAAGAATAGGGGTTGGATAGTTGAAAGTTGGTGGAGACTACCAGGGACTGATAAATTCAGGATGTGAGTCCAGTTGATTCAGATCTGTTGTCAAAAAGCCAGTTCATTGAAGGATCACTCAGTCAAACTTGCCTGTTATCAAAACTTGTTTTCAGGAATGTCAGGCGTGGTGGCACACACCTGTAATCCCAGCACTTTGGGAAGCTGAGACAGGAGAATCTCAAGTTCAAAGCCAGCTTCAGCAATGGCGAGGCGCTAAGCAACTCAGTGAGATCCTGTCTCTAAATACAACACAAAATAGGGCTTGGGATGTGACTCAGTGGTCGAGTACCCCTGAGATCATTTCCCAGTACTAAAAAAAAGTTATCCTTTCAGTACTGTTCATGGATACATATTTAGTGAGTTTTTGATTTATTTTGTCACCCAGTGCTTTGGCTTCAGGTATATTGTCCTGCTGTAGGTGCTTAGATCCAGAGTTCTGAGAGAAGTTGTTCTTGGTCCATAAGACTAGAGTGTGAAGTATAATAGGACAAAAGGAGATGGTTTGTGCTGAGGAGAGAGACTGATACATCTCGGGGTAGGCTTTTATGTATTGCCAAGAATTGTTTTCTCAAAAGCCCTCATAATAAAAATGTAGTGCCAGAAACATCCTCCATATATTGATTTTATATTTATATATTTTTATTCCAATGGTTTCTGGGCTCTTTGAGATCAAGAATGCTTGTTTTTTTTTTCATGTGGTACACTCATTTTCTTCCCTTTCACATTTATGGGTTCTTTTGGTGAGCAGAAAACATATTTTACACGGCTGAACCTTCACGCTCATTGATGCTAAATATAAATAGACATTTAAATTCCTAATCCACTTTGGATGGCTCTATTGCTTCTGAAATACATGTATGGGACTATTATACAAATTAGTTTTTCATTCTTTCTGAAATAAAAAAGAAAGTCCCTGTTAGAACATTAGCTACTTAAAACATTAGTCATCATAAAAGTAGGATAGGTGTTTAATATTTAGAGATATGTCTTACTGATTATGAAAGACAGTAGCAAAATGAGAATTAAGCTTAGGTGTACGATATACTCTGAGTGGCTCCTTTCCTTGCACCCCACAGATTTCCTAGGATTTCACTGATGTAAATTGTGTAAATATAGCTCTTAAGTTTTCTACTAATTTCGTTAATTCAAAACATTCTTAGTATATAGCAACATATGATCATGTATATAGCTAAATATAATTATAGATAAACATTTCTGAGGTATCTAGAAAGATCAGAACTTTACCTATAGCCTGTTAATAAAGTCAACAGTTTGTCTTCCAAGATGGATTTATGCTTATACCCTCCCAATGATAAGGCTGAATTTACAATGGCTTTATAATCTCCCTGTCTCCTGAGTTGTCTTTGATATGTATACTTGTACTCTTGCTAAGTTAAGTCAGAGTGAAATGATTATCTTATTAAAGTTGAAATCATAGATTAAAGCCAAGTAAATAAATGGACCTCGGAGGGTGATGGTAAGGTCAGAAACAACTTAAATTTTTTGGCTAGAGTTCTCAAACATAAATGTCAAAGAATAATTTCAGAAATGCATATGGTAAATTCTCTTAGGAAAGTACAAAAATGTACCAGTGCACAGAACAAAAATGAATGGTTTGCTTATAGTTTGTGTTTTCACTTGTTCTCCCAAAGTCAAATTTAGTATAAAAATATGTAAATAACCCAACACCAGATACAGAATACAGGACTTTAAAATCAACACTGAAATGTACGTAATGTTTTTACCAAATGTAAATATCTTCATAATGATGATAGACCTACAATTGAATCAATTTCTGTTGTGTTCATCAGTCTCTGTAATTAGCTTCTACTATTCAATTTATTTTAACAACTTGTTTCATTTCTATTTATATGACTAAACCTGAATGTGAGGACTATTGAATGTCTGTATTGTAACTTTAAGCTTAAAGGGAATGTGTCATATCTGGTCTTGTTTTTGTAACTCTCCCAAGATTAGGTATATATCACATTGCTGTGTTCACAGTGTGCCTTGAGTAAATATTATGGGCTAGTGGAATGAATCTGAGAAACAGGATGCTTTTATAGCCTGCAATTCTCCGCTACAATACCATTGTCAATGACTCCAGGTGGCAATATCAAAGACTGAGACACTTAACATTTATAGTCACATAAAGTGGGGATCACCTTGGAATCTGCAAGTGCAACTATAAACTGGCAACAAAGATTCCCTGCTAATCATGTTGCAAAACCATTACCTGATTCTCCAGGAGCCTTTTCAGCTCCAAGGACTGTGATTCAACTCCCCCATCTGTCTGTCTTTAGTTTTGCCAGCTTGTAAATTTTGGAAATGACTGACCACTCCTCATCAGGAGCCTGATCAGAAGGTTGCTGTGTATAATAAGCGTTTCAACCGCTCCAACCCTGTTATGCTCACTTCATCCCACCCAGGCAAAGTTCATGTACAGCACCAGGAATTTTTGCTTTGATTTCCTGTCATCTCTTTGACAAATACCTTCACTTGATTCAGGATTGAATCAGAATTCTTCCCAATAGATGCTCCACCAGCTTTTCTCAGGATTTCAGAAGTGTCTGTGGTGATACCTCCTTTTTTTGTTTAATCTTTAATTTTGTGGATTTTGGTCTTATTTCTCTTTCTTTTGGTTCACTTGGCTAAGGGTTTATCAATATTATTTACCTTTTTGAAAAACTAACTCTTTATTGTATTGATCCTATATATTATTTTTTTATTCTCAATTTTATTTATTTTGTTTCCTGTCTTCTACTGATTTGGGAATCAGTTTCTTTTTCTAAGGACATGAGATGCAGCATAAGTTTATTTTGGTTTTATGTTTTTAAATGTAGGCTCTCCATGCTATAAATTTTCCTTTCATAAGTTTTGTAATATCCTGGAGATTTTGATCTGTTGAATCTCTGTTCTTTTTTTTTGTTTTTAAGCATTTCTTGATTTCTACTATTTTGTTTGATCCATTCTTCACTTAAAAGGGTATCGTTCAATTTCCATGTACTTATGTGGTTTCTTTAATTTTTCTTGCTGTTCGATTTTTTTCCATTGTGACCTGATAGGATGCATGGGATTATATCAATTATTATTTTGTTGGGGTCAATCTGGGATTTAATGTCATGGAGTATGTTGTGCTGTTACTGACTTTCTGTAGCTCTCTCTCTCTCTTTTTTTTTTTTTATAAGACTTCAGTATTATGTTTCAGTGAGGTGCTTTTATTACTCACCTCACTAAAGTACAGTCTTCTGCTTTGTAATTCTGGCACTGAGGAGCTGCTGGGCCTGCTGCCTTTCTCTACTCCACTATCTTTCTCCTCCTCCTCTTTGTTCACTTTTTATTCAGCTTTATACCTGGCAGGATGAGAGAGTCAGATATAAAATGTTTAATAATTTTTGCTGTATTCTTTTTTAAGAAATAATTGGAACTGAGTGTGAGGATAAAAGAAATACTAAAATTATTTTAATTTGACTATTTTGACAAGCTGAATTGTTTTCTCATTGAAAACAATTGAACTTAAGTGTTGAAATCCTAAGGATCATCAGAAAAAACTTCAAAAATTTATATTCTAACAAACTGGAAAATCTTGAAGACACTGTCCAACTTCTACACACACATGACCTACCCAAAATGAACCAGGAAGATACAGAAACGCTAAACAGAAGTCATGAAATGAGCCAGCAATTACAAACTTTCCCCAAAAGCAAAACAAGGGACCAGATGGATTCTCAGATGAGTTCTATCAGATCTTTGAAGAAGAAATAACACCAATCTTTTTAATACCAGTCCATAAAATTGAAAGAGAGGGAACATTCCTATTCCTATACTGTAAAGCCAGTATAACCCAATACTAAAACCAGACAAAGAGATATCAAGGAAATAAAACTAAAGACCAATATCCTTGATGAATACAGATGTAAAAATACATAATAGAATATTATCAAATTGCATTAAAAAACACATAAAGGTGGGTGTGGTGATGCAAGCCTGTAATACCAGAGGCTCAGGAGGCTGAGACAGGAGGATCAGGAGTTCAAAGCCAACCTCAGCAAAAGCAAGGTGCTAAGCAACTCACACTCTGTCTCTAAATAAAATACAAAATAGGGCTAGGGATGTGGCAGAGTGGTCGAATGCCCCTCAGTTCAATTCCTAGTAGCCCCCCCCAAAAAAAATCATATCAAGAAGATAATACATTATAATCTGGGGATTATAATGCAAGGATGCAAGGGATGTAAGGTTGGTTCAACATGTGCAAATCAGTAAATGTAATTCATCACTTAACAGAATTAGAGACAAGAATCACATGATCATATCAATAATATGCACAAAAGACTTTTGGTAAACTCCAGTACCCAATTATGTTTAAAATGCTGGAGAAACTAAGGATAAAAGGAACTTACCTCAACATTACAAAGGCTATTTATTGCAAACCCAAAGTCAACCCATGCTGAATGGAGAAAAACTAAAAGCATTTCCTCTAAACAGGAACAAGACAAGGCTGTCCACTCTCACCATTCCTATTCAATATAGTTCTTGACACATTAGCCAAATTAATCAGTCAAAAGAAGGAAATCAGAGGGATACAAATAGGGAAAGAAGTCAAACTGTTTATCAGTGACATGATCCTCTATCTAGAAGACCCAAAAAACTCCACCCAAAAATGTTTATAAATGTGTTCATTAGAACAACAGGTTACAAGATCAACACCCATAAGTCACTTTACTCCATAAGTGATTTAGCTGAGCAAGAAATCAGGAAAACAATCTCATTCACAATAACCTCAAAACAAGTAGTTAAGAAACTTGGGAATAAATTTAAGGAGGTAAAAGAGCTCTACAGTGAAAATTATACTGGAGAAAGAAATTGAAAAAGACATAAGATGGGGAGACCTCCAATGTTCTTAGATAGGCAGAATTAATATTGTCACAATGTTCATACTACAGAAAGCAACATCCAGGTTCAGTACAATCCCCATCACAATACCAATGGCATTCTTCACAAAATTAGAAAAAATATATTAAATTCATCTGGAAGAATATGAGACCCAGAATAGCAAAAGCAATATTAAGCAAAAAAAAAAAAAGATGCAGGAGGCATTATGATAACTGATCTGAAATTATACTACAGAGCTATAGTAACATAAACAGCATGGAACTGGCATCAAAATAAACATGAAGACCAGGGGAATAGAAGACATAAATTCACATACTTACAGCCACCTGATACTTGAGGTGCCAAAAATATATTGTGGAGGAAAAACAGCCTTTTTAACAAATGGTGTTGGGAAAACTGGATAGCTATATGTAGAAAAATGAAACTATATTCCTGTCTCTCATCCTGCACAAGAGTCAAATGATAATGGATCAAAGTCTTAGGAATTAGACCAGAATCCTTGTAACTGCTCAAGGAAAACACAGGGTTAACACTTCATCTTATAGTCACTGGCACTGACTTCCTTAAGTAGAACCCCAAAGATCAAGAAATGAAACCAACAATCAACAAGTTTGATGCCGTCAAATTAAAAACTTCTGCACAGCAAAAGAAAAAACTAAGTGTGAAGAGAAAGACCTGCAGAATGGGAGAAAATCTTTGCCAGCTACTTTTCTGATTGATAGGGCTTTAATATCTAGAATACACAAATAACTCAAATATAACATACATACACAAATAAAAACAAAAAAACCCAATCAATACATGGAAAAAGAGCTAAACAAACTTCTCAAAAGGAGCACAAATGGCCAACAGGTATATGAAAAAAATATTCAATGTATGTTGCAGTCAGCAACATACAACTCAAACACAGTAATATTTCATCTCCATTTATATTGGCAGTGGTCAAGAATACAAACAATATGCTGGGGAGGATATGGTGGAAAAGGTATATCTGCATATTGTTGGTGAGACTGAAGACTAGTATACCAACTGTAGAAAGGAGTATGAAGATTGCTCAAAAAACTAGAGAGGGAACCACCATCTAACCAGCTATCCCACTGGTTTTCCCAAAGGAACCAAGATCATCATACCACAGTGATACAGCCACCTCAGTTTTTATAGCAGCACAGTTCACAAAAGCTAAATTATGGAATCTGCCCAAATGCCTGTCAACAGATGAATGGATTAAGAAATAGTGGTGTATATACACAGTGGAGTTCTACTCAGACATAAGGAACAATGAAATAATGGTGTTTGTTGATAAATAGTTGGAATGGAGAATATCATGTTATGTGAAATAAGCCAGACTCTGACTCAAAGATTAAATGCTTTCTTTCATATACAGAAGCTAGAGTAAAATAAAGCAAAGGAGTAGGGAAGAATAGGAAGATATAAAGACACCGGGAAGACCAGTAGTGTAGAAAAGGAGATCAAGAGACCCAGTGGAGGCATGGGAAAGGGCAAGTAATGCAGAACGAATATGTAAACATATTATGAGCATATATAAATACACCAGAGGGAATTTCACCTTTATGTATAAATAAAAAGAACCAATTAAATATAAATAAATAGAAGAGTGAAAGGAAGTCTGGCAGAGTAGAGGAAGGAGAACGGGAGGGGAGCACAAAGGGTGGGTCTTGAACTGAAATCAAATTTTATGCATGCATGAAATAGTTGGGGTTAGCACAACTATTATGTATAACTATAATGTGCTAATAAAAAATGAATGAATTAATCTCCTACAAATTTTCTAATTTAACTTCTCAGACATATTCTCCTAGGGCAAGGCGATGTAATGGTCAGGGCAGGGATTCTGAAGGACCTTGTTCCCTTTCTGACAGCTTCCAGTGGAATGATCTTGATCTTTCTTATGACTTTGTGACAGTTTCCCTTGCACCTGTTTCGCAGGGTTTCTTCAATTAACCCGGGAGATAAAGGCTTAGGGTTTCTAGCATATAGTAACCATTTATAATGTTAATTGCTATTATTTGGGATCTTTATTTAGTGCTCCACATTTTATTCCACTTTATTTTTGAAGTATAATTCATAAATTATACCTCCACCCACATGTGTGTGCATCTTTGACTATCTATTAATTATCTTCAGTTGTTTTCCATACCTCATTTAAGTTGAAGCTTGGCTTTTAAAATGCTGCCTTACTTTAGGAAATTAGCTTGATATGTTTTACTGCAGTTTTCCCATCTAAACAAAAATGATAAACTAAGACATGTCCTCCAGGACTAGCATAGTTCCTTCCTAATAGTCAGAATCCATATGTGCTGTGATTCTTTTTTCTTTAGTTTACATCCTAGAGTTTTATAGTAATAACAAACTTGAAGTCTGAAAGACTGATTTCTTGACTATAATGGAGCTGCCAAATAAAGCTTCAAACTTTGAATATTTCTATGCCTAGCATCTTGCTATTTTTCAGGGACGAACACTCCCTTTTCGGATAGCTCTTGCATTCAGCTTTATTGTCAATCAGTGTTGGTAATGATGCTGCCTATTTAAGTATGTATTGAATAAAACATTCAAATCCTGTTATTTATATCTTCTGCATTTCCTTCCACATCGGCCCTGATGTGAGATGTAAAATGTAATCTACATTGGGAAGACAGATATAAGGAAACAAAGGGACAGAAAAGCAATAGAAAACAAAAACTTTAAACCTTAAAAAGGAGAAACGTGGATGGGGGATTTGGAGATCGTGCTTTGTCTCTGTCTGTCTCTGTGCCTCTGTCTCCCCCCATTTCTCCAATGCCCCTACACCCTCCTCTCCCATGTGTGTGTGTGTTTTCAAATGTCAGTGCTAATTAATTGTGGGATTTGCAGCATCAGCAGAAGAGAACTAAGTGTTTGAGATCTAGTCACTGATAGTTATACCTGTAAAGATCAATAATTGTGAGATATATAGGGAAGAATTAGGTAGTGTAGAATTTATAATTTTGCAGATGTTAAAGAAGACAGATTGAAATGTACAGAAAAGAAGTTGCTACTAGGTTTTTGCTTGAGTCGTGTGTGGCATAGAGACAATGTGGTGAATTGAAAACCCAGTCTCTAAGGAACCTCCATACTGTTTTCCATAATCCTTATTAATTTACTTTCCCACCAGCAGTGTACAAGCAGGATTCCCTTTTCTCCACATCTTCACCAGTACTTGTTATCTTTTGTCTCTTTTATTATAGTTTATTTAACTGGGATGAGATGATGTCTCATTGTGGCTTTAATTTGCATTTCCCTGATGATGAATTATATTGAGCATTTTTTCAGATACTTGTCACCTGTTTTTATGTTTTCTTTTGAGTAATGATTTTTTAGGGTTGTTGCTCATTTTTTAATGTGATCATTTGGGCATTTTGTTTTTGAGTTTTAGAGTTCCTTACATATTTTGGATATCAGCCCTTTGCCAGATAACAGTTTGCAAATATTTTCTCCCATTCTGTAGGTTGCAGTGTTACTCAGATGATTGTTTCCTCTGCTGTGCAGAAGGCTTTTAGTTTGAAGTAATCCCATTTGGCTATTTTTTGGCTTTTGCTGCTTTTGCATTCGGGGTCTTGACCAAAACATTTTTACCATTCCCAAAATCCTGAAGCATTTCCTAGAATAATTTCAAAGTTTCAGAGTCTTTTATGCCTTGAATCCAGTTTAGTTGATTTTTGTAACTAGTGAGAGATGGGGGTTATTAAGTTAAATTATGTAAATTAGGCATAGGAAGACAAGTACCACGTGATTTCACTTATACATGAAATCTTCAAGTTGATCCCATAGAAGTTGAGAGCCAAACAGTAGATACCAAAGAATGAGAAAAGTAGAAGGGGAACAAAGTATGGGAAGAGGTTGATCAGTGAGTATTGAGTTATAGTTGGATGGGAGCAAGAAGTTGTGGGGTGCTTTTGCACAGTGGGGTGAATATAGATAATATACTGCATATTTCAGAAAGCTAGAAGAAAGGATTTTGAATGTTTTTATCATAAATAAATGATAAGTGTTGGAGGTGATGGATTTTAAATCAGGTGTAACCTGATTTAAACATTAAACAATGCCTGCATGTATCAAAACATCACATGGTACCCCATACATATTTATTAATTTTTATGTATGTCAAAAAGTTTTGAAGTTTATTTTTGAAACTAACGGGGAAATTGGACTAAAGAGAAATGGAATTTATGCTGGGATAAGTTCTCATATATGAAGTCTGAGGGGTGGTTATTTGTTCATTTCAGTTTTGTATGGAATGTGTGTTCTGTCATGCTTGACTTCCACATACACATTTTAAGGATGGTAATTCAAATATGTAGCAATTTGTTTAAATTGTGAGCATAAAATACAAGAAAAAGGTGTATAAAAAGTTTAAAAGGAGATTCTAAATATGTTAAAAAAATACTTTTGTTGAGATAGTTTTTTTAAAATTTTCTTTGCTTTTCAGATACATGCAATTCAATACTTCAAGAAAATGTAATCTCTCTCTTTTCCCTATCTATTCCTGAAAGTTTATTTATATAAGCAAACACTCGTCAGTTATCTGGGATGTATAAAAGACATAGAACTCACTCTCACAATATGCTTAGAACCAGATTATTAATTATATTGAAGCTATCTTTCACAGAATATCCTGTCACAATTCAAAGTTAACGTATCTTTGCTACAGTTATCCATAGTTGCCTCAATACCATAAATATTTATTATTGTCCTTTTCTAAATGTAAAAATATCCTTTTTGAAAGCTTCATCTTACCTTACCTTTTTAGCTTACCATTTAAATTGCCAAATGCAATTGTTAGGCATTCTTTGTTCCCTTTGGTTCCTTTTCCTATATTGTGGCTGATATGTACCTGTCATCATGATTCTAAACAGTTTCTGCAACTGTTCTCTAGCCTTTAACCTTGGATTATTAAACCTTCTACTTTCCTTTGTAAATTTTATCAAACTAATTCATGAGTACTTCCTTGTGGAAAAGCAACGCATCAATACAGGGAGTTGAAAGTAGAAAGGAGGCATCTGCTTCTGACTTTGATAGAGTGGTTTGTATCAAGCAACGCCATACAATAACAACCCAAAGCTGTTGGATGTCTGAACATTGTAAAGAAAGGGGAGACTTGTGGAGACAGGATGCGAGCAGAAACTAAAAGGAAACCAAAAGGAAGTGGTATAGATATATGAAGCAGCTTTCATTTGTCTAATGCAAAATGGTACAGGGATGCGAATCCCAGAGAGTGAAGAAAATAGGTACAAAGAGGCTGAGATTCTAAGAGCTTCTGGCACACTCATGGAGTAGGAACACACATTTTAGAATTGCTTGTTGCAGAGAAGTTTAAGCAGAACCCCTGACTTCCATCTGAGACTCCCGAAAAACACATGCTAAGAGTAAGTGCTACCTGCTAGGCTCTGAGTGATCAAGGGGCTCTTTGCCAATTCTGGTCAAAGCCCAGAAGAAAAGTAATCCTTTCTGAAGGAGAAAAACAGTTTTGGACTCTCTGTACATTTTTATATACATTTTCCACATTCAATAAATATTTCAAGCCT
>CM053413.1:33019600-33040532 GCA_028644305.1 Xerus rutilus
ATTTCAGGAAAAGAAAATGTGAGCAAATTGGCCAGAAGCAGACCCATGCTAAATGAAATGTTAAGGAAAATCTGTACTGAGGGCAAATGATCTCAGATGTAAGCATATCAGTACAGTGAAAAACAAACCATCAAAATGGTCAATGTGTGGAAAACCTAAGAAAATAGTATCTGTTCAAAATAAAAATAATGTCTTGGAATTTAAATAATCATAGAATTATAATAAGCAGTTGCAAATATACAAAGTAGAAATGTATCAAAGTATTTGCTGGAAGGTTCTTGAATTTTTAAATAATAGATAAGATTAGTAGCATATAATGGACTCTTAAGTCCAGGATAGATGTAATCTTTGGAATAAGGAATACATGAATAATAAAACAAGATATTAACAAAATATTATCAATGGCTAATGATAACAAAATATGGAGGATAAATGCAATAAAAATAGAACAGATTAATAGAAATGCAAAAGGAAAGAACAAAGATAAAAGGACACAAGGGGAAATGAAGATGCAATGGTGAAGAAGCAGATTTAAAATCAAATCTATGAATTATCTTTTTGGCCATAAGTGGACTAAATAATAAAAAAACATGACAAATCCAACTTCTATTTTTACAAAACATGTGTTCTAAATATAAGCATGCAGAAAGAAAAATTAAAAGCCAGGTGTGGTGATGCAAGGAAAGAGGCAGAGGCAGGAGGATCACAAGTTCAAGGCCAATCTCAGCAACTTATTAAGGCCACACAACTCAAAAAAGTAAAAAGGGCTTAGGATGTGGCTCAGTGTAGGGTACCCTACGACCAAAACTAAGAAGAGTAAAAAATGTCAAAGGATATTCTGTGCCAGAGCTGTACAAAACAAAGCTGGTATAGCAATAACAAAGTAGATTAGGGGCTGGGGTTGTGGCTCAGTGGTACAGCATTTGCCTAGCATGCATGAGGCACTGGGTTTGATTATCAGCACTGCATATTATTAAATAAAGATCCGTCAACAACTAAAAAAAAGTTTTAAAAAAAGGTTGATTAGAAGGCTTCAAAGCTATATCCACAGCCACAAATTACCATTTCTCCTTTATTTAATAAACAAAACAAAGAATAAAAATTAATTTTAAAATACAGTACCTAATGCTGGGTAACTGGCCTTCTCATGCCTTGATAGTAGTGTGACAATGGGAATAATCTCTTTGAAAATTTGGAAGTATTGAAAAACCATATGTTCATAATGTTCAGATCATATATGCCAAAATATATGTAAAACTGTAACTTTTTATTAGAGTAGATAAGAAAAATCTCTGTGAACTGGGTCAGGAAAAGTGTTTTTACATGCCATCCAAAGCATGAACCGTTTTTTAAAAAAATGAATTTTCTCAAAATTGAAAGTCTTTGTGCAAAAGCCCTATTAGAATGAAAAGACATGCTACCTACTGGGAGAAGATATTTGCAAAGCACTTATCTAACAATTAGTCCTTATGACCTATGTGAGACCCAGTGAAAAATGAAAATGCAGGCCCCCTTATTCAAAAAGCAGGAAAAATGTGTCATTCAGTGTCCTTGTCGCATATTTCGCAGTTTCTATCTGCCATTCTGTTTAGTTTGATATAATGTCCTCCCTGAAGAACTGAGTCATCATAAGCTGCTGATGGCAGGGGAGTCAGTCTCCGGTTGTCTCAGGCCCACCACCCTCACCCATGACAGATGGACAGCACTCAACAGATTGCAACCTCTGCTTGGTGCCTGGACCAGGGATAAGTGACAGTCACACCTGCTCTGAGTCACCAAATGTGCTGTGGCACTGGGAGATCACAAATAGAGATGGCCACCATTTCTCAGCCCAAGACGCAACAGGGCACCTGTGATCAGCCCTGACCTGCCCCTCCTGCCTGTGCCAGGTTTTCACCAGGGATGGAAGGAAGGATGTGGTTCTTCCCCTGCTAGTCCAGCCCAGTTACTGCCCTTGGCAGAGGATGACAACAAGTGTGGCTTGGGACCAGGCAGGGTGAGGTCACTAGTTTTGGGACATTTCAAAAATGTAATACAAGTAGAACAAAAAAAAAGGTGTACACTTGTGATTGTGGTACCCTTTTGATAGTTATTATTTTTAACTCTGAAAAAAAACTTTTGAGATCCTTCCAAGGTGTTGCATATGAATAGTTCATTGACTTTTCTTTAACCAAAGTTTTCCATAGTGTGAGCATATCTATTATTATTATTATTATTATTATTATTATTATTATTATTATTATATATTTGTCCTATTTACTCACCTGTTGAAGGACTTTTGGGTTTTTCCCAATTTTTGGTTATTACAAATAGAGGTTCTAGAATGATTTATGAATAGGTTTTTGCATAAATTTTTATTTATCTGGAGTAAACATCCAGGAGTAATATTACAGTAAGTATATGCTTAACTTTTATAAGAATCTATAAACTACTTTCCAAGAAAACTGAATCATTTCCAAATCCCATTAGCAATTTATGAGAGTTCCAATTACTCCAAATCTTCGTCATCACTTGGTATTATCAGTATTTTAAGTTTTAGCCATCCTAATGGGTGTTTAATGGAATCTCATGATGATGTCAATTACATTTACCTAGTGGCTAATGATACCAAAAACATTTTCTTGGATTTGCCAAGAAATATACTCTTTGGTGAAGTAGCTGTTCAAGCCTATTGACCTGAGTTCATGTGTGTGTGTAGACAGATAGCACAAGTTCAAAAGCTTTGTGATAAGTTAGCAAAGAAATTATGAAAGTCCCCCCACATGCTGTATTCTTCATTTTTGAAGTCACAATAGAAACCTATTCATTAAAAAAATCCTATAAGAAATGATTCTACCAAGCTTTAACTCAGATTTTTCCAAACTAATTTGTCATTAGACCTCATGGTTCCCATGTAATATTCATTAATATTTTATTTAATGATTTGGAGGAAAGCAGTCTTAAAATAATTGGACTTACTAAAATTTTAATGTTTTTCTCTACTTCAGAATTGGTAAGATTGTATTACTTTATAATAGAAAATTACATAAGAAAAAATGACTAAGCTCAAATTACTGCCCTCAAATTTTCATAATCTATCAAGGAAAGCCATTTCTAATTAATAAAGGCTACACCATGAAATGGTGATGGTAGCCTTTGAGTGAACTTTTAAATAAGCAAAGTGCTGGACAAATTAATTCTGCCTCGAGGGTAACTGTTGAAGAAAGGTGTTAAGTAAAGGGCTCCCTGAATGTGGGTGAGATATGAAATATCCATAAGGAAGCATTGTTCATTTTCTAGCATTTAGAATTTAATTTGTGATAATTGATAATTGCTTTTGAATGAAAAGTGGTATAAACAGTTATTCTGCCTTATCTGAAATCAAACCATATTTAGATATGTGGAAATATGAACTCTAGAGTCTTAGTGGAAAGAACTTGGATGTTGGTGTTAAATAGCAGTGTCTCAAACCCAGTTTTAAGCCAGGTGCAGCAGGGCATGTCTATCATCCTATCTACTAGGGAAACTGAGGCAGGAGGATTGAAAGTTCTGCAACTTAGACAGTATCTCAAAAATAAATATGAGAAGGGGTAGGGACATAGTTCAATGGTAAGATGCTCCTGAGTTCAATCCCAGTGTAGAAAAATAAAACCTGAATCCCAGTTTCATTTCTTGATCAGGATACTTAATCACTCAGTGTGGTTTGACCATAATAATGATGGTGTATCTGGCCGAGTTGTTAAAGCATTAGAGAGAATAGTTATTAAGCCTTTAACACAGTGCCCAGTTCTTTAGAGGTATCACTGAATGGCAGCTATCATTAGTATAGGGAGGGCAAGATTGCACTTCCATCTTTTAGGTCCTGACTGCTGTGGGAATTAAATGAACATAAGATAGATTCATAGGAGAAAAGCACACAGATTCAATTAATGTACATTTTACCTGTCATAGGAGACCTCATAAGAAAATAAGAACACAAAGAAACAGTGTCAATCACTTCTCGGCTGCACTGGACAAAAAGTAGTAAGCTCTGAAAATATAGTAAGGCCCCTATGCTTGGGCTAGGGTAGTTAAGTGGGCATAGCAGTGGCCTGGAAGGTAAGGGTTGGTGTAACAAACTTTGTGCAGATTTCATTTTTCCTCAACTTTCCATTTGTGATGATAATAATGCAGTTTTATATTATTTCAGTGTATTTCCATGAAAATTTCATCTTTTGCTTTTAAGAAACTGCAGAATTAAAGTGATCTTCTAGTGCCTGCTGTTTTTCAAGTGCCTTTAATTTAGCATGCCAGTGGCATATTCAATAGCATCATCATTGTCAACCCTATTGATATTGTTTAAGTTACAAGTGACTTAAAACCAAATCAAGTATCTCAAGTTAGAAAGGTAAGAGGAAATTTAATGACAGTTATAAATGGGAAGGATGCTTAGTGTTAAAAGTTTATGGTAAAGCAGGACTCCAACTCTGTTAGAGTTCTGCAAGAATTCTCTCCTTTTCTTTCCAGCTCTCCTGAACTTCGGTATTATCTAAAACCTAGCATTGTAAAGAAGCAGTTTAGCAAGGTGGTGTTTGCTGAGAATTTCACATGAGGTTGCAGTCAAAATGTTGGCCATGACATCAGCCATCTCTCAAAGGCCTGATGGGAGTGGGAAGACGTACTGACAAGGAGGCGCACAGGCACAGACTTGATTAAGTGTCCTCACAACACAGTTCCTGGTTTCCTTCGGAACTGATGGTACAACAGAATGAAAGGCAGGAGTCTCATGATGGCCTCAGTAGTCTCACACCACCATTTTTGTAATATCTGTTCAGACTATACAACAGCATAGATGCCAAGAGGTGCACAGCACTGGGGACACTTGCAAGCTGGCTGGCGTAGCAGTGGCTGTTGGGCAATTCAGCACTGGTATCCCAACTTGCCATTTAGGGAAAGGAAGGCATCTCTCCCCTGGTGTATGAACATCATTCTCTGGTGCGGTGTTGGATCGTATGTCCTTTGCTGGTTCAAGTCACCATGATTTGATAGTGCTGGAGTCATGCTTCTAACCTGAGGTCAGGGCAGGGTACTGTGATTGACAGGCTCAGCTGAGTCTTCCAAGTGAAGTGGAAAGTAGATGAATGAATGGAAGTGTTTCTGGATTGCTGGGCAAAAGAAAATTGTATCTTGATCATTACACCAGTTCCGGTATAGGATGGACTTGGGAAGAATCTTCCTTTGCTGCATGGATCTGGATATTGCTACTGAATTTTTTTTTTAATTTTTAAAAATATTGACACTTTAGGATAATACTGTAAGCATTTGTGGTAAGATATTGGCACATTTTTCTTATAATTCTCATAAAGTTCAATATTTTAAAATGCTTAAATTACTTATTTCTAGGTTGTGTTATTCTTTCACTGAATTACTTTAGTTACTGTATTTATCTGATTATATTTCTTACCATATATGCATCAAAGTATTTATCCATTAATTGCTATTTTGATAGTTTTACACATCATTTTAGTGTCTCCTAATTTTTTGAAAAATGACTTCCAGATTTAAGATCAAAAGCAATAGACCTATATTAAAAACAAAATGTTCATATTTTGTTTATTATGCAGCTAGAATTAACTGGAAAAATATGTTCTAGAGACACTTGTAAGTAATAGCATAAGGCAAAATAATACTAAAACGTCAGTAGGACACCCGACTTAAAAATGTATTTAACTACAACGATCATAATTACCTAAACCAATTAACAATATAAAAAAAAATCTGCTCTGCACTCTCAATGATTATCAAGAGAATGAGAAACTTGTATTTAATTTAATTCACTTTTAAGTCTAAGTCAACTTGAAAGAACTATTGATGTTTTCTTTAAAATTGCACGTATATCTTTCTTTTTCCTTTTTCTTTTTGTACTGGGATTGAACCCAGGGGTACTTAAACCACTGAGCCATATCCTCAGCCCTTTAAAAAATCTTTTATTTAGTGACAGAGTCTCACTGAGTTGCTCAGGGCCTCGCTAAGTTTCTGGGGCTGGCTTTGAACTTGCAATCTGCCTCAGCCTCCTGAGCATCTGGGATTATAGGTATGCACCACTGCACCCCACTGGACATTTTTTTTGTGTGTGGTGCTGGGGATTGAACCCAGGGCCTTGTGCATGAAAGGCAAGCAATCTACCAACTGAGCTGTTATCTCCTCCAGCCCCTGGACATACTTCTTACATACAAGTACTAAGAGTCATGGAATCTGAAAAGAAAAAAAAATTGACTATGAATTTTAGGTGTTTTTCTGGCAGTTTTTGTAAATTTCACGAACTCACAGAATATCCTTTATAAATAGCCATCAAAAAAGTGGTAGATCATAAGACTTATTTTAGACCACCTTAAATTAGACCCAAAATTACAGAAATGGAAAGCTGTTCAATGTAGAGAGAAAAAAAAGTTCATATCTATTTCTTATATATATTTATATTTTAGTTCTATACCATATAATTCAGATAGTTCTAATGGACTTGTTCTGGATCACAAGGTTACTGTTCTTTGTGACCTTGATGTTTAGAGGTTATGTTGTTTACAATTGCTGTATAAACTTGTGGCCACCAGCCCTTTTACACAGTGACCACAGCATGTCCCTTAACACATGTATTTGGGCAAGTTCCCTCTAGACAGTTTAAAAACAAAAACAAAAACACAACTTTTCACTCATTTAAAATGAAATTAGGATTACTAACATATGAATTTAAAGAAATGAAAAAAAAATTATCCTTAAAACTCCTACTTATTATACTTTGTAAACACAGCTATCACCACAGAGAACACGAGTCAGAATAAAACAAATCTATGCTGCATTATCCACACCTAGGGAACGTGCCTTATGGACAGACTATCAGTTTTAACTTGAGATTTCTCATCTTGCAGATTTGATTTTCAGCCTTGACTGTATTTGAATGTTATTAATATATTTGCCCACAAGTAATTGTTTTAGAAATGACTTCTCAGCAGCAATTTAAAAATCTCAAACTGTGATGGCAACACTTACCAAGAATACTGTTTTTTATTGCTTCATTACACCCACTGGGCCATTTTTATTGCTGAATTTAATTGGTAAGTGTTCATTTTCCAAATAATGCAAACACATCAGGGCAAAAGTGTGTTAGAATGAGTGAAGAAGAACAGATGGCACATGAGGGTTAGCATACAGATAGCTCTGTAAGTAGAGCTCACTTTCCAGGGTATCCTAATACTGTTTGGAAGGTGGTACCTGTGCTTAATGAACAACAGGACACTTTCAGCAGGATGTAAGGCAATGTAGAATCATTGACTTAGGGCCCATGTCTCTGTTAATTGCTGCTTCTGTGATATGTAGAGAAAAACAACTTCGAGCTATTTAAATTTGGCTTATCATCATCATCTGGAAAGAGACACCCCAAAGAAGTCTCCAAATGTAGGAATTCTCATAGTAAGTGGGAGAATAAAAACATGTATTCCTATACTGTCTGTCTCTTTCTCCCTCTAGATAATTTAAATCACGAATGCTTCACATTAATAGATTACATTTGTAGGTCTACAAGTCTATAATCTTGTACAAATTTGCCCATTTTCTTTGCAATTCCTTCTCTTCCTCTCTCCTTTTTTTTGGGTTCCCTTGCTCCTGATTTCTATCTTCCATCAATTATCGCTGCTACTTCTAAACAGAGGTTTGAATATAGTACTATGAATTAGTACCCGTCTGTTAAATTAGTGTTATGGTAAGATCTCAAAGATGTGGATTGACAAAAGGAAAATCTGTGCTTGCCTTAGGCCTTTTCAGTGAGGTTGCCTCATCTGAACCACACATGAGATGATTCAAGTAGCATTTTCTCAGTTGTCCCAGGCGTGGTTCATTCTCTAGCTACCATTCTGAATATATAAGGAGTGAGTCCTGTACTTAGAGTTGATGCCACAGGACATTAGGAGTCTGATGGATCCTCTCTTCAGAATCCTAGGCAGAAAAGCTGGTAGTGACAAGAGGTCAGTGGTGCCCTGAGATTCTATTATAGCATATGAACAAAACTGACCCCTAAGACAGTGCAAGAGACTGTAGGAATGTTGTGGTTACCAGGGAAGGTATGTTTTAAACAGCTGTTGGAGAAATAACAAAATTCCTATTTTTTTCTATTAAGCCTAAAGCCTGTTGGACTTTCCAGCAGAGCTTCTTCATCTAAGTCAGCATCCATTCCATACCAATCCAGCTGGACTACATATAATGCCATTCAGTTATGTATTTGTTTATCTTTGTAGCAGAGCTACAAAGGGGAAGAAAAGAGAGAGACACATAGAGAATGTAGTCACTGCAAGAGGGTTTTCACACTTTATAAATTGATTTCTATAAATTAATTATGGTCTCAATAATTAATGACGGCATTCTCAAGACATTTGAATATATTTTTTAAATCATACATATATTTGTATACTAACACATTCATATGCACACAATTTAAAATATGTAGTGAAGTCTGTCATTTTCTTCTAGTGCATCATGCAAGACTTGGGGGCGGGGTTTGCAGGCATTGTGTCAGTTGCAATGGATCTTAAGTCTCTCTACTTCAAGCTCTTCATAGTGCTGCCAGCAATATCTTATGAAACTACATTTCTGTCCAATTTTTCTTTTTTGTTCATAGAATAAAGTTGAAAACATTGGCTTCTGCCTCTTAGGGCTCTTCCATTCATTCCCATGTTACTTTGTGGTCTTAATCTATGCTTCCTTTTTTTGTATTGAACCATGGAGTTTGGGATTTGAGTCACAACTTCATCCATTTTAATATGGTACTGTTAGCAACTCAGTAATAACTTCTTAAAATAATCATTACAAGATTATTATAAATATAATAGCTTATCCTAAGGTATGTGTATCAGTAGAGTGGTGCCAGCTGCTATAACAAATAAGCCCAAATGTCAAGGGAGTAATATAATAAAACTATGTTTTGCTCATAAAGGAGTTAAATGGGTAACTTTCTTTTAAGTGGCAATTAGGGATTTAGGCTGCTTCAGGAAAATGGCTGCTGCTTTCTAGGACTCCAGGGTCATGAGATTTTCTATAATTGGAGAACAGAATGGGAAAGAGTCAGACTGTAGGATGTGAGGGGAAGAAAGAGACACATGGAGAATGTAGTCACTGCAAGAGGGTTTTCACACTTTATAAATTGATTTCTATAAATTAATTATGGTCTCAAACAGTTTAAACCACCCAAAGTGCTCCATTGGTTAGCATGAACTTGAGAAATAGGTACATATTACCAGTTAATTGAAAAACATATGGTGTTGATTAGTGTTTAGTGTTCTTATTTTAATAGTCTTCAATTAAATAGATTACTCCAATGTATTCCCAGACTACATGATGCCAGTAAGAAGTTGGTGCTAGAAAAAGATACTCAACTAAGAAATGTAGGACATTTAAGTAAAGAATAGCTATACACTTTCCAGAGAATTCATTCATGCCTTTGTCTATATGGAGAGATTTTGGATGGCAGGTTCTCCTCATTCATTGCAATCTAGACTGCTATTTTTAGGTTCTAATGATGGATCTAGAGTCTGAGTTCAGAACCCAACTCTACCACTTAAAATTAGAGTCTTGGTTTCCTTATTTGTTTATTGGGAATAATTATAGCACCTCCCTCATTGACAATGTTTTGAGAATTCAATGAATTAATATTTAGAATGTGTTTGAACAGTGTATGGCACCTAGTAAATACTATGTTAGTACTTTATTACTGTTTTGGAAACAAACACTGAAAGAACTTTCTGTTAGTGTCATTCATAAAATACCAACTAATTGTGAACACATCTCAAATACAGTATTGATGACAATTAAGCTAAACACGTGTATGGAATGATACTCCCCCCAGGAGTAGGGGGTTCAGATCATCCAGTAAGAGTATTAAATGAAATCAAATGCCAGGATTTCAGCAAGAAATCACTGTAATGGGACCAAAAGATAATCATATCCTATAATCAGCTCATTTTGTCATGTACACAGATCTATGAGAAAAGTTAGACAAAATCAGATGCTTGCTTGATAATCATGAAATCAGGGAGAATTAAATGAACCAAGAATTTTGTGATTGCAGGACATGGCAGCCCTGTAACATCTCTCACAAAAGAGATGATTACGTCAATTTCTAGGTCTTGTCTACAGGGCTGGTCTCCCAGGAGTATTCAATAGACCCAGATGACATTTGCCTTCCTGGCACTTGTGTGTGTTTCTATGGTCGACCCATTCCTTGAAGTCTATATTTCTTCTTGTCTCTAAATGTCTTCATGCAAGGTACTTCCAAATTTTGCTTCTCTCGGGGCATTTATTTTTTCCTCTCAAGCTTTGCAAATCCCTTTTTGGACCTGTAATATACTTATATTAAAGATTAGTTCTTCAGAGACCTTTCCTATTTAGAAATTCCTAAAGAAGAAATCTGGCTTTCTAACATCAGTGTACATTAAGTAATCTTGTTTAATTGAGCAATTAGAATGCATCTCATTATATAAGTTGAATTTTGACATAATGTTTAAGTGAGCACAACTGTTTGCCCAAGAAAGTTCTCATTTATGCTTATTTTCAATTTTAGTGAAGCATTATTAAAAGTTGAATTAAAATAAGCCAGCATGATTTTAGTATGGGTCTGCTCTTTCAAAGCCAGCTTGACTTTGTCTTGTACAAGGAGCTCTCAGGGTAACACCTGGTTAGATAAAAAAAGACAATCAGGAGTAATTGCCCTTTCTATGAAAACTTTAGGCACAACATAATTAACACTTCTCCTTCCAGATTGCTTTTTCCAAGTGAGACAGGAATTCTTTCTTAAAAAAAAATGAATATGACCAATGAATAGTTTTCAACATATTTATATATTGGTATATTGTTTAAAAAGAAAATTGCACTTTGTCACGTGGAATTGGAGTTTACCTTGCACTATGTCTGCAATAAAAGTTGTTTTATTGATAAGTATTATTGACTTAGAAATGAATATGGCAGTCAGAATACTTTGGATATTTTTCCACTTTGCAATTTCATTAGACGTAAATTGTCTCTTAGTATTCCATTTCTGTCCCAGATGATGGTTGATCTATACATTTATTATGGAATATTCACAAATTTAAGTTTCCATAGGGGTTTCCATTTTCATCACTGGCATTTTACATTAGATAAAGGAGATCGTGTTTGTTTTTGTATCTAGATTATAGATATGCTGAACTGAAATCAACAGTACATAATTTTTTATTTATAATAGTATATCTGCTAACTTCATAATTTTTGGAAAAAGATTAAGATGCATTACTTAAAACATCTTTTAAATACACTTAAACACAAATTTTGAAAAATAAAGAACAAATTAAAAATTATAAAAATTAAAAAAAAGCCATGTGGTACTACCATAAATATAAAAAATATAGATCTAGGGAACTACAAAAATATAAAATTTTGGAAAGTGAAGTGACTTCATGGTAATCTAGTCTATCTTCCCCCTCTTGACTCTTGTGCCATGTGATCATTTCTGGAATAGTTTAATTTGATGGATATATAGTCTTGCCAATTAATATGTTGCTGAAGACTTGAGATCTAATACAATTAGAGGAAAGTTAACTGTGTGAGTTAACTGTGTGAGTTAATAGTTTATCAACACTTAAAACTCAAATATCAGATTTAAAATATATTAAAGGCAAAATACCATGCAACCCTGAAGTCGGTAAAGGTAGCAAGAACAGGAGTATAAATGTCACATCCCCAAACTACTGGTTGTAGTGTTAGAAAAATCAAGGATCACTTGATCACCTCCCTCATTTTTCAAAAGAGCTGGCAGGGTGGAAGCTTTGTTGGAGACCACTCAACTGAAAGAGTTTAGGATCACTGCATATTTTGATGAGCCTTGCTTTTTGTACAACTATGATAAATCCATGATTAGAACTTACTGAAGTAAGTTGAAGTTCACCAGAGAGCAGAATTCATTACAACCCACATGTTGACAAAGGAAAACTTATGGTTTTGCACCTCAGATTTCCTAAACAGAATTTTAACCTTAAGGAAAAATGAAACTCTTAAACTTTTATTTTCAGATTATGAAAGTGAAATATAAAAATTGTGTAAGATGTGTATTGCTGAAAACTGCACTAAAAAAATTCAATTTACAGAGAAGTTGAAAAAAATTGCTAATAGTTCTGTGATTGTTTTGGTAAATTCCAATTTAATTAAAAAGCAACAAAGGGATAATGTAGTTTATTCATCCATTAAGTCTATTTTTTTACAATCAAAATATACTTATTAGTGGTAGAATACAAGTATACTTTTATAAATGATTGTTCATTTCATGAAGAGTTGTTGAAGCTTCTCATCACAAAGATCCAAGAGCTTGTGAAAGGCTGATTCATTCTTTTAATTTTAAAATGAATTAATATGAACTACCCCAGATGCATGAAACATCTATTAAAAAGCAAAATTTTGAAAACAGTCTACCCGAGAAATGTCCTTTCTTAGCAGCAATGCTATGTCACTTAAATTTTTCATGCTGTCATTTAAACACATTGTTTTTCTTTCATTAATAGAAAAGGACATAAGCTAAAAACAACTTTTAATAATTTTCTATACTTCTACATTTTTTCTTAAAATTTCAATTTTTAACTGATAAATGAAAACATGTTATACATATTAATGGGGTACCATATGTTTGATACATGTAAACATTGCAGAATTTTAAAATTAAACATATTTATCTCAAACATCATTTCCTTGTGATAAAAACTTTGAAAATTTTTAAAACTTTCTGAAATATATAGTATATGATTGTTTACTATAATCATCATACTGTACAATAGTATCCCACAGCCTTTTGCTCCTGTATAGTGATAACTTAGTACTTACTGATCAATCTGTACCAATTCCTCCCTACTCAAACTGTTTCCATCCTTCTATCCTAAATTTTGATAAGATCAACTTTTTACATTTCACATTATAAGTGAGATTATATGGAACTTGTCTTTCCTTGCTTGACTTATTTCACTTAACATAATGATCTCCAGTTTCATTTATGGTGTAACAAATGACAGGTTTTGTTTGTTTTTATTTTATTTTTTATGGCTAAACATGGGAGTACAGATGGCTTTGCGACATACTGATATGCTTGGGTGACAGACCAGTAATGGAATTGCTGGATCATATGGTGGTTTCATGTTTATTTTTATGAGGAACCTCCATACTGTTTTCCATAATGGCTGCAGTAATTTACATTTCCACCAACAGAGGGCAAGGGTTCTCTTCTCTTCACATCCTCACCAGCGCTTCTTGATTCTTTTTTCTCCCCAAACTGTTTTTTTTTTCAAATAACCTGTTCATTATCTGAGTTCATTTAATTCACTCTTCTTTTTGATCTACCCTGATATAGATGCCTTCTATCACATTTTTAATTTTGCTCAGCAAATTTTTCACCTCAAGAATTTGATTATTTTAATAGCTTCCATCTCTTTAGTTTCTCTGTTAGAATATTGCAATTTCTCTTTTTTTTCATTGTCCATTCTTTAAACAGCTCCTTTAATGTCTCTGAGAGTTCTCCCATTACTGATTACTGTCTCATCAACTTATTTCAAGCACTAGGTGACATCATGGTTTTCTGAAATCTTTTTTTTTTTGGTGTCAGGGATTGAACTCAGGGGCACTCAACCACTGAGCCACATCTGCAGCCCTATTTTAGTGTTTTATTTAGAGACATGGTCTCACTGAGTTGCTTAGCACCTTGCTGTTGCTAAGGCTGGCTTTGAACTTGAGATTCTCCTGTCTCAGCCTCCCAAAGTGCTGGGATTGCAGGCATGTACCACTGCGTCCAACTTCTGAAATGTCTTGATGCTTGTAGGCATGTGGTTTCATCTGGGCCTTGAAACATTAGGTATTCATTCCAGTCTTCCAAATATGGCTTTATTTGTGCCTCTTTCCAGAGATTCTAAGCCTGTGGTCATTGCCACTATTACAGCACTATATTTTCTATATTTTCAAGAAATCTGCTATTGAAGTATTTTCACCATTTCAATAGGAGAGGGTAATTTAAGTTTTACCAAATATTCTTAGTGTATTATTCAGAAGGAAATAGGGAAGTACCTAGGAGGAATAATCCCACCCTGACCCTAAGTCTCTCCCTGAAGTTAGGGTGGATCCAGACATCTCATCCCCAGATACTGGTCTGTAGTAAAAGGATTTTGCCTGGCTCTGGAGAGAGCTACCATGGATGAACAAGCCCCATACTCCTAAGTCACACCTGTAGACACAAAAGCTTCCAAGCCATGTCACATCCTGAGCCCATATCACAAGACCAGCAAAACACTGGGTTAAGACCAAGGCCCACAACTGCTATAGATTGCCTATTGCTGAAGTGAACATGTAACACATGTTCATTTCAACCTGTCACAGGTGATGCTAACTGGAATAGAAGCAGGATAGTCTCAGGCCATATATTGTCTCTGACACTGGCACTGTTTGAGTAGTTGTGTCTGTAGGTAGGCCCGAGACTGGGAGCCAGTACAATCTGTCTAGTATTAGATTTTATTCTCTCAGCACTAAGTACCAGGACAAAGTCTTGTATCCTGTCCTATCTCCAACAAATGGGTCTTGCACCATGCTATGCTGCCCAAGTTTGGGATAATATTGGTGAAGGCAGGGCAGTGGCCACCTAGCCCAATGCTACCTGCACAGTCTCAGGAGTTTTCAGAGGCTCATGTTGCAACTGGCAATGATGCATTCTAAAATATGAGTCTGATATGTGGAACCGTGAGTCTCTTCTGGGTGCCAGGGCAGTTCTGAAGTCCTGCCTGCGAGCTCTGACCTGGCAATAACTATGTTGCCTGAGTTTAGGAGATTAGTGCAGAAGATCTAGTGCAAACTTTATGTCTGAGTCTCATAGTCACAGGAATCTATATAGTCTCTGGAGGAGGGAAGGGATGCATCTGAAACTCAGGTTTGTCCTACAAGTACACAGGTCACTGCATGTTCTGGCCTGGGTATGAGACTTTCAGGTTTTACTGTGTGTTTGTTCTTACCCTGGTTGGTCTGAACATGGAATCTGAGAAAAAGCCCAGCACTATCTTTCCTGCACTGTGCTTCCCAAGGAGTAGAGTTCACCTCCCTACTCTGCTGCCTGGGTGAGGTATGGTGGAGGCCGTCTCCTGGCTGCCTGGCCTAAGGTTCAGTCCACAGGTATTGAATTGGTGATTGGGTGATGAACTTTTGCCCGGCAGTTTCATTGTGATGGGCCTAGTCCTGGATCTCAAGTCTAAGGCCTAGACCTAATCCTCTCTCCCTCCTCCAAGCATGAAGAACCTCTTTCCAGGCTGACTGCTTGGAGTTGGAGGTAATGACATAGGGACCTCTTCTTTCCTGCCTTTTTCAATTTATCTTTTCATTTTATTATATTAAAAACAGATATTATGGTCTCTCACCTGATTTCCTTAGCTCATGTGCTGGCAGTTTGGTGTATGCATAGCTTTCCAACTTGGTGTGTCTGTGGGGAGAGGAGGATCTTAGCCTCTATCTTGCTTTGCCCATGTTTTGTATACTTTAAGACTGCTATTAATGTTCTTTCTTAGTTTCCTTTTAGGTCTAAGAAATGTAATTTTCACAATTTAAATATGTAAATGTGCTGCCTACCATTTAATGGCCCTTCACATTTTTTCCTAGACCTATGTTCATATTTATCATTTTTCTATTTGGCACTTAAATATGTATATAATTTATTTGAAAAATATAAATATAATGAACTTATTAAAGTTTTCTATATATGAAAAAAATTTGTATGTTTATTGCCTTCAATTTTCCACCTTGCATTACTTTTTTATTTATAATAAGTGCTATAATTTAACAAAGTCATTTTTTGTTTAGATTCTTTTATAAGGTCTAGAGTTATTGAGTTCTGCAAATTTAATGAACACTCAAGCTTATTCAGATAATAAAAAATGTTTAAGGGTACTGTAGTGAAAAGGGACTAGTACATAGTTTCATCTTTTGTTTCTGGATTTCTATAATGAAAGTCAAATTTAACAGTAATGCGTTAGCCAATTTTTCTAGTATAGGAAATACATTTCAGTTTCTATGGCAGGTAACAATAATTTGTGAATTCCTGCGAGGATGCATGGTATGTGTAGAACAAAATCCAGAGTCTGAAGGACTGGTTGCCTTAATTGATCAGTGATGCTTGCCATGGATAGGCATTGGGTGATGTAGGTCTTCATAGGGGAAAGAATTGATTCATTTTTCTACCCATTTACCTCAGGTATGTTTAGGATTAGGTGTAGAGGTGGGAGGTTTTAACCATTTCACTTAAGGCAAAATGATTGTGGTTAGGGAAGTAAGTTGTTTGGATATTTTTTCTTGATGAATACATTTCCTTGAACGTTTAAAATTTATGTTAATTCTTTTATATATAAGTATTTATATATAATTTTTTTAGTTGTTGACAAACATTTATTTATGTATTAATATATGATGCTGAGAATTGAACCCAGTGCCTTGCACATGCTAGGCAAGCTCTCTGCCACTGAGGTACAACCCCAGCCCTAGGTTTATTCTTAATTTCACTTTAATACAGAGGAGTGAGTTTGTGTAGTAGTTATCTACTGTTGAACAATATTATTATAGAAAGTTCAATGGCCTTAAAATAACATGTTTATTATCTCATATCTTCTGAAAACCAAGAATCCAGACATTGCTTAGCTGGGTCCTCTTCCAGGTCACAACAAAGATACCACTAGGCCTGAGATCTCAACTATGGTTCACCTGGGGAAGGAGCTACTTCCTCACTCAGATGACTCTCTTCTCTAGTGAAGTTCATTACTTGGCAGCTTTCGTCTTCAAAGCTAGCAGAAGAGAGCCCCCTCCTCATTACAAAATGGACATTACGTTCTTATGTAACATAATAATTCCTATATAATTATGTATGTTCCATCCACCACCCTTATGTAGTCCATGGATAGAAGCAACTTACAGGTTCTGCTTACATTCCAGGAGAATGGACTGTGGAAAGGTTTGACTACTACCAGAGGGGAATCATAGGAGCCATCCTAGAGTGCATCTAGGATGTGTAATTGATTATCACAAGTTATCCCCAGTCAGTGTAACCTACATTTTCATCCTCTTGAATTCTTCAGGGAGCAATATATTGACTGATATGGTACACGAGTACCCCGAGTAGCTAAAGAGGTGCTGGACATAGGGAAGGTGCTTAACATTTGTCAGACCACTTTTTAATAATCTTCAAGGTGCCTAGTTCTTTCCTTGGCATAATGTTTCACCAGAGAGCAGCCAAAACACTGTTTCTGATAGATTTTCAGAAATTTTTCTGGGACAAGCCATTCTTAAGTTTTATATAAGCTGTTTAAGATGCAGAGCAGAGGAGAGCTCACTGAAAGCACAGATATTTGGTGCATTTTCAGTGGAAAAGGATTAATATTTAAAGTAGCACTATAACAAAATGTGTCCTGCGAGAATGTGTCCTGCAAAATGTGTCCTCAAGAACAGGCCTCCTGGTCTACACATCTCTGGTGGGTGGTGGGATGTTGTGTGGTTCAACCTCAGGGTGTCAAGTTAAGCTGAGGAGGCCTTGAGGGCATGGTTGATTCAAGAAGAGATTCTCCCATCAGCAGGACAGGCTGGAATATGGAGAAAGATTTTGCTTCTTACTGCTGTGACCAAGGAGATCTGACAAGAACAGTTTTAGAAAAGGAAAAGTTCATTTTGGGCCTCACAGTTTCCAAGGTCGTACCCCACAGAAGCCCAATGCCATTCCTCAGGCCTGAGGTGAGGCAGAATGTCATGGTGGAAGTGTGTGGCAGAGGAAAGCTGCTGAGATTAGGGTCCCCAGGAAGCAGAGAGACAGTTCTGCTCCACAAGGACAAGATATAAACCCCACAGGAATGTTTCCTAGGCACTGCCTCCTCCATGTATGCCCTAACCATCTACAATTAACACCAAATCAGGGGATTAATGCCCCAGTTAGGTTAGACCTTTTATAACCCAAACACCTAAACTTTTTATTGCAATGTCTCACACATGAGCTTTTGGGACACCTAAGAGCTAAACCATAACAGAGTTGTACATTGTTTGTAAACAAATAATAGCAATACTGTGTTTTTTATAGGGCTTCAAAAGTTTAAGGGATAACATTAAGTTGAATTTTAAGCTATAATTTACATGTTGAATAAAGAGATTGAGTTGAATCATGTACTTTTCTTTAAAAAAAAAAAAAGAAACAATAGTGTGTTTTGTTTTTGCGATCAAGCTGTAAGCTCCTGTTTGACATCAAATATATTCTGGTGATTTTGTGGTGAATCACTTTAAGAGTAAGGTAAAATTTCCTTCATGTGAGATTTTAAATAAAAATTCTGATTTGTGATTTATAAGTTCTAGAATCTAGTGCTCAAAAGAGGGGAAAATACACTTAAAACTTCATTCTGTATCTCCTATCACAACTCTGGAATTTATTTATTGTAGGTGAATCCTTGAATTGTCAGCAAGTTACATCACCTTGTGAAATCCATAACCATACTGAGACTGACACATTGATGCTGAGATGTGATGAAAACTGTAATTGAAATACAATCCATTAACCTTGATTTGTCTTATGTAATCTCCCATAATATCATTTTCTATCATAAAAGTATGGTATTTACTAATTAAAAAGTCCTCATTTTAAAGCTTCAAAGTGATATTTAAGCTAGGAGACTATGTAAAACAATGCTTGTTTTTAAAATAACTTGTGTTAACAGATGACAAATGATTTACATGGTCTGCTCTTCTGGTGACTTCCCCCTGATTTATCTTTAAAGCCTGATTTTTATTCCTAAATTTTGGTTAGTTTATGTAGAATTCATTATATATTATATTACTATATATGTCACAAGTTTAATATTGTACTGGAATGTGTGTATTAGTTGTTTACAAAATTACAATAGTGCTATTTTTTATGCTTTGTGTTATGGGAATTTTCTGATACCTGTAGTTTTAATTTTAAATTCATACTGCACTCTAGTGGAGAATGAGATCAATGCAAAATTGTTTTGGTGTTAGCACTTTGTAGAAATATGAAATATTTATAATTTCAGTTGTGAAATATAGAAAACTATTGGGGTTACTGATAATTTTCACAAAGGATGAAATGTTGTATGTGTAATATTATAAATAAATGTTCAATATTTTACCATGATAGTGCAACATGATTTTTATCTGAGTTCATCTTGAAAATCAAAGAGCATTCACTACTGAAGTAGTTCATTTGATTTTTTATAGCATTTTTGGAATAAGCATGAATATAAACACAAATAGAGATATGTATATACAGATATAACTGATACTGTATAAAACCTAATATTAGGAAATGCTGCATAAAAGCCAAGATGGGAAGATCGTGCGTTCAAAGCCTGCCTCAGCAACAGTGAGGTGCTAAGCAACTCCGTGAGACCCTTTCTCTACGTAAAATACAAAATAGGGCTGGGGATGTGGCTCAGTGATTGTGCACCTTGAGTTGAATTCCCAGTACCAAATAAAAAATAAAATGACTTGGAGCCATGCTTCATATTGGACTTGCCATCCTTTCTTCTCTAGATTAAATGTAATTGTACAGACATAGGCAAGGCAGCTGAAGAATTCTGGTCTTTCCATTAGGGATGGGGAAGCCTTTACATTGTGAATTCATATATGGCACCTGAGAAGATTAGAGACTGTAACTTTAGGCTAGTAAAAGATATAGAGCCAAGATGGTGGGCCATACAAAAGGCAGTGGTGTCTGCCCTCATCTTCCCAATCACATAACTAACTTCTCCTACTATATCTTGAATGAGTAGTGGATATAGAGAACATACATTTTTCCCTCAGGTCTTTCACAGAGCATGTAAGTTCTCAATAACTTCCTGTTTTATGGGCAAGGAGAGAAGGAATGAGTCCTGCCGTGTTTGCCTACTTGCTATATTCCTCCACTTTTAATTTTTTTTTAAATAAAACTTTTGCTTTGGAGTAATTTTAGGTTTTCAAAAAGTTGAAAAGTTAGTTTTGATATTCCTTCCCTCCAGTTCCATCTATTCTTGACATTAGTATGGTTCATTTGTCACAACTAATGGACCAATAAGAAAGCCTAATTATAATGAAACACTACACTGTATTTGGATTTCATTCATTTTTCCTCCAGTATTCTTGTTCTGTTTGAGAATTCCATCCAGAGTATCACATTTCATTCAGTCAATACTTTTAAGGTTGCTCTGGGCTGTGATGTTTTCTCAGACTCTCTCAGTCTTGATGATGATGACAATTTTGAGGAGTATCAGCCAGGTCTTTTGTAGAATGTTCCTTAATTTGTGCTAGTCTCATGCTTTTCTCATGGTTTGACTTGGGTGATGTATTCTTGTAAGGAAGACCACAGAGGTGACATATCATTTTTACTAAATCATATCAAGGATTCATCCTGTCAACATAGCATCACTGTCAATGTGAACCTGCTTGTGACTTTTTGTACTATACTATTTGAAAGCAAGTTATTAAAATGTTCTACACTAAATGGGTGGGGAGTTGTGAATTTTATACTTTGGGTTATAATCCAGTTACATGTTATTTAGGTGATTGTTCAAGTTGCAGCTTTGGTCATTGGAAGCTCTTTCATTTGACACCTGAACTTTTTATTCTTTTTATTTAATTGATAATTTTTAGTTATACATGATAACAGAGTATACTATGGCATAATTATGGAAGCATGGAATATTTGTTCTAATTCATTCCCCAGTATTTCCCCCTCACCTCCCTTTATCCCACTTCCTCTTCCCTTTCCTCTACTCTATTAATCTTTCTGCTATTTACTTGTCGTTGTTGTTCTTTAAAAAAGAGACCCTGTCGCCGGTCGTGGTGGCTCATGCTTGTAATCCCAGCACTTAGGGAGGCTGAGACAGGAGAATCACGAGTTCAAAGCCAGCCTCAGCAACAG
>CM053413.1:33041032-33076730 GCA_028644305.1 Xerus rutilus
TGCCCTCTAAATCTAAGTCTGGTGATTGTGAACAAGACCTGAGCATTATGGGCAATCTCGAGGGTGGACACTCTATATGTCCACTATCACATCTGATTTTGCTTGACATTCTGAACTTCAGGTGTTAGAACTTCATTATAAACAAGTATCCAGGTTGTAGGGTAGTTTATCCCAATTAATTTCTTCATTCATGTTTCATGATTTTCTTGTTTCTTTGACATTTTTCCCTGTTGAGAATGTCTTCATATAGTAATGACTTGTTTTCCAGAGGTACATTTGTATTTTTAACCTCATCGAATGCTCATTATACAATTATCAAAGAATACATCATTGCCTGTTATTCTGCCCAGTCTTTTGTCCAGTTTATGTCCACTCACATATGTGCTGGAGTTGCTAATTGTGGGACATCTTGGTACCTGGGGTTATTGCTAGGACAGGGTTTTCAGTATTTTTTCTTTTCATATCATTCATCTTCCAAAACTCAAAGTACATACTTGACAAATTGATTTTCATGCTAGTGTATCTCAATATGGCTTTTGAATATTGCTATCTTCCCTTCTAATTGACTTATTACTGAATGTAAGAGAGATGCTAAATGAAAAATATTAGCAACAACGTATATTGTATTTCAACAAAAATTGAAGAACTTCTGTTGCTCATTGTTTTCTATCAAAAAAAAGAGATTTGAATATTTTTCAATTTGAAGAGATTTGAATATTAGACTTAGGTATTCTAATTGTAACATGTAATTCTTTAATACAGAAAAATCACAATTTTATCAAATTGTGATATTTGATATCACTTAATGAATTTGTCTCAGTGCTTATAATTCATGCTATCAGATTTTTATATGGAAGCATAAAATATTTTCCTTGCCTTCTTAAATATAACTTCCTTAAGACAGCTCTTTGGTTCCAGAAGTATCTTAATAACATAAAATATTCTTGCTTGCATGAGTTTTGGAAATTGTTTTAATTTTTAATTCTTGAAGTAAGTAAAAATTACTGGAGACCTCATATTTCATGTGCCTGGTCCTGAAATTTTTTTTTTATTGAAGTATCAATAATGTTGTCATTGTCCATCACAAAAAGAGATCAACTTACTCAATTATGCTTTTTTCACCTTACATTGTTTAATGACTGCTTTTATCATTTTTTGAGATTCAGTTATCATGAGTTTTTAATTAACATTAAGTTTTTGAGAATCAATTATTATCAAATTTTATAAACCAAAGAACATACTTCTTTTATATCAGTGGAAGATGAAAACTCTTTCCTATGGAGAAATACTTTTGTTAGCAATCAATAGTTGAAGAATTTTAAAATTTAAAGCAGGATGAAATAATCAGAAATATTCTTAAATTGTTTACTATTATGGGCATGCCAAAAATTTGCTGATTATATGTGATTTGGGGGAAGTATTAAAATTTCTTTTAGGGAGGTAGATGAAAGAAAAGGCCAACCCCAAATTTATCAACTCAAAAGCTCTGGGTATATGGTAGGCTATCTGGGTGATTTGATTGTGAGTTCAAGGTTAAGAATCACTGCCCTAGTAATAAATACCATCAACAATAATTTCAAGATTAAATAAGATATTTTAAGTAATATATTTAACGTATGTGTCTAGTTAACCCTCAAAATAAGTGTTAGGTATAATTATATCAAGTCTTAAGTCAATGCTATAATCAGCTGGAAGAAAATCCAAGATTGAGAAGTGAACATATATAGATATAGACTTTTAGAATTTATCATATCCTCAAAGAAATAGGTCAGGGTCTTCCTCTCACCTTGACATACATACACATCACCTGGGGATCTAAAATACAGTTTGATTTAGCCATGTCTGGGCAGAGCCTGATATTTTTGCATTGCATTTCTAATTATCTTAGCAAAGCCAAAAGGTAGAGGGTAGCAAGCAGGTCAGGGCACTCTGGAGTTTGTCATCTCCTTCCTTGAGCTAAAACTTCTATCTTCCTTTAGGAAGCAATTTAACACTTCTAAAATTTGGAGAGTAGCCATAAATTCCTAAACTTTGATAGTAATTTCCCATTTATGACATGCCTTTGGAATTGTAGCAATGAATCCTAAAAAAAATGAGACAGATTGATCAGACTAGCCATGTGTACTAACTACCACCGTGTACATCTTATTTGCAAAACTGTTTAGTGTCTGTTACTGCTTTACCCAGTAAACCTATCCTTTCAAGGCATATCCTTCAAGGCATATCTCTTGAGGTTGTTCTTGGTTTTAATTGTTTACTTATATACAGAGATTCTTGGCGAGTAAGCTGGAGAGTTGAAACCAAGTGGGATTCTAAAAAACTTAAATTCTGCTTAAATAGTGGTCAGCTCAAACTTCGGCAGTTTCACAGATTTTCTAAGAAATTAAAAATGTTATATTACTTCAGTCCTGGGAGCTGGGTGTTCTTGAGTAGGTGATTCCATCCTTATACCAGCATAGTTTAGTGCTTAAAAATGGTAGTACAATGGAGTTGAAGTCACAAAACTCACTGAAGTGGAATTTACTTAAGTGTAAGACTTTTCACTGTTTCTAGACTGTTTTCTCAGTCCTGGTAAATTTGTACTTAGCTGGATTTGACTACTTATCACACATGGCTAAAAAGACAAGTTTACAAAACAAAAATTCTAATTTGGTAGTTTCCTTGAATTATTTATTCAGTTCTACATTTGGGATGCTGTACAAATATTACGCAATTGGAATTCTATTCATGAAACTCTTAAAGTAGTATTGGATACTAATAAGCCTTAACCAAACTACATTTTTATAGTGAAGAGTCATACAACAGTTACTGTAGAAATGAAATATTTACTGAAGACCAGCCGCAGAAGCATTGTTCCTAAAGCCCCACTCCCTCAGGTCTACTTTTCTTTTGCGTTGAAGCCGCTATTGCCAGCAGCTCTAGGCTTCCATTTCCCCAAACCTAAGCCCAGCAGAAGAGATTATTCTTTCCTAGTTATTACAGCAAAAAACTGCACACAGTACTGAAATCTATGGCAAATACAGAACGGGGAAATGGTTAGATGGTTCTCGAGTAGCCCCCAATCTCTCACTGCAGAGATAATATTTGCCAGAGGTACCTGAAAATTATACCTTGCAAGAAATTAGAGAAATTCAAAGGACAATAAACCTTAACTAAGCTTTTGTATGGGACAGGAATAAAAATGTCTTTTGCCAAACAGGAAAATTCACCTACTTTATAAAACTTACAAAGGGCCCTTCGGCCTGCAGTGGCTTTTGGTTGTGCATCCCAAAGCGTCCGGTTGCAGTCTCTGGATTGTTTCCATCATGAGAAGGATGTGACTTGTTATTTGCATTTACAGATTATTTGAAACTGTGCCAAGAAAATTAATTATGAACACAGAAACATTTTCCCACCTTCTATCATTTTATAAGTTTAGTTTTTAAATTTAGCGTTTAGAAGGATCCTTTTTCCCTCCTAGATGTGTTTTGCATCATAGATGAGTACTCTACTAGTAGGTAGCCTTGGTTTTCAATTACATGTTATATCATAAGAGAGTAAACATATCCTCATCCCTTCAGAAATCTTATGCCAGACTCTGATTAAGAGCATTTGCCTATGTTTGTAGTAGTTAATGCAACTATTAGCTTTCTTTCAGTTGTATATTTTTTCATTGTCATCAATTTAAGCTTATCTTAGAAAAGAAACTGTTAAAATACATAATTTCTAAAGTTAATTTGAACTTTAAAGGTAATTTGAATTTTAAGTTAATTTGATTTTACTAGATAGCCTAGCACCAAAACTATAGCATTTTAAAAAATAATCATGCATACATTTTTTAAATTACGTAGAAAAACATGGTTTACAAATAAAATTATATTCTCCATATAAACAATATTTGAAAGATGTTTTATCTCGATTAAAATGCACACAATCTACCCTTTTTAGTATTTTATGTTTGAATATCTCAATATTTGTATTAGTGTTCTATTACTATGTTATATAACCACAAGTTTTACAGTTGCATGTGTCAAACAACACAAATTGACTTAAAAGGGGGATTTATTGACTCATTTAAAGAAAAGTTGGGGTTGGGTTAAGGGAGCTTTAAACCCAGGTGTATTTAATGGCGTGACCCCTGTGGCAATACTGTCCCAGATCCACTGTTTACTATTTCTATGATATTGCACACATTTCTTAAAGCCTTCGGGCTTCAGTTTCCTAGACTATGTTATGTATAAAATGAGTTGATATTCTTAGGGTCTATTGTAATAATACTCATGTGGTATGTAGAATGAGACTCCTTCTGTGATAAGTGTTCAGTACCATCAGTATCCTGTTTCCAAAACCTCCTTCCTCTGTATTGACACCATCCTTACCAGCAGCTCTCGGATTCCATTTATGCAATACCAGTGGCAACAAAGGAGAATCTCTCTTTCTTGGTTCTTGCAGCAAAATCCTCAGAATTATATCCCGGTACTGATTTGGATCATGGGCCAATCCCCATGGCTGGAAAGTCAAGTGTGGGTGATATGCTCACCCCTGGAACTGCCATTGACCCCACACAGTCTCAGCATAGAGGAGGGGAGGTTTTCTAAGGAAAACTGAAGTCCTCTTACCAGGAGAGAATGGTGTGGGTCTAGGCAGGCAAGATCAACAGTTTTTTGTTTTTGAAGTTCTTTTAATTTTGATTCTAACACCTTTGCTACACCTTTAATGTTTGTTCTAAATTATTTGGTCTCTAATTGTAAGTATTTATAGGATGTCAATAGCCATATTTAATACTATAACTTTTGTTCAGTGTTACCATCACAACGGCATGTAGCTTTTTATTAACAAAATGTCTCATTTAAAGAACTTAACTGTTCTTTTTGTTATATCACCTGTTAATAATGAAAAACCAAAATAGCTTCCAAGAAAAACAAAACAAAGCAAAATACTTTACAAATATGCTTCATTTTTTAGAAGAAATTCCAAACATGTGGGCTTACAGATTTATTTTTATGACATCTCTGAAGTGTATTGTTTTGCTCTGCTTTGCAGTCTAGTGTGCTGTTCATCCAATTTATTTTGTGGAAATTCTTTCCCCATAATTAAATAGAGTCATCAGGAAAACCAGAATGTCAGAATCCACATGATCTAAGTGTGATCATAGAGAAAACACTTTGTGTAATGTGCTCATTCATTTACACATTCAACAAATACTACAGAGAACATATTTTCCTAGTAAAGATTCTTGCCTTCATGAAGCTTCTAATTTAGCAAGTATAGACAGATAATTTAAACAAGCACCCTAAAAAAGTAAATATTACAATAATATTTATTATAGCATAATAAAAACAGGGACTATATAAATTTTATTTAGACACTCGGTTTGAATTGTTTCAGCCATAAGACAAAGGGGAAAGAAAGCAAGCAAAAAAATTCCTTAGGTTTTATTCTGTACAACCCATTCTTTTTTAAGACCCTTTTTTTTGTTAGAGTTTTATGGTTATAATAGTTAGGTTCATCCCAGCAAACTCGTACGTGTATGAAAATCGATTTCAGTTCATGATTTTTTCCTTTAACCTTCCCCCTTTCCCTCCTGTCCTCTTCCCCTTGTCTTTCCTCTAGTCTACTAGTCTCCTTCCTCTTGCCTTCCTTTTGCTTGACTTTTGATTTGGATTTGATTGGTTCTTTATATCATTGTTTCCTTCCTTCCCCCCTTTCCTTTACTTCCATATATGAGAGAAAACATTTGACCTTGACTTTTTGAGTTTGGCTAATTTCACTTAGCATCATATTCTCTATTTCCATCCGTTTACCATCAGATGCCATTATTTCATTCTTTTTAATGGCTGAGTAGAACTCCATTGTGTATATACACTGCAATTTCTGAATCCATCCATTTGTTGACTGGCATCTGGATCAGTTCCATAATTTAGCTACTGTAAATTGTGCTGCTATAAACATTGATGTGGCTGTGTCACTGTCACATGCCAATTTTAGATCTTTTGGGAAAATACCCAGGAGTGGGATAGCTGGGTCATTTGGTGGTTCTATCCCTAGTTTTTTGAGGGACCTCCAAACGACTTTCCAGAATGTGTACAACCCATTATTTTACTCTTTTAGTTTATAATAGTTAATGATGTTAATGGAGGAGTACCTGTGGAATGCTTATAAATTTAGCATGCTTCATTAATAGAAAACAAAATCATTCTAACTGAAGCTATTTATCAAATGAATATTACTCTATATTTCTATTCAATGAAACAATATTGAAATGTTTTGTCAAATCCTATAAATAAAAATGAAGTAGACCAGATGATTCACCTTGAGGCTTCTTAATCTTCTCATGCACCTTTTTTATTGTGCTTGTCACAGTGCCCCCTTTTCCTTGTCCTGGAGTCATGTGTATGAGTCCTGGTCATTAGTCCAGTGGGTGATCTTCTATCCCCCTCTTTCTGAATAGCCAGCCTTTGTGGGCAGTGGCTTTATTGCTGCATTCCCATTGCTTAGCTGGAATGGGGGAAATCATTCCTTCCTCTCATTCCCAGCTGTCTGCAGGTTCATGCCCCTCAAACTTCCACATTGACCTGGACCAGTGGCCTCAGTGGTCAGTGACAAAGACTTGAGAGACTGTTGGGAAACCACTGGCTCCTCAACTCCATTCAGGCTATTTGCATCAGCATCATCTGCAGAGTGCTGGATTTGTATTTATTCTTAGGAAGATACTCTTAGCCTCTGTTCTTCCCTAATGGCTTCTCATCCCTACCCAAATCAAGCCTACTTTTTTGAAACTCAAAACCCAGAGTCTTGCATTTATTTATTCTTTTGCCCTTCAAAGGTATTCTTTTATTTAGGCGTAAATTGGGAGATACCACCTGGGGGTAGGAGGATATGCCCTGAAAAGAAATCCAGAATAATACTTCTAAAATAATGTTCTATGTATTTATGACCAATTTCCTCATACATGAGTTCATCACAAAGAGTATGTTCAATGAAGAGAGAGCATGAGATAGTTTAGAGAGTAGGAGCTTTGAAGACCAGAGGACTCACATTCCAATAAAGGAAGGTCTTGATTACAAACTCTCTGGCCTTGGGCATTTTAATTTTCCATCCTGTGTCTCATCAATATTAGATTCACAAAATTACAAATGTGTTCTATTGTGGTTGTGAGGAATAAAGAAAATAATGTAAGGAACATATATGTAATATTCACTAATAAAAATGTATGTTGTGGTTGCTAATGTTCAAAGAATATATTCTAGTAATAGCTTGGCTTTCATACTTACAAGTATATCTCCAACACTCTATTTGTAGAGTTAGTTCTCTCTTGGGTATGGTTGTTTATTAAATAAGGAAAGTTTTCAACGTATAAACTTTTTGTGTATTTTTTTTGTGATGCTCAGGATTTTTTTTTTGGAAATAAAGTTGAAAGAATAACTATGTTAATTATTGTTTTTTGTGAATATTAACTTACTTGAATTTACTTGAATAATACGCATTTAATAAAGATACAAACTACAGGGTTACAAATGCCATAAATAACTATAAATAAGTAATATTTATTTGTGTATGCAACAGGATCAAATTAGTTTTATATGCTTTTGTTCATAACTGCAGATTTTGTGTCCCTTATTGAACTTTATTATACATCACCAGTTTAAATTTGGCCTTTTTTCACATAGCTATGTAGAGAAAAATTAACAAGCAATTAGCTAATTTGAAATGTAATTTAAAGAATCATTTATTAAACATATAAATTTCTAGTAAAATATAGAACAAAAAAATATACAGGAATACATTTTTTTAAAGAACTACTAGTAAAAATCTAACTGAAAAAATATGACAGTAAAACAGACAACAATGAAGAAACCCCACAATAATATTGCGGCTACATATTTTACCCAAAATAGAGATGTCTCCTGAGGTTGGCTTGGACGATTTCCAAGTTTCTTTCAAGCTCTAGGTGGCTTTGCCTGAGAATTACAGTCTTCCCATGTTCCAGTTACTCTGAATAAGCTGTCAACCTGACAATCCTTTTTACCTATTTGTAAAGTTGACTATCATTTAACCATAAGTTATGTGGATCAATGTTAAAATTCAGTTCCAGCCAATGTCTCTTCCTGTGCACATGATTAAGAAGCAATAAAATGTCTCAAGAGAAGAGTAGTAGCTTTGGTACATACAGAGATCTGAATTTAACTTTGCTTTATCAAGTCATTTATTGTCTCTAAGGCTTAGTTTCCTCAACTTTAAAATTGAGAAATGTATGACAGCTTCATTGGACAACTGTAAATTCACTGAGATGACATACAACTCGTATCAGCATATAATATTTGTTGGAGATGGCTCACTTTTCTTTTCTTGGTTTGCTCCTTTCCTCCTCCTGCCCCAGGGGTCTTTGCTTTCCATTGTTAGCTCTATTCTTGCCTCCACAAAGTGAGGAGGTGAGCAGCAGGCCAGTAGAGAGCTGCTGTTCCCTCTGTGGAGGCCTTGGAGGTGTGGGATTCACCAGCTTACATTTCCAGGACAGTGCTGCCCTCCAAAGGAGCAAATAATTGAGAGCTGGCCTCCTATATCTCAGAAGAGTTGGCGTCTTGTGCTTAGGATTCCTGCTTTATCTTCACCCAAAAGGGAGACAAAATCAAGATTTAGTACATGGTGGATGGGAATCTAATCCATGTACTTTTTTTTAAAATATATTTTTTAGTTGTTGATGGATCTTTATTTTATTCATTTATTAGTGGTGCTGAGGATCAAACCCAGTGCCCACGCATGCTAGGCAAACTCTCTACCACTGAGCTACAGCCCCAGCCCCTAATTCATATACTTTTAAAGTATGTAGTTTTAAATAGTAGTTATACTTTTTGGTTGTCTCTTTCTTAATGATGTAATTTCAAAGAGACAATACATCCTTTGATTGCCAGTTAATTTTATTTTTAAATGATGAAATATTGCTTTCAGAATGTCACTGTGTCATCCTATGCAGAATTAGTGAATCTTTAGGGCTATGGATGTAGCTCAGTAGTGGAGTGCTTGCCTAGCATGCACCAGGTTCTGAGTTCAATCACCAGCACTGAAAAAGAAAAAAAAAAAACTGATGAATCTTTATATTTGTACATAAAGCATCCTTGGAAATAAGTTTTAAGTTGTCTCATGTTTAAAAAATTTCGTTAGCTGTTATATAAACCTTTCTTGTATTTTTAAGTACTGAAATATGTTGCCCTTTAAATTGTTAAATTCCAAACAGGTTATGGTAAATCTCTTAATCTCTGAGTGTTTATCATGCTTTCAATTCTTCAAGACTCAAATCCCACTGGTACTGATGTAAAATCTGTATTTAAGCTCAGTAATTATGTCAGCTTCAGTATACCTTACTCTGTTACTGTAAAGGTCAGTAGCCTCAAAATGTGGATCATTTAAAAAATAGAATATTGCCCCCTTTTTTTCTAATACATATGTGTAACCACTTTAGCACAAACTTCTCTTGCTCTTGGCCCTAGAGAAAATAAATTTAGAAATGACAATATTCTGAGAGTTTATACTGATTCACATTTACTAGATATATCAATTTTATTTTTTCATGTTATACTTTTTTAAAAAAATAGTTTCAGATGCATAAGATGTTATAAAAATAATAGATTCCACATACTCCATGTAGGTTTCCACAAAGATAACATTTATCATACCTGAAAATTGGCATTGATTGACTGCTACTACTGAACTGTGGACTTACTCAAATCATAGCAGCTTTTACATGCACTGTGTGTGTTTGTCGGGGGGGGGGGTCGGGTATTTCTGTGAAATTTCATCACATCAATATATTTATATCACCATATTCACAACCAGTATACACAGTTGTTCTGTCACCACCAAGAAACTGTCCAGCTCCTCACAACACTAATCTAACTCTCTTTTCCCAGCTACAGACTTGTTTTTCATCACTATAATTTATATTTTACATTAAGAGTTTTGACCCATTTTCAATTAACTTTTGTATAGGTGGGAGGTTTTCGTGAGGCTGTTACTATTTTGCCTATGGGTGGATGTTCAACTGTCAACTCCATTTATTGAAAGACCAACCTCTCCATATTTGTTTTTGTAGCTTTATCAAATATCCGGTTGGCTGTATTTATGTGATGCTATTTCTCGACTTTTTATTTCTGTTCTTTTGATTATTGTGCCATTACCATAGTGGCCATTACTGTAGCTCTATAGTAAGACTTAAATATTGAATAATGTGTTGAATCAAATATTATTCTCCTTCAAAATAATTTCAGCTGCTTAGTCTCTTTCCTGTAAGTTGTAAAATCAGCTTATCTATGTCTACAAAAGTATTATGAGGATTTTGATAGAAAATAGTTTTAGAAATGACAATATCCTGAGAGTTTATACTGATTCACATTTACTATATATATCAATTTTATTTTTCCATATGCATTATATGAGCCTATAGATCAATTTGGGTACACTGACATTTTTACTATGTTGAGTCTTCTGTTAACATGAAAATTCTACAGAAGTTTACATGTACTGTAATTTTCAGAACTATCAAAAATTGCATTTAAGTTTCAGTTTTCAATTGTTATTGCTTATACGTAGAAATAAGATAGGTTTGTGTGTGTGTGTGTGTGTCATTGCTAAACACTCAGGAGTTTTCTTATATATATTTTTGTAAATTTTATATAGTCAGATGTATCTGCAGGTAGGGATGGTTTATTTCTTCCTTTTAAATCAGTGTGCCTTTGCTTTGTCTGCCTATTTTCCTGACTTAGGAATTACACTATAATGTAGAGTAAGAGTGGAAAATCGGTTATCCAAGTTTTTGGAAGTTTTACCTGATGTTTTCTTTCTAAAATTTCTAGTATGATTCCTTTATGACTGTAGGATATACACTTTGTATGATTATTAATTACTTTTAATTTGTAGAGGTTTGTTTTATGGGTCAGGATATGGACTACTCTCCTAATGATTGTTTTCATGTGTTCTTGAAAATAGTTACATATTATACAACTACTTCAATGGAATGTTCTATAATTATCAAAGAGATTTTGATGGTTGAGCCTGGTGTTTTGGAAGGCTTTATCTTGTTTTTGTTATTTGTTCTTTTTAGATATACATGATGGTCATGTGTATTTTGACATGCACACATGGAGTATAACTTAATTAGAATCCCATTCTTGTGGTTGTACGTGTATCCTTGTTCGGTAGTTGTAATCATTACTGAGAGCAAGGTTTTGAAGTCCCCAACAATGTCCTTCAGTTGTGCCTTTTTCACTTCAAGTATTTTGAAACTCTTGGCTGGGTACCTGTCCAATTAGCTTCTTAGATCTTGTTGGTTAATTGAATCTTGGCACTTCTCTTTGTTCTGAAACATACTGTCTCATTTTAATAAAGCATTCTAGCTTTTGTTCATTGGTATTGATGTACAATATTTTGTGGTTGTTTAATCTACCTATGTCATATGCAAAGTATTTCTCAGTAATTTTATATGTATTTCAGTTTTTATGTATTCTGACAATCTTTGTGTGTTTCAGATGATTTATGTTTGATTAAACTATTGATATGTTAAATATGATAAATCTCTGAATTTTTTTTTCCACTCACTTCCTGTAGGTTACTGAGCATTCTGTTCACTTTATCACATGGGTCTCTTATGTAGCTGCTTGACTGTTCATATACCCAGATTAAAAAATTCCTTTCTCCAACAATTTTGTCTCCCACAGTCCTCTCTTCGCCCCCTACTTGGGTGGAAAAGGACGCTAACCTTTGCTGTCCTTGGTGCACAGTAAAGATGATCAGCTAGGCTTCTCTTCACAGTCTGTGCAGAGCCATTTCTGTGGAGAAGTGGATCCATCTCTGCTTGTGTTAGTTTAGGGTTGGGAATGGATGAGAGGCTCATTCCTTGATTACCCAAGGCCCTACACAGTCAGGTTTCCTTTCTTTATCTTGCATTCTTTCAGTGGTGGCTTTATGTAATTTGCCCAGGGTTATTAGTTATACTTAGCAGGAGGAATAAGGCATGTATATCAAATTTGTTAATCATTCCTATGACTTTAATGTGGCTATAGTGCTGTGATTTAGTAGGGCATAAAAGAAACTGCCAGTATTTTGGATTGCATGTTTTTGAGTACAGTTTTTCTCTCTCCCTCCTTCCTGTCTTATCTCCCTCTTGGACATACAGTGTGTGGATGCCCTTGCCCACACAGAGTTCATGTTTGGTATTCTCCACAGTCTGATGAAATTCGCATTTTTAAACTGCAAAGACTTGATGTTATTGAGTAGAATATGAAGGAAATTTTATTTCTTAAATTAAAAAAAAGAAAGGATTTTGAAGATACATAGTATTTCCCAAAGCCAAACAGTATTTAAGAATTTGAATCTGTTTATCTTTTCCATGATGGAAATATTTGAGGGCCTATTTATTAAAAATCATTTACATAAAACTAATGTATTATTAAAAGATAAATTATCTGCACTTTGAGGCTTCTTAAATATCTAGCATTTTAAGTCCTTGTACTAAATGTCAAGTGTATCTAAGCTAAAAATGTGAAACCCAAAATAGTTCAAATTCCAAACTTTTTGAGTGCTCACATGATGCTATAAGTGAAAAATTCCTGCCATGAAACATTGTTCACTGCACATTATTAAAATATTTTAGAAATTATCTTCAAGCTATGTGTATAAGGTATATATGAAACTAAAGAATTTTGTTTCATGTTTAGAATGTGTAAAATCCAAGATATATCATTATGTATATGCAAATATTCCAAAATCCGAAACACTCTGGGGAATTTTGTATAAGGGGTATTCAATCTGCTTAGAGGTATTCTAGTCTGAGTTTTCATTTTGTAAAAGAATAATTTAAGGAAACTTCATAGTACTTACATAATCTGTATATGCCAAGTTACATTTTTGTTAGTTAAAAGAAGTTTCAGTGAATAACTTAGACTATTTAATCTTCTCCTTAAATGTTGAAATATCTTAAGGACTTTACATACAATTTACCTAATGGAATTTAATGATCAAAAGAAATTATAGTTTTAGTGCCTTTTGGATAAATTTATCTTAATGACATATAGATAAATTACTGAATTTCTAAAGTGTTAATATTTTCCTAGGTGCTAGGACTTGAGGCCACAGGATTTTGCAATATTAGTAAATTAAAAACCAATTATTACCATTCATTAATGCTTCTGCAATTCATCTATAGGAATGGTCTTATAAAATATACTCAGAGTGGAACACTGGTATAGGAAGGTGTATGTTGAAATAAATTTGGGTTTAACACTTCCATTGTATTGATATTACCTTCTGTCTTTATCCTGTTCTTAGCTTTTTTTTTAATCCATCTAAAATTGTATGTTTTATCATTTGTCTTAGTTCATTCAGGCTGCTATAACAAAATTCCATATGCCAGGTAGATTATAAACAAAAATTGATTTCTCACAGGTCTGGAGACTAGGGAATCCAAGATCAGCACTGGCAGATTGCATGTCTGATGAGGGCCTGTTTCCTGTTTCATATAAAGCACCTTCTTCTTGTGTCCTTATATGTTGGAAGAGGCAAGGGATCTCTCTGGAGCTTATTCTATAAGGACACCAATTCCATTCATGAAGCTTCATCTTCGTGACCTAAACACCTCCTACAGGCTCAACTTCCCAATACCATTACATGGGGATGGAGTTCAACATACATTTGATATAACTTTATTTGAAAGAATACTATTGGAAAGGAACACGTACATCTTGATACTCTATAAATCTAGAATCAATTATAGGAGGAAAAACCCATAGAATTTTCTAGAGTTAAAAATGAATTTGTTTGGTCTTTAGGGATTATGCTTTGCCAGTGTATTATCATTTTTCATTATAAAAAGAAAAAAAAACAGAGGTTGTGGCTCAGTGGTAGAGTACTTGCCTTGCATGTAGGAGGCACTGGGTTCGAGCCTCAGCACCACATATAAATAAATGAATAAATAAAGATCAATCAACAAGTAAAAGATATCAAAAAACAAAAAAACCACACATTTAACAACTTACCCTGTGTTTTAAGCCCATGAGCAGGATGACCTCTATGCATTAGTACTGTTTGTTTTGCAGTTGTGCTTTGGAACTTTTTGTGCATTGCCCCCACTGTTTATCTTGCTGTGTAGGCTCACCAACTCAAAGCATTTTCCTTTCTCATTTTAACAGGTTACCATTTTGAGATTCTTTAATCAATACTTTTTTTCCATTTACACCATATTAAGAGGCAATTTAAAAGTTTAATCAAAGACTTCAGCAATTGTTGCTGATTATGCATGCTGAATTAAATCTGGGGGCTGCAGACTGTGAATTGACTCATGCATGAGGTCCTCTGTGGTAGGAAACGAAGGGAAGCAGGGCTTCTCTCCCAGCCATAAATGCTTGCGGGAGGAATATTGATCTATTTGCCTCTGTGCTACAGTGCTTGGCTGGTCAATTATTTACAGATGGTTGAGACAGTGAGTGTTCAGGAGCAGGTGAAAGAGGGAGATTAAAATTGCTATTTTTAGAGTTTGGCTTTAATGATGAAGTTGATAAAATAAAAACAGTGTTTTGAAGAAAGAGGTCACAGAGAACATCAACCAAGTGGCTTAATCAGAGTTTAAGTAAAAATAATTTTGATTTAAAACAGCCATGCATTTCTTTGTTATTTTCAGTGGTTGTTCAGAAATGCAACATGGCCCAGTCAAAAGGAAAACACAAACTTGGCATTTTATCTTTGTTTATTTGTGTGTGTGCTAAAACATAGCATCATAGCCCCCTTTAACTTTGAGTCATTGTTTTATACTTTTTCTAAACTTTTTTTCAACTGTCTTGTTTGTTTTAGTTCCTATGCAGCATACTAGGGATATAAAAAGTAAATAAGAAAGCATTTTGAAATTCCCCTTTTTTTCTTGAGCAACTACATAATAGTCTTGTTTAGAATATTAAATGAGATGAACAGAAGCACTATGAGTTAGACACTATTATTTACATAATTTAAATGAATAAGCTAAATCAGCTCAGTTTTCCTTCACAGGATCTGTGAAATATCCCATAGCTAGCAAAGGGGTAGGAGTGGAATTTCAATTATGACTGACTGAATTCAAAGCTTAAACATTGAAGTTACTGTATATTTGGGGCTAAATTGTGTCCCCTATAAATTCATATGTTGAAATCATAATCCCCAAAGTGACTGTATTTGGTGATAAGGTCAGTGAAGAGGTATATTAAATGAGGTTATAATGGCAGAATCCTAATCCAATATGACTGGTGACCTCAGAAGAAGAGAATGTGATACAGCATATGGGGTGAAGTTGGAAAAGGACACTGCAAGAAGAGTCATTTGTAAGCCAAGGAAAGAGACCACTGGAGAAATACAACCTTCAGTACCTTAATCTTAGACTCCCATCCTGCAGAACTGCTTGGAATAAATGTCTGCTATTGAAGCCACTCAGTGTCTGGTATTTTGTTATGGTGGCCATAGCAGACAAATACACTCTGCTTTCCCCAAGTGCATTGAGTCCACCATATTCTTTTTTCAATTGGCTATGGTATCTAGAACGAGGTCCATGCTGAATACATACTCATTAAAGAAGGCTCCTCAAACATTTTCCAAAGCAGTCATCAAATTCTAGCCAATCCTGTGACAGCCTTTCCACTGGAGAGATGATAAGCAGCCTGCTTTTCAACTCACCACTGTGCAAGGATCCGTGGCATCAGGCTCTACATGGTGCCATCCACCAAAGCAGAGCAAATCATCAGAAAGTATGTATGGAGACAGTGGATTAAAACAACCACAACTCTGAAAATGCAGAAGAGAGAGGCCACTGTGGAAGTAGAACCAACTGAAGAAGTAGATAATAGATTGATAAAATGTGATGAGAATTGTGAATAAAAAATTTTGAGCATACTCTCTCCAAAAGATCATGTCTAAATAAATAACATTTTCAGATTAAAATGAAAGGAAATTACTTTAGAATAAGTTTCAGTCCAAATGCCAAGGGAATATAATTTTGGAGAAGATTTGTTAAAGTTGGACATAAGTGAGTACCTTCCATTTTTGTTTAATATTTCTCCTGACTTAGCTTTACAGCAATGAAGGTGTTGACTTGTATCCTTAATCCATGTTGAGTAGCTGACTGTGTATTTATATTAAGTTGCAAGCAATCCCTTCTGCAGAGCCAGTGGCAGAGTTCATCTGACAGGTGGTATTCTTGGCACACCACACTGGCGGCTCATTGGTGGGCTCTGTGCTTCCTCTAGAACAGTTAATCTGGATTTCATTCCTTGGTATAACAGATAATTCCTATCCTTTATTTTAGAATTAAGTAATCCCTTAAGCACAACACATAGCAGGTGACAGTTTCTTGTGCCTTCAATCACATAACATGTTAAACAGCTAAAAATGTATTCACCTAGTTGGCGATGTTATACCACTTTTTGTAACCTTTTCCAAAACCTTTACCCTACATTAAAAATAAATAACAAAGTACAGGTGGAATGCTCCTATTTGTATGTTGGAAATAAACCAAGAGGCAGTGTTAAAATAGTGCTTACATCATGTTCCTGTGAAATTTCAAACCCAGAACTACTGTGACTGATGACTGCAGATGTGCTCAGACACTGAGGACACTGCTTCAGACATCATGCCCATCCGCTCTCTGCTTGTCTTACCATATGTAAGACTACTTCCACACCAGAACCAATGGATATCGTTAACCTCCTAATGATGTCATTGAGAAGAAAAATGTCTCATCACTTAATTTGCAATGCTTCAATTCCCAATGGTATAATCTGCACATATGCAATCATTTTAAAAATATCTTGTGTACACAGTACCCTTTGGAGATAGTATACAGTCTGTACAACCAAAAGCCATCACCTTGTCCCCACTTCCCCCCCACCCCCTCTCTCAAGCTAAGTACCATGCTTAGACTTCTACCTGTATTTGCAATTTCCTAAGTACTCTTAGCTGTTGCTCCATGAAATGATGTATCAATTAATTGCAAAACACTTTATCATTTGGAAGGATTACCAACATGAAGTCCTTTGCTCCTCTCTGGTCAACTGATAATACTAAACTCAGGGAAATAATAGCACGCATGATAATCACAGGATTTTGGAAGTGAGAGGGACATTAGCAATTCCATAGTTCATAATACAGTATGTACAATGTTTTCCATTGATTTTACCTTACAATTATTGAGGTTGTCTGTATCTAATAATTCATAACATTTAATGTGAACCCCAAATTCTACATGGAGAAAACAACACTGTAATTTATATTATGGTGGGCTTTACTTGTCCAAGGCTTCATTTAAACAAAATCCCTTCTGTTGACTCTTCTTAATCCGATGTATTTATTTTTTTCTTGCTACTTATATCCATGAGAGGGCAGTAGCGTACCTGGTTCAGTTGTAAGAGATTGTACCACATGAAATTCTTATAAAAAGAAATAATTCACAACCTTTGAGTGACTACTATATTAAAGAAATGTTACCTTTGTCACCTAAAATGCTGTCATATAGAAAAGTTAGCATTTGTTCTCAGTTTCTTCTTTTATCAGTAATGTCATTCTCAAATCATTTTTTATTCATTGATAATGCAATATTATCAATAATGTTGATCAAGTTAAAGGTTTATGGCCATTAAGCTATTCAAAAGTAAATATCTGAAATATTTAATTTGGCTCTACTTTTGAATTTAAGAAAACAGATTTTTTTTTTTGTCCAAAAGTCTAGTGGCATAAATCAGTGTGCATTCAGATGCCTTTTCTATTTAACCTGTTACTTAATCATTTGATACCAATTTTGATTAGTAAGATGCCTGGGCTTCCTCTCTTCTTCCTGTAGCCAGAAAAATAAGCATTTTCTTAATTTCAAAATGATTGTTTTTGTAACCGTCTCCCATAATTTAATTGACTTCCTAGCTAACATGCCCATGTAACACATTTCCTCAGTCCAAGAAACCCATTCTGTAATCTGTTTATCTTGGCACATTAAGAAGCTGCATAGCTCAAAGAATGGCTTATGAGTGGTGTCCTGCGTTTCTATTTAATCTCCTAGAGGGCACAACTCTCATGATGTCCAAAGCGTATCTAACTGTTACAATTTAAAATATCTCCAAAAGTTCCATATTGCTGGGCTTTTCTGTTTATAAACATAAGTATGGTTTAGATATCATGGCCTAGGACTTCATCAATGGGAACATCTGAAGCCAACATCTTAGAATATGAGTTTAGAGTCAAAGTTTGAGTCCTAGCAAAGCCTCTGACAGATAAAAGATCCTTGATAATGAATTCAATTTGCCTGAGTCATTTTTCTGATCTGTTGAAAGAGGGTAATAAATTTTACCTGTTTCACAGGGTGGTTATGGTGGTTACATGACCTAAATACTTATTGAGTAGCACATCGTAACAATTTGATACATGTTTGTTTTAGTTCTAGTGTGGTTGGTAATTTTTATAAGAAAAAAGTATTAGAGACGTCGGCTCTCTCACTCTGAATATCTGTTTATTATAAAGATCATGATTGATAAGGAGTATCATTCTACTATGGCATGGTTAAAGTCATGTTTATATGTAAATGCTGTTCCCAGTGCTTGAATGTTTTATATGAACACAGGAAAATGCAAGAATTAATGCTGATTCTAAGGTGTTAAAGTTTACTGCAAATTGGCAACTATCAAGCCTCAGGTGTTAACCAGGAAGTAGTCATGGCAGCAACCTCTGACAGCTTTTGACACAAGCATCAGCTCACTTTACAGTATTAACAAGGTTCTATTTTGAAATGTAACTTTATTTTGAAAGAACTAAAGCCTCTTTTCTTAGCAGATTGAATCTTGCCCCTGGAGGTTTCTCTTGCTGATTATCAAATTACCCACATGTTCCAGAGGTCACATGACTAAGACTGCACATATTTGACTTTGTGTTTGGAAACCTACTCCAGACTACATTTTGGACTTTGCAGAAAAGTTCAATAAGCATCCAAACTTCTTTAAATAACTCGGTAGGAATTTAAGAGATTCAGTTCCAGCGGAGTCTCTTCAACTTTCTCTGATGTTACTGGCAACATATAGCAAATTTTCATTGCCATCTCTTATAATGACTTCCATATAGCCTTTATTGTCTCATCATTTGAACTACCTTAGGAATGGTTATTTTCCTTCCATTACTGGAAAACATTGAAGATTAAAGGCAAGAATGATCTGATGCAAAACAATTTGGGTTCAGGTATTAGTGATTTTTTTTAAAAAAGAAAAATCCAAAGTAGAAATTCTCTTTCTACTTTGCATATGAACTTCATGTTTATTCACTTCTTATGCTGTTACAATTATTGATTGCCACAGTCGGTTTAGAATCCATGCATCCTTTTTATCTCTGTAATGTCTAGTATTCTCCCAGGCGGTTTCAGTGTAGTTGGCAACTTGACCACATCCACTGGGTGCTAACCTTCACTTCTTATTGCCAGTTCCTCTAATGGCTTGCCTGATGGCTTATTCTTACCAGGGAAGAATATACAATGAGCTCTGTAGAAGTGCCAGTGGTTTGACATGCCAGGATGAGCCCAGTCTTAGTTCATTGGTACTGTTATGATAAAATACTTAAACTGGGTAATGGACAAAGCATAGATTCTTATTCCTTTCAGTTCTGGAGTTGGGGATGTCTAAGATAAGGCAGCTGCCTTTGTTGTGTGATGAGGACCTTATTCTTGCTATCTCTTACATAGTAGAAAGCAGGAGAGAAAGAGGGTCCTAATAACTGTAGGAAGGCTCTTACATAGGCCTCAATCATATACCTTGCCAAATCAACTCCAGAAGGCCCCACTCCTTAATACTGTTGAATTGGAGATTAAGTTACAGCTCGAATTTTAGAGGGATGCAGTCAAAGCTTAGTAAGCCCTTAATCAATATCTGTTTGGAGTTGATAAGAGAATATCCCAGCTCCCTTGTTTTTATGGAGAAGTCAGGGTTATGGACGACCCGGTGGTCACCAGTGGTATTGAACCCAATTTGCTCAGGAGTGATCTGCTCATTAATGTACCTTCCATGTCATCTTCTTTTCACTCACTGTTTCTCTTCACCAATACCCTAGGTTTTTTTTTTTTTTAATGGAATTAGTTCCCAGATTTGCTCACAAATCTTAACCTATTACTTCAGATTAAAAAAAAAAGTAAAACATGGTGCATGCCACAATTAGAATTCATACTTGTAATGGCAAGTGGATGTGTGAATACGGATAAATCAAAACTTTTTTCAAATTATCAAATGGTCCTTTAAATAAAAAGAAAACCTCAACTAGATAGGGGCCAACTAGCTAAGTGGGCAATCTAAACATTATCCTCATTTCTTCAAAGTTATCTCCTTGATTCATATAATACCAACATAAGCTAACTTGGTAGCTATATAAAATGTCCTTTTCACAGCAATAAGAGGAAGAGAAATATAAATTTTCCTTTATGTGTAGAATACACCAGCATGGCTACTTTTCCCAGTTATTGACAACTGATCCTATACTTTGAATTGAATTCAGGGCAAAAAGTCAATCTGTCAAGTTCTTGTCACTGTAAGCTATAATCATATTAATCCAGTGTAATTGCTATTATTACAAGGGAAATCAAATATAGATTAAGATGAAAAGAAGCCTTTTATTCCCATCCATGCTGAGTGTTACATAATGAAAATTTTGAATGGAATTATTTTTTGGTATTTGAAATAGACTTTTTTTCATTAAAAGTCATGTACAGTGATTTTACAATTTACAATCATGTTTTCCATGATTTATGGATCATGAATATCATTACTATTAGTGAATTAATAACCTTAAAGGTTCCAGCCCAATAATTTTAATATGAACAATTTTCAATTGTTGTATATTCACTTAATAAAACTGGAAAACAACATTTCAGTGCAAAATAAACAAGGTATAACCTGATATGCTTTTAAGAAAATTCTTGACTTTTTACTTTCCACAGTTGCTGAATAGTCTTGAATGACAAGAATCATGTCAAATTGAACAATTTAAAAGCCATCTTCCTTGTGTTGTTACAGTAATAACATTTCTAGAAAAAATTATTTTTTTCAAGCATTAACTCTTGATTTCTCAAGTACCATGTCATAAGGGTCATAATATAGCATCAGAGACTGATAGTAGAAAAATTGTCATTTTTAGTGATTTTTTGTTTAACCATCCTGTTTGATAATTCTAATGGTTATAATTGAAGTCTGTATTTCCTTAGGTATTTAAGATTTTTTTAAAACACTTGTCTTTATGCTCTTTTCTCAACTGATTGTTTTTTTCTTTTCCTAGATCAGAACATTAAAATATAGTTTCAACAACTGAACATGTTTTTTAGACAATGACTATTCCTTACCTTAGTACCAGAGAATGAGAATATCAAATACATGAACTGAATACCAACTTTGTACTGCTGTGACTGTGGCAACTTTAATGATGAGCGTGTTCTTTCCTACCAAAAGCAAAGCATTCTTTAATTCCTTCTCAATCTCTGTCTCCTGGAAGTTTCTATCTATGAAATGAATTTGATAAGAAAGAAGTCCATATTACAACTTTAGATGTAGAAATACCAATATAATGTGTTAAAACTGCACATTAATGTGCATATATGTACAAAATGTATATCCACGTATATGTACATATATACAGATATAGACTGAATTACTGTCCATATAACTACTCATTTTAGTTATGCAAATGGTATGTAATTCTATAAACACTCATATTTTGCCAACATAAATATTTATATAAATCCTGATCTGTGCATAAGGTCTGATAGAAATAAGTATACAAAAGAAAACAACTATTTTCACTTGGCCTCTATCAGATATTTGAAATTTAGATGGAGTTTTATATTTTCATCCAAATACTATCAACATTTCCTTTAAATGGTCAAAAAGCATATGATTACTTTTTCTCATTTCCTTTGTTAAATATGTACTAATGGCATTTTTAATACCATTAATAACTGTAACATTAATCTAAAAAGATACATCACTATTCTCCATGTGATGATACAAAAGATAAATGGAAACCCTTACCCAATGCCATGGCTGAAATTGGTGATTCTGGTTCTAATGAGTGGACTCTAGTGTTCATAATTAGTTCTTTTGATCTAGTTTAACAAGGTTGAACCAGGCAGTTTGATCCTAGATAGTGCAAATGATCTCTGCTGATAGGTTCAATCATGAAGATGAGACAAATTTTCTTACTTCCTTTGGCAGGGCAGGCCCTAAATAACACTGTGAGTACAACCAAGGTTCTTAAGTATCTGTGTATCATTTGTTCAGTCTCCCACCACCTTCACACCTGGCTTCCATATACTTCCTCGTGTTTGGGTACAACATGAATCGTATGGTCTCCTTTCTTTGGGATGCCCTATGTCTCTTTCAGTCTGTGCTACCTTCTTGTCAGTGATACCCCATAAATGAGAGACTTTTCTCCTTTTTACTTCTACAAATATATTTATCATAGACCTAATTTGTCACAAGATTTTCTGTCATAGGTTAGCTAAATCAATTACTTCATTGCACCGAAGAATCGAGGACTAGCAATAGCTCCATCTAATGAGAGCTTCAGTCATTGCCTCTACTGAAAAAAGGAACAACTGGAGAAATCCAAGCCCTGTACCAGGCAGTTCAATCCAAGGTGATTTTTAAAGTACTGGGAACTTTTCTGAAAACTGCTGTCTTTACATCTTGGAGCCCGACCCATTGTCTTGATGTTAACTTTAGGTAGATTTAGAATGAGAAATTATTCAGCAATAAACCAATTCAGGAGTAGCAGATAACTAGCATTTGAATTTTCAAAGCCTCCATCTCAGCCTCACTCTCACTTATCGAGCTGTGGCATAAGCTCACAATCTATTTCAGTTTGGTGCACCAAGCAGCTTCTTCCAGTCCATTCCTGTTGGCACTCGATGTGCATTTGTCATTTTGGGGTCTAATCCATTCCTTCATTTTCACAATTGAGACCCAGAGAAGGTCAACGGGGTTGACCAAGGCCATACAGCTACTATGCTGAGATGGAGGCTAAAGTTCCATATTTCTCAGGCACATGTACTTTATTCATGTGCTACTCTATCATGTTCATCTCTAGATTCACTGAAGAGCAAGTGAACTTGGGAGAAAATTGTTCTTTGTTTTTCCTCCATGGGAAAATACCCATTCAGTGTGTGAGTGAAGCAGAGGCTTAACCAAGAATGGAATTTGCAGTTCTTGACACTGCATTCAAGCATTTCAGCCTTTCCTGAAATTGGAACTTGTGGCACTTGATCCTCTGTGAGTGGCTTTCTCCCTGTTCTACCTAGGTTCATTGTCCCAAATAACATCTGCACATCCAGCTCTAATTTACTTATAAAGTAAAATGATATAAAGCTAAATCTGAAATTATTTATGCTAAGTCACAGGACTTGTATGACTGATATAAACTGAGAGTCATAAATGTATACTAATAGAAGGTGTATATACATTGATAACATTGGTGAATATAATTTTTGCTTACCAACAGTAAATTAAAAATTACTGGTACCACTCACCACTATCATTCTTTTAATGTTCTCTAAAATTTCTATGCTATGTAATATTTTTGTGCATTAGTACCTCTGGTTTCTAATGGTTTGTTGGAGGAAAATAATGGGTCTAAAACAGTTAATTGCTGCAGAGACTTCTTGTTATTCATTCATTATTTTAATTTCCCAGACTATAAAATTTAGAAATCATTTTATTTATAATTTATGCAAAAAAGGGGAGACTTGATTTTGTAGCTAAAGCTAATCAAGTATAGGAGTAATAAATAACACCCTATTAAACAATAGCCTTAAAAGTGTCTAAGTTCAGGGAACTGCCACTTTGTTTGCATTTACATGTTAATTTATTTTCTTTTGCTGCAGAATTGTGATATCTATCAAAGTTCAAATCAAGAAAGTTTGACCACAAACCTTTGAAATTAGGATAGAGATGAGTAAAATGGTTAATTTACCTGTATTATTGCCACAAACTTCTCCTTTGAATGATCTGGGTGCATTTGATAGAAGTTGCAAAGTCAGCATTAATACAAAATGTAGAATCTCCTATGCCTTTTACTTCTCAGCAGTGGGTTTTCTGTCCTGTAAGCACAGCCTCTGTCTCTCAGTCCTATGCTTTATAAAGCCAAAAGGACTTGAAGTATGTCCATTCTTCACTTTTGTTCAGATTTTCATGAGAATCCTGAATAGAACATTTTGGACAATGGTCAGAAGAAATAAAAGAGGAAATAAATAAAAGTTTGATCTGATGTCCTCTGCTTTTTCTGGTTTAAGCTGGACATCTACCAACACAGTTTAAGCCTAACAACGAAACCATTTGTTCAATTCATTGAGTCAGTGAAAGGAGATACACAGGGAGTTAGCCCAGGCTGAACGAAATGCCAAGATGGTAAATTAGGAAGAGCACTTAACAGTGCCTAATCCAACAGTTTCTATCACATCAGTGTGACTTTTCCTGAGTGTGAACACAATGACATTTGATGATCACATTGCTGTGTGTGTTCCCCAGCAGTATGTGAATCCCCGTGGTGGGGCTCTCTTTCTGCTGTGTCTAATCTATGTGTCCTTGGTCTGGGTCCTGTTCTGCTAGCATCTGTTTGAACTGACAAAATTGAAGGTCTCATACATATTTAGTATATTTGCATTTACCAAGTTCACATTTAAGCCTTCTAGATATTTCTTCTTTCCTGAATCATTTTTAAGTGACTAGAGCAGTGTACAGATTCATTTTCATATTCAGACCACAGAGAAAAGTCTCCGGAGAGTACACCAAGGCCAACATCATGCCCCAATATGTCATGGCTTATTTTAGATGTTCATCCATATTAAGCTGAATTTTTATAATTGTCTCAATTTCAGTGTTTGAATGAACACCATTTTAATCTACCTTTAACAATGATGCCAGACTGGCCTTTCTCAATATCATGAACCTACATACCACAGCCTCAATGTCTTCAGGATACCACTCTTCAAAAACACCTTTAGAATCCATTTCCCATTTCTTGTCTTAATGGACAAGACTCATGTAGCGAAGTCCACCTGTCTTGACAGCCTTATCACCTATGACATCGGTCTCACTGGGACCTCACACACTAAGTTGCACCCTTGTTTACTTTCATTTCTTCAATTGGGAAAAATCCTATTCTGCCCCCAGCTCCATTAACCTGGCAAATATATATTCATTTCCCAAATCATTATTATTATTATTATTATTTTCTTTTTTTGGTACTGGGGATTGAACTCAGGGGCACTCGACCACTGAGCCACATCCTCAGCCTTATTTTGTGTTTTATGTAGACATAGGGTCTCACTGAGTTGCTTAGCACCTCACCGTTGCTGAGGCTGGCTTTGAGCTCATGATTCTCCTGTCTCAGCCTCCCAAAGTGCTGGGATTACAGGCATGTGCCATCATGCCCGGCTTCATTTCCCAAATTTGTTCCAAAACCTTATTCATTCTAAAATGCTTTCTCTCCAATCCCCAGGAAGATATAATGCTCTCCTGAGTTCAGGTTTGACCATGGATATGCTTCTGTAGTGGCAGCTATGATACTCTGGGGGCTTGCATTATGTCTTTCTGTACAAAGGCCACATCTTTATGTGTCCATGTTCTTATAACATCTGGTGCAGTAATGACAAATGATACAGTGATGATTAATAAATCATTAATGAATGAAGAAGTGGATGGATGGATGGATGAATATATATGTTGGGTTGGGACTCTGCAGGAGCCATTGGCCTCTCACATGGCATGTGATCAGTAGGAATTGATTTTAGTTTTCTATAGCTTGGAGGAACAGAAGTCAAAGTTTTCTTCTCTAATCAGCACACCTCATAAAGAGGTGAGATTAAGGAGGGTGTCATGGTTTAGATATGAAGTGTTCCCACCAAAAGCACATGTAGTGAAAGCGTGATATCCAATGTAGCAATATTCAGTAGTTAACTAATTTTCATTATTGCAGCTGTGACCTAATCAATGGGTTAATCCATTTGATGGATAATTAGAATGGATTACTATAGACAGTTTTGGGTATAACTAGAGGAAGTAGGTTTCTGGGGATGTGCCCTTGGGGATTATATTCTGTCCCTGGCTCCTCATATGCTTTCTCTGTCTCCTGGTTGACATTAGGTAAACATCTTCCCTCCACTAAAACCTTCTGCCATGATGTTCTGCTTTATCTCGGGCTCAGAGCAACGGAGCTGGCTAACCATAGACTGAACCTCTGAAACCATTAGCCCAGACCAAAATTTTCCTCCTTTAAATTGTTCTTGTCAGACATTCTGATCACAGAAATGAAAAGCTGAACAACACAGATGGAGATAAATAATAACTTCTGTATGTTGAGTCTTTACCCCATACAAGCATTATTGCCAAATGTTTTTCACATTCATCTCTGGACTTTATAACAAATCTGTGAGGCCATTATAAGTTGCATTCATTTTAAAGATGAGAGAATTGAACTCTTTCAGGTTAAATAACTTTCCTTAGGCCACTCTGATCATGAATGGAAAAGCTTCACTTTGGAACTTTGCTCATTCAAATGGAAAAGCCTTAGTTTGCATGTAGTACGCTCATTTGCCAATCACTTCACACTGATTGAGATTACTAACATGTTCAGTCATTCAGATTTTGACATCTCTGTCCCCATGGAACTATATGTTCATTTCACACCCTTACTTCTTCCCTCTAAAGAAGTTTAGGTCTTGATAGACCATGCTAGAGAACCTCCATTATATGTATAAACTCTGTTAAAAGAGAAAACACCATCTGAGAGAAAACCACACACCTGATAACTTTTACAATAATAACAGTGGATTAAAATGAAAGACAAGTTGCTACTAAAAATAAAACGTGGTGAAAAATGGCATTCTCTGTGAATAAGTGTGTGTATATATGCAGCCGTGCACACATTTCAGTTTCTCTTAGTTCATTTTGTAGTACTATGACAGAATGCCTGAGACTGGAAAATTATTACTCATAATTCTGGAGGCTAGAAAGTCCCAGATCAAGGCACCAGTATCTAGGGAAGCTCTTCTTGTTGGTTCATGGTAGAAGGAGAAAGGGCTACTGTGAAGTCTTTTTTTTTTTTTAATCCGAACCTTAGTGCGGTTCATGAAAGAGGAGCCCTGATTGACTAACCATCTCCTAAAGGCCTTTCTCTTAATACTGCCACATTGGCAACACCTGAATTTTAGACACATTTAAACATTAGCATCCTGTGTATAAATGACATAAACCTGCGTTGTTAATATTGTACTACATATGTACATAGAATGTATGTACAGACAAATATATACATATAGTTGACATCACACAGCACGTGTGCAGAAAAGAAAGACTAGAAGGGATTATAGCAATCATTAGCAATAATCAATAGGATCACTCAATATTTTAAGGCATTTTTATATGCTTTCCTGCAATATTCATATGTTCTTTTCTAATTTAAATAAAGTAATACAATTTATAGTCCTTAAAGAACTTACATCATGTTAGGTTACTCTGTGCCCATAAAGTAGTATTAAATGTTCCATTTTATTTCAGAAAAAAATACATTTTTTTTTAGAATTTGACAGTTTCATATTCTTTTCCATGTATGTAGTTCTTTTATAACTCCCACTCTCAGAAAGAATCTAGAAGATTTAATCTGCTGACAAGAGGGAAACTATCTTTTAGAAGCCATGATTGCAGGGTTTTGCATAAATAGATAAGGTGGCTCTATCAATGCTAGGAGCAGAGAGCTGTTTGAGAGAAATGATCAGCTACGTAGAACTGGCAAGAGTGGAGGCAGAGTTATGGGCCCCTCCTGTGGAGTGAGTGTCCAAATCATCATGTTCTAGGCATAGCAACTCAGTGAAATCCATGTTGATACCACCCTGGTGATCAGGCTTCATAGCATTAGGTATTAGAGCAAGTTAGAGATTGAGATGGCTTGTAGGAGGCCATTTAAGGGGATTCTGGAAGACAGGTGTCCCTGTCAGGTTTAAGACCAACAATTACTGGCAAAAGATCAGGTCTTCATCCAACTGGGCTCAGGTGCAAGGCTCAGCTTGTAGGAACTGTCATGAGGGAGACTCAGGCTGACTCACAGTTGCACAGAAACTAACATCAAATATGTGAGAGGACCACACATACTTTCTAGACACTTGTTGAAATGTAAGACGGGGCCCTTACATGCTGCCCATTCAGGTTCTCTCCTGTATGAGATTGGGCCTGCAGGAGATAGGTAGGTTTTTAGTCCTTTTAGTGTTAACCTAGGAGAACAGTCTCTAGTGGGTTGACTCTTATCTCTGTTTCCTCATCTGTCAAATGCAAGCAATAACAGTCCCTACTTCATATATGTGATATGTAGAATAAATGATGTGTTTAGTGCATAGGTTTGGTTATGGGGAAAAAATCTTGTTTATTTTTTGTTTTTAAATATTTTTTAGTTGTCAATGGACCTTTATTTTATTTATATGTGGTGCTGCGTATCGAACCCAGTGCCTCACACATGCTAGGCAACTGCTCTACCACTGAGCTACAACCCCTAGGCTCAGTCTTCTTTGTTTTTGATGATCACTTCTCTTATAACCTAATGCTCATGCTAGTGGTTTCCAGCTCCCAGAGAGCAGACCGTGGAGATTTTTAGAAAAACTTGAAATACCTGGGGCCCAGTACTATCTCATCAAATCAGAATTCCTCACATTGAAGACAGGATACACAGTTCCCCAAGAAAGGGTCATTTATCCTATAAGGAGTAGCTAAGCATGTGCTTGTGGTGTTATTTGCTAAAAATAATTTCTGACTTCTGAAAATAACAAATACTAAACAGATGTATACTATTAAATTAGATTAATTCATAGGTTTAGAATTGAACTATTAATAGATGGTTAATTTTATGCATCAACTTAGTCACAGGATGACCAAATATCCAGTTAGACATTATTTCTGGGTGTCTGTGAAAATGTTTCTGGAAGAGATTAATATTTGCGTTGGTGGACTGAGTAAACCAGATGGCCCTCCCCAGTGTCAGTAGATGTCATCCCCTTCATCAAGGACTGAATTCAACAAAATGATGGAAGAAGTTTGAATTCATTGTCTGCCTGACTGGTTGGGCTAGGTCATCTATCATATCCTGCCCTTGGTCCTCCTGGTTCACAGTCCTTCAGGCCAGGACTAGGATCTATACCGCTAGATCTCTAGCATTTTGAGCTACACCACCAGCTTTCCTGGGTCTCCAACTTGCAGCTAGCAGTTTCTGTGATTTTTTTTCAGTCTCAATACTTGTGTGAGCCAATAACTTACAGTAAATCTATCAATGAAGTTCTTTCTCTCCCTTCCTCTTCCTCTCCCTCTTGTGCTCATTTGGAGAACCAGTGATGTGCTTACATGGAGAACTGTGACTAATATAACCCATCTATGAAGAAGAAAAGGCAATATGTAATCATAACTGAGTTTGTCCTGGATGTGATAACTGTACGCTGTTTGCCACTTGTATTCTCAGTAGAGAAAAGCGTCATCTTAGCGATAGTAATGTCATGATTCTGATACACAGAAGATCATAATCCCTTCTGCCTGCTTCCCATAGTTGTTGCATGGAAATAAATATGTGAATAAATAAGTAAATAAGAAGTAGTGCCTCAGGATAGACCATAAAAGTGAATACTTATCCTCATTCCTAAATCTCTTTCTAAAGGGATTTTAGTTCTTTTCATAGCTGAAACAGCATTCGATTTCAAACACATCAGCACTTTTAGTCTTCTGAGCTCCTTTGATTCTCTCATAACGCTGGGTCAGTGTAAAGATGCGGTGGCAAGGAGCAAGACTTTAGGAAAACGTTGACCGTCTTCAGAATTCTCTTCAGTTGCGGTGGCAGTCACAGGACTCCCCAGGGTAATGTGCTTTGCGTTAATTCACTCAAGTTCAGAGACTCTTTTTTATTTCAGACAATGTACTTCCAGGCAGCATACCTTATGGCACAGAAAAAGATTCATATTTGCTAGATGGTGCAATTTATCTCCCATAACAATTCTTTATTTTCTAGTGCTTTTGATAGGAACCATTTTTCTTTCTGGTATGGGTAGGAAAAGACTAACAACTTTCTGCTCATTTTTATGCCACAGTTTCATGTTGCAGTTTTTATGTAGAAGGCAATAGAAATTCATAATTTTAAAAAATGAAGAAACGGAAACATCACTGAGAAGTACACATCCCAACAGGAAATGTCTGCCAAACTCAGGGGGCTGTAAAATATTGAATGAAACATTTTACAGTTAGTGAAGGAGAAGAAATATCTCTGTTAAAAAAAAAAAAATGAGTCCAAGCATCAAAATACTACCTGCAGAAGGACGCCATTATTCTTCCTCTAAAGGAGGGCAATTACAAGCATCAAAAAAGTAGATTATGGTGAACAAGTAATAAAGCATCCTCTTTTTTTTTTTTTCCCCAAGTAGTCTTCGATAGCAGGAGGCACACACGGTAAATTCTCATGCATGTGAAAGGAGAGAGTGAGGGCATTCTACAAAGGATGGCATGGGTGGGAAGCCAGCCAGTTTTCATAGATGCATCTGGCAGAATTCGCTCTGGAGGTGATGGGGACTGTGCAAGCATGAATGCATCTTCCAAAGAGCTGGACCAGCTTTGCTCCCAGTCGAATAGCACATGCACACTTTTTAAAGGAAAAAGGGAAAGGTTCCCACAGATCTCCCTCCCTCACCAAGGTTGGCAAATGGTTTCCACAATGTGCGACAAACAGACATATACATACACACATATTTACATTCGTGTATACACACATATATGTACCTATATAACATGTTAAATATAAGATATAAAACGATGTTCCTGGTGATGCTAGATTTTATAAAACTAAAGTCAACACTGATTTACGTATTACATTAAAATGTAAAAACATACAGTTTAAATTTGTCATGTTAAATTAATAAGATGGCTATGAATGTTTTCTCAAGATGAGATTGTTCCCTTTCAGTGTGAAATTACCCCTCTTGACTATGGTAAGGCATGGTTTGCTGTTCTGACGGGAGCCATATGAGGACGCAGTTTTCCTCCTTATCCTTGGTTATACTATGGTAAGATTTTTATTTCATCAAAGTTGTTGTCACACAGTGCCAGCATAACCATGGGCACCTCCCCAAATGTGGGTAATGGTGTAGCAAATAGGGACTCAGTTTTAATTTCATGGATCACTCAGGTGTTTTGGTCTTTCAGATAGCCCAATTGCCAACAAGTCTTTTAAAATTAAATTATTGAAGAGAATTTTGTCATACCTGATTTGAGAAACACAGAGCTAGAAAAGAACACAATTCACCAAAATCATCCAATAGTTCCTATCAAGTCCAGCATGAAGGACTTGGTAGGCAGGATGTGAAGTAAATACTGTGTAAGTAAATAATGTGATCTTTTTCTTGGTTTTTTTTTTTTTTTTTTTTTTCCTGCTAAAATTTACTGAACACTTACTCTGTTCCAAGCCCAGTGGAGGGCACTGGTGAGCCAGTGAGGGTTTTGACATGGCTCTTATCCTCAAGAAATTTAGGGTGTGTCAGCAGGCAAACACATACTCTTAAAAACGGCCCCAGGGCTAGTAATAAGTTCTGTTTCATTGATCACAGAAGTATGCATAAAATTCTGAGGGCAAATGTAGAAAGGAACATGACTTTTATTTAATCTTATGGCTAGAAGGGAAATTGAAGATGACTTAAAAGAAGAAAAAAAGGCTTCTTTGTTTAAAGATGAATTAACTTCTCACTTCTTTTCCTTTGTTCTCTGTCCCAGTTGTCAGTGTTTGCTTTATCCTTGTCTGTTCCTTGGGTGACCAATGACACCAGAGAGAGAAGCCTTCTGCTGGGGGCTTCTCAGTACTCAAGAGCCAGTCTCTTTGGTTCTGGAATAAATCCTGAGCAAAAATACTATATGTTGATGCTCAGTTCAGTGGGAATTCGGCAATTGGTGTAGCATAGACATGACATGCAGGGCCTCTTGGCTCAAAATGCAGGGACTCAGATTCCAAATGTGACTATCCAAGCAATAGTGGACTAATTGTTTCTATTTTAGTTTCTTTCACGTTTCCAATAGGGATAAAAATAATTTTACTTAAGTCATATGGTAACTAGAAGGATGAAATGGAACACAGAGTAATGTGAGTACTTAGCAATGTCTGGCAAATAGTAGGTCCTCAAGAAATGTTCACGAATGTTCAGAGATCTCCCAGAGCTCAGCTACAGTAGATCAGAACAGTTGTCCCGGGAGGGAACACAAGCATCCATCTCTGTTCCATCAGTCAGTCCCAGCGCCTTTTGAATTCCAAAGGGAAACTTTTCATGGCCAATGCTTTTCTCTCCTATCAGGGCTCCTTATTCCCATAGAAACCATTTTTTAATTTTTATTCTGACATGAAAAAGCTTGATGTGCTACAATGAAAAGGTAACAGGATACTAAGTCCCATAAAACTTGACCTGTAGAGGAGGAGCCCAGTGTGTCTGTTGACTAGTTCTGTTTTTTGGCTTTTGTGTACCCATTTGTAAAATGAAGAACATAGTCAAAAGATGACCCCATATTCATTCTAAGATTTCCAAGAAGAGTCTAGTTTTTGATACTCGATTTCATCTTTTTGGGTTCACAGTTCGTGGACATAAGAACACTGCTGAGTTAGTAGTTTTCATTTTTTGGCTAGAGAATCCTTTCTGTGGTTTGTAGCTGACATGATACATTGCAAAATTTATGTGGTCCCATTGTTCTTTTAGTAGCTATAGTTGGCAGAATTAAGTGTGTCAGTTTCTACTCTCAGCATGGTATTAATAGAACACATAGGGAAATAGTTTCTTGTGGGAGTAACAGTACACCATTGGATAGTCATTTATATTAATGCTTAAAACTCACATTTGCTTACTATTAGCAGTATAACAGTGGACATGCTATTTTATTTCTCTGAGGATATACAATCCAAAGATTGCACAGCATACCTGCGCTCATGTGCACGCGCACTCTCTCTCTCTCAGACACACACACACACACACACACATACATACATAAACATCTACTTCAGAATCTTATCTATATTTATTTATCTATATTTTTCTTTTGTACTTTCCAGTAAAGTAAACATATAATTCATTATTTCTTGGGAAGTTTGGCAACTTTTTAACTCCCAAATGCATTTTGAATACTAATAGAAAAGACAGTAGGTTATTGATTTTTATCAAAATCTTAGTCCAAATAGAACCTTATTATTTATGAACATTAGGATTCAACTGAATCTCATTTTCTCTAAATTTCTATTAACTTCAAGCTAATGTACCTCAGAAACCATATCATTAGAAGCTATCTTGGTAACCCATTTATAACAGGCACCATATATCACACAATGAGCCTGTGTAGAGTCAATAAAATGTTCCCTAACTTTACATTTGCCATTTCATTTGTTTATAAAATCTCTAGCACAACCCTGAAACTCTTATCATTTCTTAAAATATATTTTAAAATGTCGTTTAATAATAGAATATGTTTGATAAAGGGCACTTGCTAGAATCTCTGCATTGGCCTGGGATCCTTAGGATTCAGCAGCCAGGCTCAAATCTGTTTATTCTCAGATAGTAGTTCTTACTCACTGGTAGTGTGAGCCCTTGGCTTCTGCCTTCCAAAGATTTCAATCTTTGCTCACCTCTGGAGGCAGAAGGCCCTTTCATCCCTCCTATGTTCCAAGGTCCACTGCAAGCCCTGGATAACTGTATACTTGTGAGTCAGCCAGTGTTCTCTGTGGACACATTAAGAATCATTTCGATTTCCACTCAAATCAATCTGGTTTATCCCTTCAGCTAACTTGTCACTTATCCACAGTTTTCTTATAAATTCTGATTTGGGCAAATCCCAGTTATCCCCATTTCTCAGTTCTTATATGAACTCTTCGAGACAAGCTGGAGAATATTGCGTATTACAGTTGACTATTATATATGACTTCAACATTCAGAACTCTAATTATTGTGCATTCTCAAAGCATGTCAAGAAATTCTTTACATTATTCATACCTGATCTGCTTTTTTTTCCCATGGACCGCACAACTGTTCCAAACCTTCAGCCCTTTCCTAAACTTATTCATGCAGAGTACCTGCATATTGATGTGTATGTACACACACACACACACACACACACACATATACACACACACACATACATTCTTAGCATGGTAACAGTAGCATAACACTGTGCACTTTATTTTTTTTTAGTTTGCTGTTTCACTTAAAAATTTATCAGAAATATTTCCCCATGTTAACTGACAGTCACATCAGTATTTGAATTGGTTCTTTAGTGTTTTATTATTTAGGAATACCATGCTTTTTCAAAGCAGTTCCTCAACTTTAAACAAGTAGATTGTTATTTTTTTCATTTCTATCTTTATTACAAATATCCAAAAGACAATTGTACATAACTCTAATTAGGTCTGTAGTATAAAGTATTAGCATGGACATTTAAATAATATGCAAGGCTTAAATAATATGCATGGCTTAAATAATATGCAAGTTTTAAAACTTTGGATAAATGTACCAGGTTTTCTTCCAGAGAGTTCCTACCTATTTTCTTAAATATTCTCATTTTCTACTAATACTGTATGTAATATCTTTGCTTTTGTCTTTATTTGCTAGCTTAACAATAATTTTTTTTCTTCAGAGTATATTTGATTATAAGGTGGTTTAACAGGTTTTTAGATGCTTGCTTAACATATGACTTTTCCTGTCTTGCAAATGGACTGTTATGCCTTTTGCACACAGGGCTACATGGTAAGTTACTGCTTCTTAAATAGGAACTTCCAAAATGCTGGCTATCCAATAAAAATAGGAACCTTGAAACCCCCAATTTGCTGTTTTAAGATGCCGACAGCTAGAGGATGATTAAACACTCTACACTTATAAATTTTTTAGACATTCTCATATATTTAGCATGTTTTCTTTCCATGAAGCAGAGGAGAATGTTTTTCTCTGAAAAAAAAAAAATACTTTTTTTCGCTGTAACACTGAATTGACCATGTGTTTTAAAACACACTCTCTGACCCTTAAGCAACAATCCATGCACATAAAATTCTTGCACTTTTCTAAAGTAGATGACTCCCAGATCAATCAAGTCAACTCAAACGGTCACTTCTAATACCAGTGTTTTCTGGGGGCCATGGATATTCTTTTTTTTTCCCATAATGAAGATTGTGAGTCATATCATGTGGTGTTACTAACAGCAGATTCAATTAGCTTTGAGCTCAACACTCTAGCTAGCCAGGAGAAAATTCTAGTTTAGTTATCTTTTGTGGATATTTCCCCCCTACTGCCATCTCCCTCAGCCCTGGGTATTTCCCTAGCTGTGATGTTTCTGTGGCCTCTGGTTTTCAGTGAGCATTAGTCACCATTGGTATTCTCCTCATCCAAATCCTCCATGAGCTTGTAAATGAAGGCATCTCTGCTGCCTGAGTACTATTGTGGGCCAGGGATGTGACTGCTCTTCCTGTCCAGGCCATAGTGACTCTAGGTCTCTCTGTTACTTAGATGGAACTGCAGTTCCTAGTGCCCACAGTCCCTTTTTCCTTATCACAGGGAATATTGTATAAATATATGTTAAGTCTCTCTGCTTCCTCTTCTCCAAGTACCCATTTCTTTCCACTCCAGTATGATCCCGCAAGAGTTCCCATATGTGAACATGTGAAAATCACA
>CM053413.1:33077230-33106474 GCA_028644305.1 Xerus rutilus
AACTCCTCTGTGGGCTCTCTTAGAACCAGAGCTGTTCACTGGGATGAGTGACATGTTCTCAGCACAGTACCTTAGTCTGCAGTTCTTCCTCTCCACTCCTCCTTCTCTCTTTCCTTCTCTTCTTTTGCACATAATAGATCTGTGTCTTTTCTGAAATTTTTCCCAGGGTAATTCTAAGTGTCTTCTCTCCTTTCTCCATCATAGTAATTACCCCAATAAATGTCTGACACCCCTAAGTCTATCCTGGTGAGTTTGTCTTGGACTCATATGACACAAATGCCTTTATTTCTATTAAGCAATGTGGATTGACAGGACAATGGTGCAATGCATTTCCTTCTTTCTTTCCTCCCTCCCTCTCTTCTTCTCGATTGAACCCAGGGGTACAATACCACTGATCCACACTAATAGGTGTGGGACCCAAAAATAATGTAGTCTGAGAAAAAGAAAAATGGCCAAGCATTACTTTCACCTCCCCCAACAATGCCTTCCTGATGTTAATTATGCTGGCAGCTCCCACCTCCTGCAACAAGGAAGGAAGGAACGTATCACCACACCGAAGTAATAAACTGATTATCTCATTTATTGATGAAACAAATCCCAGATTCCTAAATTCCCACGAAAACTGATAGCCTATTGTATAAACCCAGCCCCTTTCTTTGTTCAATGGCTCATTTTCCACTGGGAAATTGGGTCCATCCCTGTAGATGTAGTCCTGTTCCTGAATAAAGCCTGAAATGACTTGTGAAGTTTGCTGCCATCCTGGTCTTTTGCACTAAGACACACTCCCAGTTCTTTTTATTTTCTATTTTGAAATGGGGACTCACTAAGTTGCTGAGGCTGGCCTTGAACTTGGTTATCCTCCTGATTCAGCCTCCCATGTTGCTAAAGATTACAGATATGCAATATGCAACCCATACCCAGCTCAATGCATATGCATTCTCAGTAGGAAAAAAAAAATGTGTAACTTGAGAACAAAATACCTAGTCAAATTATCATTTAAGTATGAAGCTATGTATTCTGAAATGTTGAATAACTCAAGAAACCATAGAATTCTGAAAAAGCAGTAGTACTTGACGGTAAAATACAACCAAAAGAGGAATAGGAAAATTGGTAAAAAGGATCAATAGAATACTAAATGCCAGAATGCATTAGGGCAATGACTTCCCATGTCCGAGATACAGGTGTACCAGACATCCACTTTCAAAAATGAAAGAATTAGAAATTCAACAGCAGTGAATCTTTTAGTGTAAAAACTGACAATAAATTCCAGTCAACTTATTAACATGAAAAAGCATTACGCTGATATTACTTTAGAAATTAAGATGCTGGTTTTCCTGAAATGTGGATGGAACCAATTACATGGAGAGCTGTAGAGTACTGCTGACATTGTGTTTCTTGACCTGGCTATGGTTGTGTGTGCGTTCTTAGTCGGCAAAAATTCATCAAGCCAAGTATATATGAACTGGTCTGTATATATCTCATACTTTCATACAAAATTTTCTGGGAATCCATATTAATAGGGACTAAATCTAACTGTATGAATTGCAGTTATGCATCATGATTTAAATTTTAATAAGCCTTCAAAAATACAATAAAATAAGTAAATGAATGATGAAAGTGGGAATTAGGAAAAGTGTGGGTAGGAAGGCAGCTGAATATTTGCCTCTAACCTGTTAATAGTTTTCAAATGTTTTTGGAAACACTCATAAATGAACTGTTTAATAATACTCTTTATGGAAAAAATTGTTCCACAATTGTATTTCTTTCATTTTGCAGGAGGGAAGAATAAGTAGGAACCTAATGTATTTTACATATTTTATTCAAATTGAATTTTAATTATTTATAACTACCCTTTCATGCACCTAAAATAATATCTCCTTTTATTTTTATCTATAGTTTAATATTTAGGTCAGTTTATATGTATTTAAAGACTATTTTGAGCAGTTTAGATGTATGGTTTGCACATTGAAAAAAACTTTTTTATGAAGAATAGGAAATTCATTAATGTTAAAACTAAGTGATTTAGGTGCAGTTTAATTGTTTTTTTTTTCTGATCCTGGAAATTGAACCCAGGGCCACTCTACCACTGAGCTGCATCCTCAGACCTTTTTTACTTTTTCATTTTGAAACAGGGTCAGCTTGATAAGTTGTCAGGTTGGCCTTACATTTGCAGTCCAACTGCCTTAGCCTTCCAAGTTTTGGGGATTACAAGCATGCACCACCCCACCACACCTGGTTTATTTTCTTAGAGATTTTTTCTAAGGTTTTGTTAGGTGTATAAATTGTTTCATTTGGCCCCAATGCTTCACTTCTCCCAATACTTATTCTCCTTTTTCTATGACTTTGCATTGCTTTTCCCTTTAGAGGTGGATGTGGGGGCTCAGACCTTTTTGCCTTTAGACGCTGGGCTCAATTCTGTGAGAAGTTGTGGACACTGGAATATTTATAGGTGTGATCCGGGGACACACATGCTATGCATTTGGGCATTAGTGTTGCCATGACCAGACCTGCCAAGTCCTCACAGACAAGTGATCAACTAATGTTTGTGTATGTGCTTTGTTCGTTTGCATTGCTGGGGATTGAACTCAGGTTCTTGCGTATGACAAGCAAGCACTCTAAAACTGAGCTACACCCCTAGCCTAATGGCGGCTTCTCCTATAGTACTGAGATTTGAGGTGTTTTTTAAATGCATCATTATTGTGGCAATGAAGAATAGATGCATTGTATTCATACATATTTTGTACTCATCAACTACATATAAATATTTGAATCATTTGGGGGTAGAGGAGTAAATTGTATATATCTCATACCTTCATACAAAATTGTTTGTATGAAGTTTGTATAAAGAAGTTTCTTTAGTATACCAAATTAGGAAAGGCTACCATGCTGACTAAAGTCTAAAATCCTGGCAAATTATACTGTTCCTTTGATGCCCATGTGCTGCCTAGTATCTGCTTCATTTCATATTTAATTCCACTTGTGCCTTCGTTGGTACGAAGGTACCAATCATGGTACTTTCCGCACTTCCACATTTCTTCACTCTTATTTCTGTGTTTTCCCCGGGAGACCACACAGCTTGTCCTTCAAGAGGCTCAGACCTCAATTCATCTGGTAGAATTTGTGCTTTCTCCTCTCCTTCCTAATAGGTGCAGGCCTATTTTTAGACTTTGATATTCTAAATACATTTGGCATTTTGTTAGCAACATTTACAATTATGCTTATTAGATTTGCTCGTTTTAATGTGAAGAATTTTACAACTCAGTTTAACTAGGTGGACACTGAGATTCTGAGATCATGTTCTTCTCAGGCTTCAGGATAGAATAGACTTGTGAAAATTTGTAGATGAATGAATGAAATAATTAATAAAAGCATTGGGCACTTTTCTTAGTTTTGCTTACTTATTTGCATCATAGAAACAAGTGAAACACATTATGATTAAAAATATAAAAATGTAACTCTAAAAGTTTTTAAAAGATGATTACTATTTTCCTTGATTTATCCTTTTGCTTAAATCTTTGAAATAGTAATTTGTACTTAAAATCAGATATAATGATATATGGATAAACAGGAAAATAATAAAGAACTTTTATTTCATGCCTCTTTAGTCAGGCTGTTATCAAAGAACAAAGAGTACTATCATATAGTTAATACTTTTATGTGCATTCAGATTTTCTGTGTTTTGGTATTTGACTTTTATAGAATGCCTGTAACAAACTTCTTTAAAAATCTATTAGAGCTAGACATAGTCATGCACACCTGTAATTCCAACTACTATTTAGGAGGCTGAGGCAGGAGGATTGCAAGTTCAAAGCCAGCCTGAAGAACTTAACAAAATAAAAATATTTTTTAAAAAATGGCTGAGGGTGTAGCTCAGTGGTAGAATGCCCCTGGGTTCAATCCCCAGTATGGAAACAAACGATTCTATAATCAGGGTTTTTCTTCATTTTTTAAGCTAAAAATAAAGGTGCTTAGAACTAGCAAAATTTGCAATGTTTCTTATTTTCTTAATAGTTATATTTAATAAATAAGGGATGCTTTACATAGTAGTCTTTGTACTTTTGACCTATGCTTTGAATAATAATATTTCATAGAGAACTTCAGTTCAGTAGAAAATAAAGAAAAGCCAGGCTCGGTGGCACACACCTGTAATCTCAGCATTTTGGGAGGCTGAGACAGGAGAATTGCTAGTTCAAAGCCAGCCTCAGCAATGGTGAGGTGCTAAACAACTCAGTGAGACCCTGTCTCTACATAAAACACAAAATAGAGCTGGGATGTGGCTCAGTGGTCAAGTGCCCCTGAGTTCAATCCCCAGTACCAAAAAAGAAAGAAAAATATAAAGCAGAATAATTTAGTCTCCTTTGAAAAATGAAAATTTTATTTCTATGAGCATGCAGACACTTAGTAAAAATATTTAGAAGTGACAGTAATGAGTCTTATAGTTGGTTACATGAATTAAAATACATTGTTCAAATGTTTTCAATGGTGATTTATGTAGGATGATAGAAGCAAGTAGAAGAGTCAAAGTGATTTTGAATTTTGAATTTAGACGGATATTATAAAGACATAATTTGATAAAATGTTACCAAGTCTCTTTACATTTACTCTTAGCATGATTTTTTATGGAAGCTTCAAGAGTACATTAGCAATTGGTAAGACAAAAAATGCATCAATGATTGAAAGAAATTTTTCAGAAGAAAAAATAAGAATTAAAATGTCCTACTTGTCTTTTCCATTATATAAACATTACTTGAGCTAAAACTATTAATAATTAGAAATTTACTTTAAAGAAATTCATGCTATAAATCAGAATATGCTTTATTAAATAAAAGTGCATATCTGTGTGTATAAGATATTCAATTTGACATTTTGATGAAAATACCAAGATGTAATAGAAGATGTGTATACTAAAAGGAAATGTCAGACCAAAACATAAAACTACCAAACCATATACAGTTTTACGACTCCTAGACTCCTCACTCAATAATCCTAAACTAGACAAAACAAAAGTTCCTCAGAAATGACTAAAAACAGGAAAAGAGGAATGTTTTATAAGAAAGACTTTTGGAAGAGTCACCAGAGTAATGAGAATCCCATCTTCTTCCTGAAATGGAGTGAGAGGGCAGGAGTATGTTTCTTCTCTTTAGCTGTAAAGCTTCCGTTTTTGGAAGGTTGTATCCATGGCTTAAAGTGATGAGAGAACTTTTTATTTTCCAAAAATCATCTACTAAGCCAAGGAACCTGCTGGAAACCTGGAAATTGAGACTTTATCCTGGGTTAATATGAAGATAGAATTACACTTAAAATATATATTTACATACACACAAGTAGACAAATCCAAAGTTTTATTTCCTTTATGTCTCATTCATCAAGTTTGTTTAAACTTTGTTAAAATTACGAATATAAAACATTTGCTCTTAATTTTAAGTCATTTCCAATACTTTGTGTTTATAACCTTTTAATCCATTTGGTATTTATATCAATAACTAGGAAAACAATGAGTCTTGCACTCTATTCTTATACAAGCATCTTTTGTATCCTTAAATTTTTATAGATTTGCTGCATTTAACGTTAACATTCAAAAAAATTTTACATATAATTTGTTTTAGTAATTTTCAGGAGTAGATGAATTGTAAATGATAAGGAACTGAAAAATTAATGATTCTTAGATACAGAACAAATTAGACCCTTGATTTAGTAATTTTCTTTTTTCCCCAACTCAAAATAACAGTCATTTTAAAGGTATGTTCAGTCAGAATCCAAAAGACGAGCCCACAGGGTAACCTGATAACCAGTGTCCGTCCTCATTCCAAATGTCAAGATCTCATTCTATCCTAACTGATGACCTTCATTTCAAGGGAGAGGCTTGCCATCCTATTAACTGTTATTGTGCTAGCAACACATAATTAAATATTGTGTTGAATTTTCAGCAATATCATCCCTGTCACTGCAATAAATATAGCCTCCTTTTATGGTTCTCATGGTAGCTCTTTGACCCTCAGGCAGTGACTTCAGCTGAGAGCTTGTCATATTTTTTTCTGATGGTATTCAAGTACACTATGAAAATCTCATCCCATATTGCAGTCCTTGTAGTCATCATGACTACCGTAATGGTCAAGGGCAACTGCAGCTAAGCTCTCAAGGCCACTTGCTTCCCTTGGCACAGCATCACAGTACACCACAGGTGATAGGCTGATGAACTGTGATGTCACTGCATGTCATGGGTTCCTAGTATCTCATTTCCATCAGTAAGAAGCTCAGCTCAACTCCCAAAATGCCAAGGTTGCAGGTCTGTCTCCCGGGACCATTGTGAGAACAGAAATCATATAGAATGGAATATAGAATAGGAAAAGGTAATATAAGGAATTACAAGTAACATTAATGGGTTGAAGTAATGGAGATGTGCTAGTAATGATTAAAGAAGACTCTGAAAACATAGCAAAAGCATATACAGGGAGCAACTGTTAATCCTTGGGCTGCGACTTTGTGCCCAAGGGAGGATCATGAACTGGAACCTGCACACACACTCCCCAGGGCTGAGATCCAAATAGCATTAGAGAGGATGCATCCATTGCTCAGTGGATGGTGAAAAGATGACTGAGGCTATGAGCTCCCCAGGGAGCTACTCCGTGCTGCCCCCAGACACTGCTAAAGCACTTGCAGAATACATGCACTCCCCAGGAGCCAGGTGTTGCAGACACTCCATGTACTGCAAGGGCTCCTCTTTAAGAATTCCCTGGCACTACTAAATTCTTGTCCAGCCCTTTCCTCCACCAGTGTCTCTTCAGCACCCTCTACTGACAAAAGCTTAACATGTGGAGCTGATCAAGGAGACATAATTGCAGGGTCCATCAACCTTATTACAGAACATGCAGTGACAGGTAATTTGGACTAGAGAGACAATAACTCCGTAATTGTCACAGAATGCTGTCAAATTAAGATTGCAGTTGCTGGTACTGTAGTTGCTAGTAGCAAATATCATATGTTCTCAGATGATATGGAGAATGTAAGAGTTGTGTTTTTTTCTCGTCATGAATGATGGCAAATGACTCATATTGAGCTATATAGGATCAAAACAGCAACAACAACAATAATAATAGTAAAAAATAGAAGAGAGAATTTTTGAGAGGAGCAACCTATGAAATGCACTGGTAGCCTACCCAAAATGCCGTTTTAGCAGATGCTTAGAAAAATAAAAAGAAGATATAGATCATTTGAAATTAGAATAAATTGATAGCTTTTTCTCTGAAAGTACATGTAGGAAGCTCTGAATAATGCATTCAGCCCCATCCTAATGTTTCATGTTGTTATAGCTATGTTACTCTTTCACATCAGAAATATGAAGACAACTACATACAAAATATTTTAATTTTTTCGAAAAATATTTTTTTATAAAGCTCTTTTGTTCAACTTAAAAAAAAATAGTGTCTGGCCTGACTTCTTTTTCAACATTGTAAATACAGTGACTGAGCTAATTATCTCACATAGCATTTATATGCATAAAGAAAATGTACATGTTTATTGATCATTTTAGCTAATTAATTCTTATGATCCCTACTTACTGGGTAAAGGAAAAATAATATATAATTTTACAATTTACATTCCGTAATGAAATCATTTAAAATGTCCTTTTAGATAAACTCAGTTGATTTGAATATAATGCTCAGTCTTCCTGAGCTCCTCTGTATTCTTCTCTTGATGGCATCAGGATGCAAGGCAATTTAGAGCAATAGATGACGAACCCCAGTTTTCATTCCTCACTATTTATTGCACTCTCTTTGGATCTTGCTCTAGTGTTGTCTGCCTTTCTCCTTCTATTGCTAAGGTCTCATCTTATTTTCTGGGCTGTTTGTAGTTGGGTTATTTTTTTGGGTGCATCAATGGCTTCCACCACTGAAACCTGTGGCTCCTGACAGAGCTTATCCATCTTAGCTTCCTGTACATGAAGGTTGGTTTTCCATCTCTACCTTGTGCCACAACACCAGATCTTTCAGGGTTGGTGTCCATACTCAGAAGCACAGAGGGCTTTAAGTTTCTTACCTAACAATTTCAGATAATAGGCAACCAAGAGTCTGGCCTTGGGTTGATCCTATGCATCTTTGTTCTATACACTGTTGCATAACGCCAAAGGGAAGCCAGACCTGAAAGTTGCTATAGATCATACCATAGCAAGTGGCTCACTAGACCCCGTGTTGCCCCTTTATAGATTTTACTATGTTGCTAATGCTGTAATACATAGTAAGTACATATAAGTACATAGTAATGTATTTACTATGTTTATAATGCTATAAAGAGCAAGATGGGAAGATGATTTCAGAGCACTCTCACGTATCATCTCATATTTGGTCTTCCTTCCTCCTTTTACAATCCCTTGGCTCAGAAGATTTGAATTTTCTGTTCCTGTTTCATTTGTACTTTGTACCCACATTAACATGCCTTGCATCCTAGCATGGTGGGCAGAAGGATATCTCTGCCTATGCAAGAAAATCTATGATTTCTGTCCTCCTTTGCATGCTTTGTTCTGATTTATTAAGTAATTAAATGAGTAAAATCCTCTTGTTTTAGACAAAGCCCTGTTCCAAAGCTAGCTACAGAATCCTATTTTGAATGTCAATAGCTGATTACTAACATTCTTTGTCTTTGTATTTCAGCTGTAGCAACCCTAAACCATTCCCCGTTAAATCGATGGTGTTGGCAGAATATCAGAATGTTGATGAAAAGAAATATGAGAAAGAAGAGCCAGTAATATGGTTCAAAAATATTATTACTCTAAAAGGCTTTGGGATAATCACTACTGTACTTCTTTTTGTTTTCTTTTTATTCTCACCATTGTATTTTTGTTTTCTCTTTATTACTCAATCACTTATTTCTAAGATTAAGTTTGGACTCAAGTAACAAAACCCAAAATGAAAATAGCTCAATGTTGAATTTATTCCCCTCATGCAAAAGTAGGCAATTCTGAAATGTAATAGCTCGCTCATCAACAAAGATTCAGGCTCCTGACTTGTGAAGCATCATCCGTAATAACAAATTTCCAACTCAAGGCTCAAGAAAAAGCTCCCTAACTCTAGCTCCAAGTTACCTTTCAACAAAAGGCGGAAGGCAAGGTGGGGGTGGGGAAGCATCAATCTTCCATTCAGTGTGTCTTCCTGGAATTTGCATAACTCATTTTCCCTTACTTCATCGGCCAGAACTTAGTTACATATCTATTTGCAAGGGAGACTAGATAGTGCAATCCTTTTCTTTTTGGTGTTCAAACATTTAGTATTAAGCAACCAGATAATCCAAGGACTTAGATAGATATTATCAGAAAAGGAACAATCTCTGTCACATGCATATTTTGACATGGTCATATTAAGGGAAAAAATAGTAGTATATTGTTTTATTTTGCTCTCTTGCTTGAAATGCAAGACTTAACAATATTCAGAAATATTCTGTGGTATCAATTAATACTGTTGTTTCAGAAGTCTCATAATTACATATTCTGCTCATTAACATCCTCCAGTGAGAAGATTCCATAAGCTGCAGTTCCAAACCATTTGTTTTGGTTGTCCGATTAAAAATATAAAGTAACCACAACATGAAAACAACTACAAAACAAATCACTTCCTTTAGGGATATTGGGAATAGGAAGGGAGTTACTTTAAGACAAAATGAGATCACTGTGTAAACTAATGTAATCCTATATGTTGCAACCAGCAAATAATACAATTTCAGTGGATCTGGAGTTTCGTTTTAGAAAAGACCAAATAGTAAATATTCCAGGGTTCTTGAGACATGTATATAGCCTGTCACAACCACTCAACTCTGTCATTTAAGTGCAAAAGTGGCCATGAATAATACGTGCATGAATGAGTGTCTGAGTTCCAGTAAATAATGTCTCCACAAGCAGGTAGCTGACAGGGTTTGTCCCTGGTTTACTGCAGTACAAGTGATTGGCTTCTGGAACACTTAATCTTCTGGAACATTCATTCCTCTAGAACATCAAGCTCTTGAAATATTCAGCTTCTACAATACTCAGTCTTCTAGAGCACTAATGTTCTAGAAAAGAGTAGGCTACCAATTGGCTAAAGCAAAAGAAGAATCTTTGGGGAATGGTTAAATTATCTCTGCCTAAGCCATTATCACAATAAATCCTTAGTTTTTATATTATTTCACAATTTTCAAAGCATGTTTGTCATATATATGTGTTTTGCTATAACCTTTGATTGGTTAATTTGTTATTAATGTTATTAATAACATCTGTTGTTAGGGATGAAGGCTGGGTATCTTGCTCTAAGGAATAAAGATACTAAATGGGAGAACAAGAATTTAAGCTTATGGTCCCTAACTACTTCTTTAAAACTCTACTCCCAATATGTGAAAATAGAATATACAAATGGTTAAAACATTAGAAGAAAATAGGAAAATCTTTTTTTTTTTACAAATAATTCAATAAGCTCCTTGAAGTTAATAATAATCATCTAACAAAAATCATTGATTGAGCATCCATATATATGTTATAGGACAATGTGTATATTTGAGATAAAAAGAAATATAAAATATGTTTGTCAACCTCAGGGAATTGTTATTTAGTCGAGATGCAAAAAATATGTGTTCTGGAGCCTGTAAAAGTTGCCCACAGATTTGGTGTCTAGTGAGGCTATTTCCTGGTTCAAAGATGGTGCCCTCTCACTGTGCCCTCACATGGTAGAAGAGGCTGTCTGACTCTTCTGTGGGCTCTCATAAGGCCACTAATCATCTCATAATACTATCACCTTGGGGATTAGTAATTCAACATATGAATTTTAGCAGGAAACAAACATTCAGAACATGACAATACATACACACACATATGTTGTGTTCTTATCTACTAATTGGTAATTACCATCTATATGTATGTGTACATATATTTATATACAAATAAATTGATATTTAAACATTTTATATGTAAAATGCAAATTTTAATATATAATCTATAGCTGTTATAGCTGTATGGGTATAATACAGAAACATATAAAATAATAATTGTAGTAATATATATCCAGTGGTAAATAATTGTTACAGCTTTGAATGATAAGAATTTTAATTTTCTTCAAAACTTTTGAGTTTGTATTAAGAGGTAGGATGAATTCAGATTTATTTTTTTAATTTATCAACTGTGGACATCAGCTTCTGTAAAGTGAAAGGCAGAATGAGCAGTCTTAGCTTGTGACTTTACAGCAAATGTGTCACTACATGGATTACTGCCAGTTGTCCATGCAGTCCAGGCTCTTGGGCACCCTGACACTGACCTTCACAGGTTTGAGATTGTTAGGCTCTGCCATGTCAATTAACACTTTACTTCTATGATAAAATAGTCATTTTTCAGGATTCACTACATGTCAAGAGGTAGACAAGGCACATTTTATAACTTCCTCAGTAATTGCATAACAAACTGTAATGGCAAAAGCATCTTAGGAAATAATCTCTGATTGTTTTGTGTCTTCTTCATTAACACATGTATGAGGTAAGGAGTCTGCCAACAAGTGTATGAGTTTTGTTGTTTTTTCCTAAAATATATATTTATGATGGTATCTATATATTCAGTATATGTAAATGAGCATGTTATATTTAATGTGATTACATATTTATAATTGTATTATATAAAATCATTATGGTATATATAAATAAATTTTAGGAATTGCCTTTAAATGTATGTGAAGATTCAAATCAGCACTCTGCATTTCATACATCTTTCATTGCCCATAGTTCCTATTCTTCATTTTAATATGTGTGCTATTTATATAATTTTAAAAATCAAAGGCTTAAGCCATCTTCCCTAGAGGAAGTAGTTTAGGCATCCAGCAATCTGACTGGATACATGAGGCTATCAATGAAAACAGAAATTGTCTTCCCGAGGGCAGTATCTCCTTGTTACAGTAGGATACTGGCATCGCTGAGTAGTGAAAATTCTTCTCCCTGTCTTGCAGAACTGTGAAGGGAGCATTTGCTAGCTTGTGTTCTTGTCTATTAATTGGTAATTACCATTAATTTGCTTCAGAATTCTCTCTTCCATCTGGTTTCCAAGCACAGTCTTTAGTAAACTCTCACATTCAAAAGTACAGAAAAGACCTTCCAAAGAATGTTTCATTACATATTATAGTTAGCCAATTTATACTTGGTAAATAGTTTCCTACTAAAGAGCTTTAATTATGTAATTCATTTAATAGAACTTACCTGATGTTTTTACAGTCACAGCTTTTACTCTGATGGCTTGTTTATAAAATATGATCCAGGGTGGGATCGTTCTGGCAGTTTGTGTATAGTTTTCTTTCACCAGCTAATTTCATTTTAGTGGTGGAGGAAGTGCTGCAGCCATTTGTGTACCGTGGTGCTCAAGCTTAGGGTGTGTAAGTCCAGATTCCCTGCACTCCATGACTCACTTATTCCATGTATTTCTTTTTGATCCAGGATCTGTTGACATTTCTTGACCATTTTGATTCTGTTTGTCTCCTGCATCTTCCACTGAAGTTCTGCTAATTCTAAATACAAATGTTTTGTCGGGCGTGGTGGCTCACGCTTGTAATCCCAGCATTTAGGGAGGCTGAGACAGGAGAATTGCGAGTTCAAAGCCAGCCTCAGCAACGGAGAAGCGCTAAGCAACTCAGTGAGACTCTGTCTCTACATAAAACACAAAATAGGGCTGGGGATGTGGCTCAGTGGTCGAGTGCCCCTGAGTTAAATCCCCTGTACCAAAAACAAAAAAACAAAAAACAAAAAACCAAAGGTTTTAGTCTTTTAAAAATTAAGATAAGAGCAGGGCACAGTGGCCTGTGTCTATTCCCAGCTACTAGGGAGGCCAGGGTAGGAGAATTGCTTGGCATCAGGAAATCAAGACCAGCCTGAACAACATAGTGAGATTCTGTTTAAAAAAACAAAAAAAAACCCCACAAACATGAAAGATCACAAAGAATACATTTGAAGTAAAAGGAAATAGGATCATATGGACATATGTTTGAAACTGTACTTCTTTAGAAACGTGATTGTATTCAAAATGTTAGGCATAAGGGTCTATATATTGAGCTTTATGGAACTCATCCTTGTTTATATGTCTATATTATTTTTAAGGTAGGTTCTATATAGATTTATTTCCTACATCCTTCAAAGTTATGACATTTATTTCTGCAACTGCCGCTGTTTACGATGCAAGTTCCTGACAGCCGTGCCTGAGAAGTAGGTTGAACTCATGCTGATTGCTGTCACCTGTCACTATTAGAGATTTTGAGTTTCAAGACAACGTCAACAAAGTGACTGGGCATTATTGCTTTTGCTGCTGAGTTTCCTTGCCTTGCTAAACAGTCTGTCTTCCAAGATGTTCCTCATAAATTGCTGAAAAATCTCTCATGTGTGAACTGGGAGACACAAATGTCTCAATAGTATGTCCTTATCCATTCATCTTTTGGCGGGAATAAAAGTAATAAATAAATGAGAAGGACATGCACTGGATAGTAGCAGTGCACTCACTCTTGGTGAGCCTGGGTGGTATCGTCTAAGATGATCACCATACGATGACCTTCCTCATGTTATAGTGCAACATGATGGAATCGTTCAGCTTTTTAGTTTGTCCACATTCTTCTAAAAACATAGTCACCAAGAAACTATGGCATCAAAATTCTCAATTGTATCTTTTGAAAAAAATGTATATGGTTTGGTCATGTTTTAAAAAGGAGTTTGGTAAAGATTCTGATCAGTGCATGTTCAGCTATATGGATACTTCAGATAACCAGCCTAGGATATTTGCCTGTGGTTTTAGCATTCATGAAAAGGAATCCAGAGAAATTAATATGGTGTCCATAAATTGCAGGGAGTATTTAAGAGAGATCATTTTCAGTCTGATCTAATAAAAATACATGATCTTGTTTGACTAACCCTATGTTTTTTTCTTTCGTAATAAGCTTTCTATATTGTCAGTTTATGCAAATGCTCCAGGGGTTATCAGAAATTCAATAAGAATTGTCTGCAAAAAGGGAAGCCACCCAGGGTTAAATGAATAAATAGCAGCTAAGCTATTACTGATACACTATTACTTGAGATGATGCTTTGGACCTATTTTCGTTGTTGTTGGGAACAGCTCTTTAAGGAGAAATTATGTAGGCAACTAGGATTTCACTTGGAAACATCTGTGGAGAGGAATCTCTGTATGAAGAGATCATTAAGTGCTAACTAAAACAATAACAAACATGTGCCAAAAAACATAAAATGCTTGATTCTTTGCATCAAGGAAAGTGTTAAATGAGAAATCTGTTTTGCATTTAGATGCAGGCCCATACCGTTGGTGGGCCTTTAATAAGCCAAAATAAGACCAATTTCTGGAATAATCTATCGATAAGGAACCTAACCTATTCAGTTACGGCAGAACCTGACCAGTTTACATCAACACTGATGATTTATTCTGTTAATTATTAATATTGTACAGTTTTATTTCATCTGTCATGTCTGAGTTATTTTTTCATTGTTCCACCTCTATCCCCTAAAGATGGTCTTTTGGGGAGAATGAAAAAATGAGCAAGGCAATGGCACAATTTAAGTTTAAAAAGTCTACATGAAGATATGAAAGGAAGGGTCCCGCATTCAGTAGAAGGATGCTCCTTTGACATACAGAAGCTCTCTTCCTATTATCCTGAGAAGGGAACATGATGGTAGGAAGAGAGATTCCTCTCTGCTGGGAAGGCAGGCATGCCACCTTTAGTATCGAGTGTCAGACAGTGAAATGGTCACCAGGGGTCAAACAGAAGCATGAAAATTTGAAGGAGAAAAGCTCTTATATTGTGGACATTTAAGCAAGCTATGAAATAAAGTATAAATACTAGGCAGTATTTTTTGACATTTGAATCAGGGATTTTCAAAAAGGGGACACAGCCTGCTTATATAATTTTTTCTTATAGCAACTAGAAGTAATGTACATACAAGATTCATGCCCAACTATCATTTATTAGTAATTTTCTCATATTAGGCAGTGGGCTAGATGCTTTTTGTTTAGATCTATCCACACAAAAAATTGAGAGCTGGCTTCTCTGCCAAGGGCTAGATGATAGCAATGGATAGAATAACAGCTATTGAAATGTTTGAAAGGCTGTTTGGGGTAACTATGTATCTAATTATTTTTGCATTGACATAATCAATGCCTTCATTCTAGTTGATCGTTGTGGGATCAGCCTGTTTTTGCATTTTCTCTTCAGAGCAAATGAGCTGGCACAGGAAAGCAAATTGCACAGCTGCTGACACTTGTTTCTGTAAAACCCGTTGGGAACATTTCTCCAAACATCTTCATCTTATAGGTACACAGCAGCAGGAAAAAAAATAGACTAGAAAAATATTAATGGCCACAAAGGGTAACTTAGGGCACAGAATGCTCTGAAGTCAAAATTTTAAGTTCCCTAGAAATTTGCAGGAAACATTAAATCAACGGAATTTAGTACAAGCAAGGGGAAAAAAGGTAATAAATTTTTAATAATGATGTTCCTTTCTGTACATGAAGATAAACTGCCTTTTTAAAGGCCATTCATGAATGACATAAAGCAATCTTGTTTGTTTAAAAAAAAAGAAAATTTTTGTTGTTAAAAATAAATATACTGCCTTTAAGAAGTATATGCACAGGTTTGACGGTTAACCTCTTACACTAAACCAGGAATTTAAAAAGGGAAAACAGCCCTGTAATTTTTATGATACTAAAAATAGTGTGCTTTTACCTATTCAGAGAGTTTCCAAATATATTCTCCCAATTCGGCAAACAGTTCTTAATCCTTACTGGGCAAGTTCCCAGTTCCTTTAATTTCCACTGCAAACTTGTAAAATAGGGCAGCTGTTATTATGCTCCTATTGTAGGTAAAGGAAACAAAAAACCCCAATTATTCGCATGGTCTCACAATTGGTGGCAGAAATGGGGTTAGAACCCTTGCTTTTTGACTCCTTGCCAAATGATTTTTCTCCTCTAGAAAGTTTGCTGAGTATGGCTTTTTACACTTTTAAAAAATAAAACAATTATTAAATTTCGGGGCAGATTAAGTTTCTGGAAACTTAAACTACTTTTACCCTAAGGAACAGAGTAATAACAATGGAGAAATAATGGCAATAACAATGGAGAAGTAATGGCATTCTACCCCCTCTCCCCACTCTGCTTCTGAGGAAATTATGCTTATTTTTCTTCTTTCGCTGCTAATCTCTTCTTAGTATAAAACTAATTTTAACTTAAAGTACTTTGGAAAATGAAAAACAGGGATCTGAGTGGAAAATATCGTTGGATTTGTGGGCATTCATGATTTTCATTAATTATGTGGTACTGAAAGATGTGTCAAGCAGGTGCGTTCTGAGGGCACCTTCAGCCTGTCCAGCTCTGCTAGGCTCTGTTCTGAAGGGAGCTGCTTTTTTTTTTTTCTTCCCCTACTGAAGAGCTTTCTAGTTCACTGGTGATTTCAGGTGCTTGGAGCCAGAAGTCTGAACTTCTGACAGGAATGACAGTGCCTGGAAGCCATCCGAGAGGCAAACAGGTCTTGGTGGCCTCTCTCCACTGTGTGCTCAAAGCAAGTGCTTTTATCTTGGCTGCTGAGTCATCCAGGGAAACTCAATTTGGAATCAAACAGCATCGCCTCAGGGGAGGATATGTATTCTGTGCTACTAGAAACCTAACCTAGACCTTTCCTTATGTTCTCAGTGTCCTTATTTGCTCTCCATTTCCCTTTTTCCTCCCTTCCCCCAAACTTGAATGCTTTCTCTTTTTTTCTCTGTGTCTGACTTGTGCCTTTCATTTCTCTCCCTCCCTCCCTCCCTCCCTCCTTTTCTTCCTTTGTTCTTCTTCAGCTTTTCCTCCTTTACTTCTTCTGTTCAATTTTGATTTGCTTATATTGAAAAAATATCTTAGATTTCAAAATCATTTTTTTGCTTTTAAAAAGTGGCAATTCTGTAACCATCACTCATAGAAAACCAGTTTGGGAGTGTGGCACTATTTTAAGTGCCTGCTCTCCAGCAAGTTGCTTTTAATCTGGGATCTAGTGATCCTGATGGGACTGTTCAGAGAATGCTTGAGTGGAAGAAACCACTTGTATGAGCAAGATCTTGAGGAGTTTAAGAACATGGCACACTCCTCCTTATTTTTCAATCTACAAATAACTTCCAAGGAGTGTATAATGCGAAAATATATAATACCACAGTATCTGTAGTACGTGGCTTACATGGCTTTTGTCCACATCTAGATAAGGAATTTTCTGTGTCCAATTAAGAAATGTTGCCCCTTCTCAGACTTCATTCACCAACGGGTGGCTTCAGCCACTTTCTGTCAGACTAATTTGTGATAAATGAAACTAATCCCTGTAATTTATTCAGTGCTTGATTTTATATTGGTCACAAAGATACAGAAATGAAAATAATATTACAGTTTATCTACCATGAGCATTAAAGGTACAAATCACCCTTCTCAAGGAAAGAACTTTGCATCATGTTTGTTTTTTTTTCTGAACTGGATAGCTTCCTATAGATCCCTTGGAAACAGAATCAACTGCTGAAAGAAGACCTTGTCGGTCCAGTGCATGGACAATCCTTGACATCTATTGAGGGAACCCATGATGAGGCAATCCTCAAATGCACCAGGTACTAAAGGCAGAGCAGGAACAGTGTGGACATGAAGTTTAGGTCACTAACTGCACATACAGAGAGAGAAACAGACCTGGAGCTTTTGCTGATCATCTTAGAGTCCTCAGAACAAAGACACATTGCCTATGTCAGTGTCATCTGTCAACCCTAGAGAACATGAGCCTACTCCAACATAAGCAGGGACATTTCCAAGTACATTGTACTGTTCAGCAAACCCATCATATAGTGCTAATTATCTGTAGTATTACAGAGGAAATGAAAGACATGTAGAAGAATGGATAGAATTATCTTTAAAGATGGCTCCAGGAGAGCCCACAGAGGGGCAGTGAAGACAGGTTTGAAATGAGTTTAATAATCAAAGGCACAGTTGAGAGAGGAATGCCAGCAGTTTCTCTTCAGTCACTTCGTGACCTGCAGTATAGAGCTGGATGACTTTTTTTTTTTTTTAAGGCAGATTTGTCTGCCTTTTCTTTCTTTCAGAAAAATATTAGGTATGCACTGATCCGATGGGTTGCCATCTGCCATGAATGTTGCTGGGCTTCCCACTTTAGGTAGGAATTTGATGAAGAGGATTTAGAGATACTGAGGACTGGGATGAAAAATTTGAAAAATTATTTATTTCTCAAATATTATGAATTTACTTTGTAAAGCAAATAAGAGAGGAAAGGAAGGGGCAACCCTTTGAAATAGTCAACCCTTTGAAAATCCAGGCAAAGTAAAACTGCTATCCAGAACTGAATATTTCATAAATATGATATTACTTTTTGTTGGAGTGTTTGATCCATTGACATTGTATTCTGTTTGTAGATTTGGTGAATGAGCAGGTAGAACGATTTAAATTTCAGCAAAGTACAATGATGGATTCATTTTTTCTTAATATAGATTAGAATCTATGCTGTTAAAACTATTTCTTAGTTGTTTCAGGGTAATAAAGGCTTTCTGAAGAGACATAAGAAGAGAGCTTAATAAAAGTAATTAAGTGAATCTAGTTGAAATTATAAGCTGTTTTCAAATCATATCATTGCAGAGCTCTTTGCTCATTAATTCCATGCTTTCCTGAAAAACTCAAGATGTAGATTCCTCCTACCTTTAACAATGTTTATCAGTATTACAGACATTTTGATTTTATTTGAAAATTTCTTCATCATTTCTTTTTTTTGTTTTTGGTACTTGGGGATTGAACTCAGGGGCACTTGACCACTGAGCCACATCCCCAGCCCTATTTTGTGTTTTATGTAGAGACGAGGTCTCACTGAGTTGCTTAACGCCTCACCGTTGCTGAGGCTGGCTTTGATTTCTTCATCATTTCTATTCTATATTTTTTTATGTCCTTAACCCTGGAGTGACTGGGGGGCTTCCTAGGACCACATGAGCTATTTGTTGGTTTGAAATTAGCTTCACCCTTTTCTATATTTCTGTTATAATTTGTCCAAAGATGGCATTGGGGGAAAATTTTATATAAGCCCTTTCATTTTATTTCTGGGTGTAAATTTAAGATAATGAACAGTGTATACAACTCTTTCTTATCAATTATGACAGAAATAGTTAGCCACATGTGCCATCCATGGTTATATCAAGTATAAAACTTCATAGTTGAGGAGCAGTGTATTTGTAAAGCAGGATCCTTCAGAGACATGGGTTTCTCTGCAGTATGTATTGTTTGTCCTTTTAAAAATATGTAAATAACTCTACATGAGCCCATGTAAAAAATAAATAAGTAGGCCTGTGTAAAAAATAAGCAGACCTGTCTTTGTCCTGGATCTGTATCAGAAGAACTTCTCTGGCGTCCTTCCCAGCTTCAGGGCCATGTACCAGCAGAAGAACAATGTGGGACACAGGGAGAGCCAGGGAAAGTGCCTGCCTGGAGGAGGAGTCTTCCCAGGCAACCACCTGGGGCCTGGCTGATCCAAGACACAAATGAGGAGCAAGAGCCAAGGGGAGGAGCCCACCTACTTACTACTGCAGCATACCTGTTAACTCCACACCTGGAAAAGGGCCCAGTATCCCAAGTTCATCTTCACTCGTCCTTCTTAGGGGAGAACTGCGTGATAAGGGGACCACGGTGGAGAGACTTAGTACTTCTTTGAAGCCAAAATTCCAGGAGATAGCATTTTAAAATACAAGTAGGCTTTTGACACTCTTCTGCTTAGAATTATTCTAGTAGCTTCAATTTTCTATAGAGTCAAGTGCAAAATTTCAGCATGGCATTCTTTTTGGTTGTTTGACCACAACATCAATGTACTATACTTTCAAGCCCTGTTGGGGTTTTGCTGTATCTTTAATATATTACTGTATTAGTCAGCTTTTTATCACTGACCAGGACACCCAACGAGAAAACTTAAAGGAGGAAAAGTTTATTTTGGTTTTTGCTTTCAAAAGTTCAGTCCATGGTCTGCCAACTCCATTGCTCTAGGCCTGTGGTGAGGCAGAACATCATGGTGGAAGGGAATGGTAGAGGAAACGCAACTCGGCTCAAGGCAGCCAGGAAGCAGAAAGGGATAGAGAGGAACAAGGGATAAAATATAATCCACAGAGGCATGCCCTCAGTGACCTACTTCCTCCAGTCACACTCCACCTGCCTGCAGTTACCCAGTCATCTATTCAAATTAATCCACCAAATGGATAAATCCACTGATAGGATCATAACTCTCATAATCTAATCATTCCACCTCTGGACATTCATGCATTGTCTAACTTGAGCTTTTGGGGGATACCTCATATCCAAACCATAGCAGTCACACTTCCTCTTCCTTTACCCAGAGGCTAATGCCTCTGACTACCTATGTCAGAAACATTCTGCATTGCGCTGCACTCATACATTCCTTTCCTTCTTTAGAACTTTGATTTCTTCATCCAGTAGTGAGAGATCCCTCAATATGACGGCACAGACAGATCATTTTTCCAGTTCCAAGAGATTATCTGTGATTAACCTGAGCCAGTCACTTCGATCTCCTTTTCTCATATTCTGTTGGATCCAGGGATAGACATTTGACTCAGTATTGACCATTGAGAAGTAAGAAGGGGGTAAATGAGAAATAATTTGTTCAAACTATTCTATTTTTACAAAGGACATCTGTAGCTAGCCTTATTCCTTACACCTTCTTACTAGCTGAACATGGGTGTGATTTCTAGCAACATGGCAGCCATCTTATGACAAACACCCATAGAAGAGTAAAAGATTTAAATGAGGATTTAAGGTAGGGTCTGGGTATGTAACACCATTGTGAAGCATCTGCACCAACACTGAGAAACATTCCCTGATGTTTACCAGTTAGCTTTAAATGCCACTGTAACCTGAGCTTCTGTTAGGCTCTGTGTCACCTGCGCCTGGGGCCATTTCCTTTAGGCTTGTGCAAATGTCAACCCTTCTGCAGTGTCCTCTATCACATATCAGCTGCAGAATCTCACTTATCTGTTGTATCATTCAGAGCTCAATTGAGGTTCAGTTAAGAGTATGTAAAATAAAGATTTTATTATAGGAATTAGGCCATGCACAAATGTGGGAGGCAATGTGGAAAAGAAGATTCAAAAAGGATCAAAGATATTCACTGACCTGAAAGGGTCTAAGTGGATGGCACTGAACCAGCAGGAGGCCAGGCACATCCAGTATATCCTCAAAAGAATGTGACACAAATTATTTTATTAGATTAGTACTAGTCAAATTGATAGAGATCAAGAGGGGAAGAAAGGAGGGAGGCAAAAGAGAATAAAAGGAAATATTCAGCTTTCCAGTTATCATATGTGGGCATTGGCCTTAAGGATGGCCTCTCTTGGGCTTTGATGCCTGTGAAAAGCCAGGGAATGAAGCACAGTAGCTCAAAGTGTTGAGCTGGGACTAAAACTTCCACAAAGGATCCACCTCTATGAAGAGGCAGAGTTACTAGATGCAAAGGAATAAAACTAGGTGCAACTCTCTGAAAGATGATTTAAAAAGAACTATGTTTAAACAGGAGGTAAACCTTAAAAGAACACTACCTTGTTAATAAATTTTAAATTTTATTTAATTTGTTTCTATTTAAACTTTAATGTCAGGTCACCAGTGGCTACTGCACTGGGCAGAAATATCTTAGGTTATTTTATATTTTCTAAATAGTTGTAGAATAATTGCTTCTTTCACTTATGCAATTTGAAGTTCTGGGAGAAAGATATTCTTTCCCATTGAAAAGTTGATTTGTTCGTATAATAACATACATCAAGTTGCGAAAATTGAAGCATATCATCTCTGAGGTTAACTTTAGTGTTATGAATCATTAGAAAGAGAGAAAATGAGAAATGTGTTTGATTTGTCATAGCTCAAAAGAAGATGTCTAAGGCTATTCTAAAGCTGCTGCCAACTCAGAAACTGTATTATACAAATCTGCAGTGACTTCATTATCTGTTACCTGTTATTACCCTGCTGAGCTAAAATAAACTGTTGTATTATGTGACCTATAAAATGGTATTAGGCATTTTATTACTTGCTTGCTGTCAACTTGAACATAAGACAGTTATTAAAGATTACACCAAGAAGATTCAGAGTACGACAAATATTATTCTATAGAGATGACAGGTTGCCCTTAATGTCTCTAGTCATAAAAGAAAAGAAACTGGATAAATCTGAAGCCAGGGATATAAACTCAACAGGCAGCATGATGAATAAAACCCAGACGCAAGCAATCTTCCTTTCCACATTCCCTTTATTTTCCTAATGCCTGAGCTGTTACTTTAACAGCTTCTAACTGATGCAAATTGGAAAGCAAGAACATTAAAAGAGTAATTCCACTGAAGAAAAGATCGCTTCTTTATAGTCACATTAGGTGCCTGAGTGCTATCCAGAATTTCATAATCCAGTGCCGAATTGATGGATGTTGGAAACACAGAAACTAAACAAGGATAGGGCAATTCTGATTATAGGCATCATTGGTTTTGATGAAGCATTTGGAGCAGGTAAAACTTATTTAGCAATCTGGATTATGTTTTCAAAAAAGTACATTTTCATTTTCTTCGTGTGGCTCACTCTCTTCCTAGAACAGATACATTTCACATCCTGAACAACCATCTGGGGAACTTCCAGAAGACACAAATAGCTAAGGGCACACCACTTACCTACCTAGCAGCCCTTCTGACTCTCTCCTTGTTACTGCCTGCACCAAGCTGCCCCGATGTTATGGCGCCCCCTGCTGCACAGATGCAGAACCATTGCATCTCGCTGCGTTTTAAATCCCTTTGTCCTTGACAAAGAAGCATCCTTCTCTCTCCCTCTTCACCTTTGATCTTGCAGAATCACACTGTTTCATAAAAGCAACCTCCTTATCATCCAGACATATCTCTTAACTCTAAATTTCTTAAATTAGCTGATTATAATCTGCCACAAGAAGAAACAAAATATTTTCTCCTATCACTTCTTTCAACCCTTCTCAGTTAGTCCTTCTTTCCTTGCTCACTGAAGATTTTCTGGAAGATACAGTAGTTCTTTTATCACTTTCAGTTATCAGAACTGTCTTATTTTGGGGCAATTCTCACTTTCAGGAGCAAACAATCCTTTGTGATCTGAGCCTAAATTGAGCTTCATATATAGCTCAGAGTTTCTCCCAGTCCACTCGGCCGATTTAGATGGGGCTGTGATCTCTCCTTTCATTATCTCTCTCCATTTTCCCTTCTGACATTTTTTCAGAATCAACATAGGAAGAGTGGAGCATAAAAGGAATAAGAGAACATCTTTTAGGACTGGTAGAATTTGTGGTTACTGGTGGCCTTCAGACATGATAGGTATTTATATGCTGATTTTTTATGAAGTGTATTTTATGTTCTTTGGTAATGCTAATAGCCCCTTCACACACACGTGCACACGCAAAAACATACACAAGCGCGCGCGTGCATCCTGAGACTTATGGTCCAGGGTGTTTGTGTCTTTGGAGCTAATGTGTTCCAGGCTGGAACTTGCCACTCGTGAGTTCCACACACTCATTCTGTTCCTCAACAAGTCAGTTTTTCACTGTGCCCAAGAAGGAAGCCCTCTTGGACTATGGTTGCTTCAAGTATGAGTGCCACTGGAAACCCATTTGGCATAAGGGGAATTCACTTCTCTCTGACATAACAGCCTGAGAGTGCAGGTCACAGCTCTCATTGCCCCTGCTCTTTGCCCTGATTTCGAAAGATATTCCAGCTGCTTCCCCCATCAGTATTTTCTAGAGAAGTGGGCACCAGTCTGTACAGTCAGAAAGCCAAGCTCTCCCTGGCAATCACTGCAGACATCTGAGTTCTGGTCTAGACATGGCTGGGTCTGCAGTTTTGTGGTGTCTGTCTAGCCGGGCAGTGGGGTGTTTCTCTTTTCTAAACACCCTCACCTTCTGTCAGTGCCTCCTAGACACATCCCTTCCAGTCCTATGAGAGCAGGGAGCAGCTCAGCAATTCCTTCATTCAGTGGGAGGCTTACTAACTCTACAACTTCCTAAGTTCATCTCCTGTATTTGTTATTTCAATTTACACTTATGTTTCTGTTTACACTTATGTATGTTTTATGTTGTGTCTGTTGAAGTACAAGGCAGAAGGTCTAGTTTGATCACTTCTCTCAAAACATGAGAGAAGACATGGAGGTTCTTTCATCTGTTGTTACCATGTTTCTTTTTTTTTGCCTTTATCTTTTAAGATGGCTCAGTACGAACATCAGAAATCTTTCAGTGTTTTCACTTTGTGCGTTTACAATAAAACAGAGATAACCACCCAAAACTGAGATTTTAAGATGTGCTTGACACACAGTTAGATGTTTTATGTGTATTTTACTTAGCGATCACAGTAATTTTAAGAGGGGACTATAGTGTGTTCTCCCATTATATAGATAAGAAAATTAAAGCCGTGAAAGATTAATTAATTCATTTAAGGATTTAAAGGTCTTAAGTGATGTAATTGAGATTTTGATATATATTTCTAAAATTCGGCAGTCCATTAGGACACTGTGCTATCATAACACAATTTGCACATGCCTAAGTGAGTCATGCTACTGATATGCTAGCATTAAGGCAATGTATGTTTTAAAGGTATGCAGCACATTATTTGTGTACAGCAGATCACTAAAGCGTATTTCTCCCATCTATCTGAAACGTGCTCTCTGACCACCCTGTCCTCTTTGCCCATTTGCCTTCCTGCCAGCCTCTGGTACCAGCCATTCTATGCTCATTCTGTGAGTTCTGCTTTTCAGATTCTACATGTGAGATCATGTAGCATTTTTCTTTCTGTGCCTGGCTTATTTCATTTAGCACAGTGTCCTCCAGGTTCATCCAAGTTGTCACAAAGGGTTTCTCCCTTTATGGGCTGAATAGTACCTCATTGTGTCTTTGTAATCCATTTCTTTTGTTTTTTTTTTTTTTTTTTTTGGTACTGGAGATTGAACTCAGAGGCACTCAACCCACTGAGCCACATCCCCAGTCCTATTTTTGTGTTTTATGTAGAGACAGGGTCTCACTGAGTTGCTTAGCACCTCGCTGTTGCTGAGGCTGGCTTTGAACTCGCCATTCTCCTTTCTCAGCCTCCCTAAGTGCTGGGATTACAGGCTTGAGCCACCACGCCTGGCTTTGTAATCCATTTCTTTTCTGGTCATCTGTAGCAGGACACTTACGCTGATTCTACATGTTGGCTTTTGTGAACAGGGCTACCATGAACTGAAGAGTTCAGATATGTCTTCTGCCTACTGATTTCAATTTCTTTGACCAAATACCCAGAAATGGAATACATTTTTTAAAGAAATACATGTAAACAACCCATGCTCTCCCTTTTAATAGTTTTTGAAAGTGACCCAAAATCACCATCCAAATTATCCCCCAAATCCCTGATCCTTTGTTCTCTTCTAATTAAAGTCCCAGTAGTAACCTCTTTCCATTGCTTAGAAGGGATGAACCCACCTTGCCTAAGGCCAGGGTAATGGCTTCCCCTGAACTGTCACATGGCAATGCTGAGTCTCCTCAGGACCCACTCTGCCCCTTCTTTTTACTTCTGACTATAACTAGACTCAAATCCCAGCAGACCCCTAGAAGTGAGGTATAAGAATTGAACTTTGTAGTACACAACCTCAAAATGTCATAATTTGAGTTCCCCAGGAAGCTGATTCTGAGATAGAGATTTGCTAGCAGGAAGTTTATTGGACATGCTATCAGGATTCATAATTGTGGGCTACAGGAAAGGAAGGAAGATCAGGCAGAGGGAAGTCGGACTGCTCTGTCATCACAACAAAGGCCTAAGCAGGCCAGTGAGGGGCTCTGGAGCGGGGATGGCTCTAGAATTTCACTGAGTTGGACAAAGGAGCTGGACATTGACAGCCCTGCATGAACTGGTGGATAGATATAAGCAGCCCAGAGGAAGAGGATGTGACTGTGGATGGGGCAGATATCTTCAAATGAGTATAATTCCTGGAGAGGGCAGATGTTGAGAGCTATCAGCACACAGCACGCCCAGCAGCTAGGGCATAAATCCTTCAGTCCCTGAAGGGGATCTGAGCTCAGCATCCTGTACAAACACATTGCCATATTGTTATTGTTCCTTTCAATTTGACTACTTTGAGGGACTTGATAGAATTTAGTAGGCTTTAGTGGGCTTTCCAAGTGTTATATTCATTTTACATAGAGGTTTTTTTTTTTTATGAGAAAATCTATTGCAGATTCCAAAATAAACAGCTTGTGCACTAAATCTTAGATCATGATGCATTTAGAAATTAGGCTCAAGTTTTACTCCATTTTTATCATAAGAGTAAAGAAAATGATATAACATGTTGTTGGCTTGTCGCTAATGAAAACATAAGTAAACCAGAATCAACCAGACAATGTTCTAGGCATTGTTTACATATAATAAATTGCTTAGCATTCACAGTAACCAGTCCTATGGGTAATATATCCATTATTCAGAAAAAGTAACTAAATTTGAAAGAGGTTAAACAAATTAACTCAAGTTACACATTAAGTGACTAATTCAGAAATTTCCACTTTTGTTCGAGAAGGTACATGATAGGTCTGCCTGTGTTGGTTGCACAGTTCTACATAACAAATACCCCCCCACCCCCAAATAAGTTGCTAAATAGTAAATATCTCATGTAAATCCTATGGATCAGGAGGCTGGAAAGGGGTTCATCATGGTGGTCCTGGCTCAGAATTTCTCTCTGGGTTGTAGGTGAGATGGCACCAGGCCACAGTCACTTAAAGTGTCAACCTGGGCTGGAGGGTCTACTTCCGTGCTGACTCACTGACGTGGCTGTGAGTAGGAAGCCACAGTGGCTTAGCACAAGGCCATTTCTATATGGCTGTTTGAATGTATCCCAGGGACAAAGCAAGCCAGAATCCATTGTGTCTTTTATGACCTTGTCTCACAAACCACACTGTTCAACTCTGCCACATTCTCCTCCTGAAAAACAAGTCATTAGGTCTGACTCATACTTAAAGGTAAGTGGAAATGGAGTGTAATGAGATGGGAGGATGAAGAATTTAAGAAATCATGGACATATGTTACGACCATCACAACATTAAGTCTTTTAAAATAGCATGTATGCTTACTTTTCAAAATTTTGAAAACATGCTATACCTATTATTATTTAAAATAAACTTCTTGAGTGCTGCAAAAAGTAAGTTCTTTATAAGTCCACATTGTTTTAGTTGTGAACATGGAATTGCTCATTTAAAAAAGTTTCTAAAGTGTGAGATGACTATACTTTTTTTTTTTCTTCTGGTACTGGGGATTGAACTCAGGGCTACTGAACCACTGAGTCACATCCCCAGTCCTATTTTGTGTTTTATGTAGAGACAGGGTCTCACTGAGTTGCTTAGTGCCTTGCTCTTGCTGAGGCTGGCTTTGAACTTGTGATTCTCCTGTCTCAGCCTCCCTAAGTGCTGGGATTATAGGCGTGTGCCACCACACCTGGCTTCATATTCACTCTTCTAGTTAGATGAAAGCTTGTTTCAAAATTCAGCCATAAATGTTTTCCTGTTTAAAATTATTTCATTTATTAATTTATTTAGTGCATATTGAGAGTATGCTGTTTACTAGTACTGGTTTAGGTGCTGGGGATAAAGCAACAAATAAAAGTTAAAATATGCCTTCCTCCATCACTGTAAACAAATATCCAGATGAGTAAAGAAAGGCAGGTCAGACCGTGACACGAGTGATGAGTCAGGACAGGGCAGTAACGTGAAATACGTGGACAGATACCAGGGCAGTGATAGGGAGGGGACATTGTATTGTTATGATGGACACTGAAGGACTCTCTGGTAAGATAATGCTTGATGTGTTCTAGGATCAGCACTCATACAGAGAAAATGTTGGAAGAGAGTGGTAAGAAATGAGGTGAGGTGCTCTCTTCAGCCATATATATGCTAAAATTAGAATGTTCAGAGAAGATTAGCATGGCCCCTGCACAAGGAGGACATGCAGATTCATGAAATGTTCCCTATTTTGTGTAGCCCTTAGAAGGGCCATTTGATGATTATGAGCTCTTTTCAGGAAGATAGAATCAAGGTACAATGGACCGTGAGCGTCCAATATTGAAATTGAGACTGTCATACAAAAAAGTAAAAAACAAAAAAAACAAACCTTTTTTTTTTTTTTTAAATGAAATTGGAAATGTAATTGGGGATCACATTCTGAGAGTCTGAGGAGTTATAGGAAGGAAATGCTTTGGTTTTCCTTTAAGTGATTTTAGCCTTAAAAGGCACAAGAAACACGGCCTGATACATGTTTAAAAGCAAGATCTTAGCTACTTGTAGCACGGCTAGAGTGAGGTAAAACAACAGGGATGTGATGGCAGTAATCCTAGAGATAACTGTGTCTTGGAGCAGTGGGAACAGGAGATGAGGAAAGGAGGACTCAGACTCATGCATTTAGACAGGAGACAAAAAAGAAAGGGCAACCCAGACATCTGTGGACTGATCGCACCAGTCACTTTATACAGCAATGACTACTTCTCTTTATGCTTACTGTTGAAATGCTTTTCATTTGTGTTTTTTTTCCCCCTCCTGGAAGAAATTTCAGAGAAAAAATTAGTGCAGGAAAATGATTCTTTACAACCATCGAGTGATTATATGAACATTTTCTCTGTAATCCAAGCTAACGCTACATAAAACTGCCCTCAGAGAATGAGGTAATCAATAAAAGCTTTAAATATCCATGATCATCAGTTCATTATACATTCATATAACATTTATTTAGTGAAAATGCCATTATTTAATGAAAGTGAATGTATTACCAGTTTACAGTTTCTTTTGATAACATTTTTTGCTGATTTACTGTAAGTGCCAATATATTCTCCATCTGATAATTGAATGATAAAGTAATTACTACCAAAGCTCAAAACTCTTTTTTAAATTAATAGTCACTATTTTTTGTAAAAAAAAAAAAAAAAAAAAAGTCTTGAGCAGATAGCTTTTCTTATTAGATTCTCTTACTTTCTAATTGAATAGTTCTAACCCAGTGTTATACATCAGTCTTTGATTTTTCCAATACAAACTGTTTCCTCATGCTGTGAGATCACCAGATTTCATGCTGTCAACCTGTCTTAAATGAGACGTAACCTTGTGCAAAGTTCCAAAGGAAAACCTCTCAGAATTTTCTAGAGCATTTAATATATTAATGCATTTTCAATTTTCAAAAAGGAGATATAATTTATGAAATTAAAATTTATTGGTG
>CM053413.1:33106974-33209891 GCA_028644305.1 Xerus rutilus
GCATCTACAGAATATTTTATCCTTCAATGACTTAATTTAATTTCTTCTTAGATGCATATGGAACATTTTCTAAAACAGGCCATATTTTAGGTCACAAAGCAAATCTTAGCAAACATAAAACACAGATATAATGCATTCTATCAGATCATAATAGAATAAAATTAGAAATAAAAAATAAGACAAAAAGCTGAAACTACCCTAACACCTGAAGATTAACTAATACACTTTTAAATGATGAATCAATAGCAGAAGAAACCAGGGAAGAAATAAAAAAAATTCTTAGAGGTAAAAGAATATAGTGATAAAACATCAAAATCTCTGGGACAGTATGAAGGCAGTTCCAAGTATATAGTATAGAATTCAAACGTAAGAAGAATAGGAATACACCAAATAAATAACATTGCATCTCAAGGCAGTAGAAAAAAACAAACCAACAATAAAATTAGTAGAAAAGGAAATAAGTAAAATCAGAGCCAAAATCAGTAAAATTGAAAATAAAAAATTACAGAAGAGCAATGAAAAAAAGTGTTTTTTTTTTAAAGGATAAACAATATTGATAAACTCTTAGCCAAACTAACCAAAAGAAAGAAGGAAAACACTACAATTAACAAAACTAGAGATGAAAAAGTAGACATCACCACAAACACTACTGGTATCAAGAGAATCATCAGAAACTATATTGAAAATCTAGACTCTAATAAGTTAGAAAATCTTTAAGATATGGATAAATTCATAGAGATATATGACATACTCAAATTGATCCATGAGGAAATAGAAACCTTAAATATAGCACTATCAAGCAATGAACTTGAAGTAGCCTACAAAAGCCTTCCAACAAAGAAAAGTCCAGGACCGGATGGATTCTTAGCCAAGTTCTCCCAGACCTTTAAAGAAGAACTAATACTTATCTCTCTCAAATTATTCCATGAAATAGGAAAGGAGGTAACACAGCCAAACTCATTCTACAAAGCCAGTGTTACCCTGATACCAAAACTAGACAAAGACACATCAAGGAAAGAAAACTTCAGGCCAATATCCTTGATGAACATAAATGCAGAAGTTCTTAATAAAATACTGGCAAACCACATACAAAATCACTTTTAAAAAAAACATAGTGCACCATGATGAAGTGGGGCTCATCCTAGGGATGCATGATTGGTTCAACATACGGAAATCAAGAAATGTATTCCATCACATAAATAGACTTAAACAATCACAAATTATGTCAATAGATGCAGAAAAAGTATATGATAAAGTACAATACCCATTCATATTTAAAACACTAGAAAAACTAGGGACAGAAAGAACCTACCTCAACACTGTAAAGGCTGTGTAAGACAAATTCAAGACCAACCTTGTTCTGAATGGAGAAAAATTGAAAGCATTCCCTCTGAAAGCAGGAACAACACAAGGATGCCAACTTTCATCACTTCTATTCAACATAGTCCTTGACACTCTAACCAGGGCAATAAGGAAAAAGAAAAAAATTAAAGGGACACAAATAGGAAATGAAGAGCTCAAATAATCTGTTTGTCAATGACATGATCCTATATTAAAGACCCAAACAACTCTACCAGAAGACTTCTAGAGGTCAAATGAGTTCAGCAAAGTAGCAGAATACAAAATCAACACCCATAAATCAATTGCATTCCTATAACTCAATGATGAATCTGCTGAAAAAGAAATGAGGAAAACTATCCTATTCACAATAGCACCCCCCTACCAAAAAAAAAAAAAACCAACTTGGGAACCAATCTAAAAAAAGTAAAATAAAGAGTAAAGAAATCAAAAAATATGTGAAAATGGAAAGATCTCCCATGTTCTTGGATAGGCAGAATTAATATTGTCAAAATGGCCATACCACCAAAAGTACTATGTAGATTCAATACAACTCTCATCAAAGCTCCAATGACATTCTTCAGAGAAATAGAAAAAGCACTCATGAAATTCATTTGGAAAAATAAGAGGCCCAGAATAGCCTTGGTCAGAAAAGTGAAGCTGAAGGCATCACAATACCAGACCTTAAATTATACTACAGAGCTATAGTAACAAAGCAGCATGGTGCTGGCACCAAAATAGGCGTGAAGACCAATGGGCAAGAATAGAAGACAGACAAACACACAAATAGAGCTATCTGATACTAGACAAAGTTGGAAAAACACACATTGGAGAAAAGATAGCCTCATTAACATGGTGCTGGAAGAACTAGAAAGCCCTATGTAGCCAAAAGAAATTTGACACCTTTCTCTCACCCTGCACAAAAGTCAAACTGGAACAGAGACCTAGGATTTCGATCAGAAACTCTGTAACTCCTAGAAGAAAATGTAGGCACAGCTCTCCACCATGTTGGCATAGGAACCAACTTATGTAACAAGATTCCTGAAGTGCTAGGAATAAAATAAAAAATCAGTATGTGGGATGGACGTGCTGCAAAGGAAACAAGAGCATGAAGAGAGCCTATAGAATGGGAGGAGATCTTTGCCACCTGGTCCACAAGTAGGACACTAATATCCAGACTGTGCAAAGAACTCAAAAAAACTTAACACACACACACACACACACACACACACACACACAAACACAAAAACAGGCAAAAGAACTAAACAGACACTTCTCAAAACAAGACATACACATGTTCACCAATACATGAAAAAATGTTCAACATCTCCAGCAATTAGGGAAATGCAATCAAAAATCAAAACTACATTAAGATTTCAAGTTACTCCAGGCAGAATAGTAGTTATCAAGAATACAATAATGTTGGTGAGGATGTAAGAGAAAAGTAGACTCATATATTATTGGTGGGATTGCAAATTAGTGCAAACTCTCTGGAAAGCAGTATGGAGATAAAACCTAGGAAGGAAACCCCATATGTCCCAGCTATCCCGGCTTTGGTATATATCCCAAAGATTTAAAATCAGCATACTGCAGTGATGCAGCCACATCAATGTCTATAGCACAATTTACAATAGCCAAGCCATTGAACATACCTAGGTGCCCTGCAACAGATGAAAATGTTGTATATATACATAATGGGGTATTATTCAGCCATAAAGAAGAATGAAATTATGGCATTTACAAGTAAATGAATGGAACTGGAGACTGTCATGCTAAGCAAAGTAAGCCAGTCCCCCAAAAAGTTGAATGTTTTCTGTGCTGGGACCAAATTAGAGCCAATTATATTCCATGATTTTATGATTATGTCAGAATGTATCTTAATGTTATATATAACTAAAAAGAACTACTAAAAAATCATCTCTAAAAACACCTGTATTTTTTAGAGTTATATATTCAAAATAGTGTGTCATGGCTAGTTTTAATTGTACAAGCATTGCATTAAGTGAAAAACTTGTGGAAACACAGGCTTATACTGTCATTCAACTAATAAAAGCCTCAATCATTGGTCACTGACTCTTTTTTTTTTTTTAAATATATATTTTTTTTAGTTGTAGATGAACACAATATCTTTATTTATTTTATGTGGTGCTGAGGATCGAACCCAGTGCCCCACACATGCGAGGCAAGCGCTCAACCGCTGAGCCACAACCCTAGCCCCTCACTGACTCTTTTGTAATGGGTATTGAGGATGACATTTTGTTTTAGACAGATCTTCTAATTAAATTCCTTCCCCCTTTCAAAAAAGTTAAGCAACACCCAAATTTGCCTAAATTGTGTTCATTTTTTCCTCTTTTTAAAAAATGTATCTAAAGATTAAAGAAGTATCCAAGCCCCAAAGATCATGTGCAATAAGCCAGAAGGTGTTTTCCTTGGGCTCTATTAAATATATAAAAGCTGCTGTTCTTTCCATTTACGTTTGTAGTTAAAGCTCAAGCAGGCATATTCAAGAGAGGAAATTTTTTAAAAAAGCTTTTAAAACTCTTAAATATCTCTGAATAGTCTGCTCTTAGAGATACAGATTACAAAATAATGGCCTTCAGTATATTTCTTCTGCTTTTAAATATTCTAAAGTTCATTCATATTTCTACAAAGGCCTGTTGGAATAAAAGCATGGAAATTTTCAATAAAATAGTACCACTTATTATTTCACACAGCATTCTAAAAATTGTCTAACGAGCCTGTTCTTCTTAATGTTTAATTTTCAGAGAGGGGTGTATAGAGAACAATTCTATAAGTGGGAAGAGGGCAGATGAGGGAATATGGAAGCACTGAGTTACAACTACTGAAGTTCATTTTTTATGAGAATAATCTTCTATTTTTAAAGGCTGAGCAATTAGGTTAATGAGTGGGCACTCGCTGTCATACATTTATTTCCTAGGGATGTTTTTAGCTCACATTAGCACATATTATTATTAGCATCTTACATTTAACTTTTTAAAAATGACTTCTCATTCAGAAGTAGTGCTTTTATCGTAGAAATTCTAGGTGTTTTTTTTTTTAACCAAGAGTAGAAAACTCTCTAAAATTTAAAAATTGCATTTTACCCTTAGTTTTAAGGATGTCTGTTCCATCTAAGAGTAACAAGTCTTAGCAGATGTGTGCATATTTCCATTTGAAAAAAAAGAGGGGTTTATTATGTTTTTTAAAGTTATTCTAGTTAGATATATATGACAGCCAAATGCATTTTGATTCATAGTACACAAATGGAGCACAACTTTTCATTTCTCTGTACATGATGTAGAATTGTACCATATGTACAGTCATACATGTACTTAGGGCATTGCTGTCCATCTCATTCCACCATCTTTCCTGCCCCCATGTCTCTTCCTCTTTAACCAAAGTTCCTCCATTCTTCCCATGCCCCCTCTCCTGTTATGGATCAACATCCTCTTATCAGAACATTCAGCTTTTTTTTTTTTTTTTTTGATTGGCTTACTTTGCTTAGCAAGATATTCTCCAACTCCATCCATTTACCTGAAAATGCCATAATTTTATTCTCTTTTATTGCTGACTAATATTCCATTGTGTATATATTCCACAGTTTCTTTATTACTTTTCTAATTAAGTAGTGACCAAGATCTTACACTGGCTACACTATCCATTGATAACAAGATTTGTTGCCAAACCTCAAAACTTAATTTTAGTTTCTTGGGAGGTTAAACCAATGTTATTTAAAGTTTATCCTTTAATGAAATCATCCAAGGAAGAACATGTTTTAAAAATTGTGATTTGGTAGCCGGGTGCAGTGGTACACACCTTTAATCCCAGCACTTTGGGAGGCTGAGACAGGAGAATGTTGAGTTCAAAGCCAGCCTCAGCAACGGTGTAGGCACTAAGCAACTCAGTGAGACCCTGTCTTTAAATAAAACATAAAATTGGGCTGGGGATGTGGCTCAGTGGTCAAGTACCCCTGAGTCCAATCCCCAATACCAAAAAAAAAAAAAAATTAATAAATTTGTGATTTGGTTGATGCAGAGGTTTTCTTTTAAATGTAACTATCGCTATTGGAGGCTGGGTCAGGGGAACAAACTATAAAGGGGAGAATTATGGAGGAAGAGAGAGAAAGAGAAATGAGGCAGGGTGAGGCATATGGGAAGGAAGAGGAAGACAAAGTGAGAGAATATGACTGGCAAAAGAAAAACAATAAAGGAAAATGGTACAATGTTCTTGGTGACACTGCAATGCTTGTGATTATTTGTACTTTAATATTTTAGGCTTTTAAAACCTAAAGTTTTGAAGTTTAAAGTCCTAGAATTACATACGCTTAAATAGATTAACACACAAACAGAAGAATTCTTGCATTACATTATAAAATTACATTAAAGCAGAAATTTTCTTTTGCTAAGCATGCTCCTTGAAAATGAAAGGTACGGAGTTCTGACTCCAGATTACCGGCATCCAATTGAGATGATTTCTTGGTTCTCTGGGTTTGGCCTTTTTAAAAGGCTTGCTGCACCTCAAGTCCTGTCTGCTGCTACCAAACACACTCATTTTGAGTTTTATTTTAGCAATGCAGACATCCAGCCATGCACATCAGTCAGGCTCACTGAGCTGCAGTGTTTCCCTTGAGGTTTTCTGGTTGTTTTTATCAATAAAAGCCAAGGGCATTACACTGCATTAAAATGTCACAAAGCAAAGATATTTTCTAAGATTTTCACTGACAATTTCTGTAAAGTTAGCTTGATGTCTTAACTATTGTTACTTTTTTTCTGAACAGACTTCTAAGACAAAACAATTAGTTTTTTTGTTTGTTTGTTTTTCCTGTCACATCTGAAGATAACATGGGCAAGTTTTAATACAGGTAGATGAAATTGGAATATTGGATATTGTCAGTTTTCTTTAAATAATGTATTAGTCCAACTCTTTAAAATTAAGAAAAATCAGCCATCACCAACAGTCTTGGACCTCCTATTTTCTATCACAATACTCATTAAATTTTTTAACTTCACCATATTTCAGAAGGCAGAAGAGAATCTGTGGAGTCAGTCTGACTAATTTGCATATAGGTTTCTACTTCACTTTTCCTCTTTGACTATAAGCCTGATAACGAATATTTCTAACCAGTTTTCTTATTTAAGTGACAATTACAGAAGATAGAGCACATGAATATTTTAAGGTTAAAGAAATATTTATACATGTGCGTAGAGAATTGCAAAGTTTCTGGAACATAGTGTATACAGTAAGTGTAGCATAAGAGCAGATATTAGATATGATTTTCAAATTATGATTTCAGCCTAGTTTTTCCTTCAGCATTTCCAACTACGCAGAAAGAATGAGAAAGTTTTTAAGGAACTAAAACAAAGTAAGTTTAAAGGAAATATTTTCCTTTCAAAAAACAGTTATCCCACCTCCCCGTTTCTTAAAACTACACAAGTATTTTGACACACTTTCCAGGCTTACCATCCTGGAGCACTCTCAGATCAATCAGTTTTCTATTGTCATTGCATCTAATCTGTTGGTAAATACTGTTAAAGTAAAAATAATATGTAAGCCTATATGTATTTGCATAGTCCATTGTTTCAACCAATGCCCCTGAATGACCACGAACACACTTGGAGTCACAGTTGAGCTTATTTAGGTTGATGCAGCAAGGTGAACAAGCCCCCAGAAGAGACCTGGGGAAGGGCTCAGTAAGAGGATGTGTAGAGGGGCTTGGTATAGGCTTGGTTTTATGATTAAGGACTCTTAGGGTGTCTTGGAAAGCATGAGACTATTCAAGATAGGGTACTAGCAATGCATATGTGGGGCATTCAGCAACTGGGCACCTCAGTGTTGGAAAACTTCACTGTAGAGGCAAGCTGAATGCTTGGTTTGGCACTGGTTAAAAAAAAACAATTACCCAAAAAAGGAACCAGTGTTGGTCATTTTTCAGCTCCGGAGAAACTGTAATTGTATATGTGAATTTGGCACTGTCCCAGAAACATTGTTTTTATTGTGGTGGGTACATTGCATTGTGATTACCAGCAAAGCTTGACTTCTTTCTCACTCCAAGGGTCTGGTACAACAAGGTCATTGCACCACATGCTTTTAATTGTTTTCTTAAAGTGTCCCATAGCACCAAATCAAGTACATTATTAACAAATGATAAATGAACACATCATTTAATCAAACAATTAAAAATTGATTAAAATTCAGAGTCAATATGTTTTTATGGAAATTGCTAATTAAATGTATTTATGGTTTATGGGACTTTTCACTATGTGTTCAGTCTGAGATCTAATAGATCATGAGATGATGTACCAGTACTTCATGATATAGATGAAACAGAAGTTAATAATAGTATCTCTATTTTGTATTATAACATAATGGCCTGTGCACACATCAGAGATGGTGACAAACTTTGGCTAGACAAGTTGAGAACACTTCTCAAACGTTCTAACAATAAGATTTTGTTAAGGTAAAAACAAATATTTACTGCAAGGAAGAAGGCTGAGGGATTAGGCTAGATAACGTTGGTCAAAGTATTGCCCACATGTGCTGTTTCCAATATGTGATGCTTTATTCCCTAAATAGTCCAGTGGAAATAAAAATAGATTAAATCAGTGGAATATAAAAAAATCTGGTACACTGATAAGAGACTTTTAGAAAAAATATATTGACAATATTTAGATTTCATGCAGTGAAATGAGCAAGCTCAAAAGTTGCCGAAGGAAGTAAAAAACGCATAGCTTTTCTAATGGATGATTTGGTAGTTTGCAAATCTAAAATCCTTAAGGATTTTAGAAAAACTCAAATCCTTTGGCCTGGGGATTCCACTTCTTATAATTTATACCAAGAAGCTAATCAGTTATATATTCAGATATTTATTACAAATAAGTTACAATATCTAAGGGACTGGAAACAACATATATATTCAATAAAACAAAAAGGTAACTCAATTATAATATAGCCATAGACTAAGACACTTTGCAGACTTTAGAAGCCAAATTTGTTAAGAACATTTAATGATTTGGGGACATCATCATAATGTGACATGGATAGCAATAAAATCTAATAATGTGAAATTTAGCCTCAGACCTGGGTTCTTGTCCTGTTCTCATCACTAACCATGTAATCTGTTAAAAATTTCCTAAGTTATCTTAGCATTAGCCACTTCCTCCATTAATAGGGTAAAGCAATAGGGTTGTCGTCAGGACTGATTGTGATAACACCTAAAGGGTTTAGCGCTTTGCACTTAGTAAGGAATGATTAAGTAGTAGTTGAGATGGATGATGATATAATTTCAAACTGATGTTTTTCTTCTGACTCAGAAATTGTTCTTTTGCTTCCTCTGACTGCTGTCTTAGTTTTATGTCTTCTATCTTGTTGAACATGAACTTTTTGGATAATAACCAGAGTATATCTTCTTGCTTTGCCTGCATAATAAACAGTAAAGTTTTTCAGATGCTCGCATTTGACTCGTTTGGATCTTCCTGATCTCTGACACTTATTATCTACCTTCAGTAAAGTTGGATATTATATTATACACTAGGCAATATATGTAACACTGTTAGGTTAGAATAGAGGTGAAAATAACAGCAAATAACCTATATAATATAGTATTATATATTTATATGTAATTATATATACACATTATATAATTATATATTTATACACAAGTTAACTTATTTAACTTTTACAGTATCTACATGAGGTATGACTGTTGTTCTCATTCTGCAGTGAGCATATTAGAAAAAATAGTCACCTTGCCTCAGGTCACAGAGGGGATTAGCCAGCTCTTAATCCCAGGTGCCCTGTTCCTAGAGTTCAAAATTCATCAACCCAGTGACTTTTAAAGAAAGTGGAATGTAAAATCCATGTAGGCAGGCACTGTGACTGACTCACGTACCACTGAAACTCTACTCTTTTTTTTTTTTTGGTACTGGAGATTGAACTCAGGGCTCGACCACTGAACCACATCTCCAGCCCTATTCTGTGTTTTATGTAGAGACAGGGTCTCACTGAGTTGCTTAGTGCCTCGCCTTCGCTGAGACTGACTTTGAACTCGCAATTCTCCTGTCTCAGCCTCCCTAAGTGCTGGGATTACAGGCTTGAGCCATCGTGCCCGGCTTGAAACTCCACTCTTAAACATTGATTGATAAGCCACGTTGAAGAAATCTTGCTCAGAGCATAGCCTAACAACTACACAGTGAAGAAGATAGGTATTTCACATTCCAAATGCAATATTTCACATGTAACCTTCCATATAATCATTCTGCAGCTGCTTTTACCTCCTGGCCTGTCAATACCTACTGTGGAGCCTGCATCATTATACAACTTGTCATTTTATTAGGTGTCATGCTAGCACAATACTAATTGTAATGGAAACATTATTTTCCCAACTGTTTGGCCAATTAGTTCTAAATCATGGGAAACAATCAACAGAAAACAATAAGATGATTTCCAAATTATTTTTCTTATTTTATATGCGTAATTGTTGCAGTTTTACCAACCATGCACATGCACACCCGCCTCAAATGTTTGCTAACAAAACAAATGTGTTTTTTATCCTACTTTATACTTAGAAAATTCATGGCTTTGTAGTGGCATGTGGCTCCAGATCTCAAAGCTGAGAGCATGATTTTGGCTCTTGTTTTTAGGTTTGCTTGAGTGAATAGTTTATTATAACTACATTTTAAAATTCCTTAGAAACACGAAACAGTCTTTGCCAGGAGTACAACTGCTTTCCATCTAAAATGCCAGCATTTTAGTGTGTCTTGCAACATTTTAATTAGTTTGCTTATGGAACCAAACACATGCATAAAACGCTGAAGGAAAGGAAAAGTCTCCCTCACCATAATTACTTTTTGCAAAGGATTACTTACATTTTCATAATTATTCAAATGTTTTTGTATGGAGAATCTTACAGTTTAAATGGAAAATTATACTACCATAAAAGCCACTGCAAATTAGCAGCTTTAATATAGCATTCTAATTCTCAGTACAGTGTACTATTGATACTGCTGTCAAATCACACACTGGTTGTTTAGAAAGATAGATTTGCTACATCAACCAATTAAATTTGAGTTATTGCTGGAAGATTTGTTGTCCTTCAATATAGCATTCTGTTTCTAAAGGAAATCTAAGCTGTACCATTTTTAATGGTTTAAGATCAGAATTTCCCCACCTGGCTTAGCAATGGGTTTGTTCACTCATAATATTTCTCTGTAGAGATGTAAGGATAGGCTGGACTGTCTGGGATGGGGGGCTGGGAGAGGGAGAAGGGTAAATAATCAATAAGATTTCTTCTACATTTGAGCCAATTGAATGACAACTTTATATATGACTTCTAGTATTGGTGTGGTAAATATATTTTCTATTTAAAGATAATAGATAAGTTATGAATGAAGTACAAATATGATTGACTAACAATTACATATTCATGTAGTCAAATAGAAGTGTAATGCATGATAACTCTTAAAAATTTTAAGGAATAAAAATAAGCAGAAATGAAAATAAAGACCAACTCCAAACTCATCATTCCGAGAAAGGCAGTTAACATTATAATAATACGCTCTTGCTAGGAAGTTAAATAATTTCATATCCTGGTAATGTACAAAGTGGAACATGATTTCTGACTTTGAATTCGTGAAGAGTTCCTTGCTGCTCCCAATTAATCACTGTTGACCAAGCTTTGCTAGAGGGAATCATGAGAAAAAAAAAAGCTCCAGCCTTGTATCGCTATCATAGACCTTTGAGATGACGGTAATTGCATTAGTAAGTCAGAAATGTGAGCTTAAAGTGCCTTTTTTTTTTTTCAAAGAAGCAAGTGCCTATAACGGCTATTCAGAGGTGCTCATCACCAGAAATCTGAAAGAAAGGTTATTTGACTAATACAAACTAAAAGAATAGGAGAATCTTGCATTTTGGGGTCAGAGTAAAATGAACTATTTATTTTTTTAAATAACTTCTCTTTTAAGATTTGCCTTCAATTACAGCTGTACATGAAAAAGATGTAAGAAATTGTGTTCACGTTTTGGAAAGGTTATATAGAAAGCTCCAGGGAAGAGAGAAACAGAAATTCTCACTCTGTAGCTTGACATATATTGTTAACAGAAATGCAGAAATGGCAAATGTTGTGCCAAAAAGGATAGCAAGTTATCAAGAAGCTAATTTTATGTCACCTAGGTCAATTGAAACATTTTAATGGGATTAAATGAGGACAGCACTCCAAGGTAATTACATACAGACTGAATAGTTTATGTGCCTTACACACACACATACACACACAGAAAGAAAATGTATCCTAAGAACGAACATCCACCCAGTGTTTCTAAGGAGCAGAAGAAAATAGCCTTTTGTGGTTAGGATTATGTAAGACATTTGAAGCGTATTTCATCATTTATTCAAATATTTGTTTCAATTCCAAAACCCAAATACATTTTGAAAGAGGGAATGACCATTTGCTAATAATTTTCTCCTACATGTCTAAACCAAGAGATAATGCACAAATAATTAGCTTCCAACTGTTGGAATCAGAGCAGTGTGTAAAAAAATCATGACTATATTTCCATGTGATTTGAAAATTTGGAAAATGAAAGATTCAACAAATGCATCCAGGGAGACCAAAGTACAGTCCAGATCAGTAAGGAATCAAGTTTCAAGAGCTTGCATACAGTACATTAAACCATATGGAATGGCTGATACTTAATTGACAACAACAGCAACTTTAGCAACCCCAATAACAGTTGTTTTCATAAATGCTGTCGCACTGCTTTTCATTTCAACATAACACTATTATCCCACATCTGTGTAATAAATGATCCCAAAACTTAGATGCTTAAAACAGCAGAAATTGATGTCATAGTTTCTGTGTCAGGTATTGGAATGTGGCCCAGCTAGGTGATTCTTGTCCAGGGTTTCTCATGAGGTGTCAGTCAAGTTGTCAGGGCTGAGGTTACTGGAAGACCGAACTGCAGCTGGAGAACCCACTGACAGAAAGGCTCACATGTCACCAAGTCTTTTCATTAAGGCTGGTTGAGTGATCCTGTAGTATGACCACTCACTTGACCTAGGGTGACACCTAAGAGAGAGGAGAGAATGCCACCTTCTTGCCCAGAAGTCACGATGCCTCTAACGTCTGAGTCTTAGAAGTCAGGTACCATCTCTCCTGCAATATTTTGTATATTTGAAATGAGTCACTAAGTGTGGCCCACAAGTAAAAAGATCAGAATTAGGTTCTGGCTTTCTGATAGAAGAGTACTGAGTAATCTGCAGATGTGTTTTAAAACCACCACACAAGTTTCTTTAGTCTGAGTCTTGGCACAATTTTTTCTACCTTGGTGCTTGCTTTCTCTTCTTATCACCTCAAATCTTCCTGCAAAGACTTCATTTCTCTCACTTCTCAGCATTGCTGTTGAGGTGGAATAACTGAAAAGCAGTAGTTCCTTCTTTGCAGTTTCAAGGGCCTCCGAGACAAACACAAGTCAACCTCCCATGTTAGACAGTACATGGTTTACTGCAGTGGGGAGAGAATTCTGTTCCTGTTCTATTTATGTTAACTCTGCAAATCACAAATTTTGTTTTTTTTTTTTTTTTAAATATTTTTTTAGTTGGAGATGGACACAATGTCTTTATTTTATTGCTTTGTACGTGGTGCTGAGGATTGAACCCAGGGCCTCACGCATGCGAGGCAAGCGCTCTACCACTGAGCTACAATCCCAGCCCTCTGCAAATCACAAATTTTGAAGGGCACAAGTATACCCCATCAAATTTGTCAGGGGAAACTCTTTACCACATCCCACATGGGTGAGGGAGTGGCTACCAGTCAGAGGTGTGGGCTGGCTGAGAAATAAAGCTATAAAAGTCATATTATGAAATAAACACAGAAAGCCAGAATCATTTGAGAAGAAGGGGCATGATGGATTGAGCTGATCAGTTGGGTCTGACTTCTAACAAAGGAAAAGCCTGCGCTTGCTTTATTTATATCCGTACAGACCAAAGGAGGTCAATAGGGATCTCCTTCAGTGGGGACAGGATCAGAGTGGAGATAAACAGGTTGGTTGTGCTTGGCAGGATAACCAAGCTACTGTGCTTGAACTTGGAGCTGTGAGCTGGGTGAGGGTGCCAGCATGACCTTGGTTTTCTTGAACCAGGGATTTTCCCAGAAGAGCAGCTTCCCTGACTTGATGGCTGGAGCATTGCCCATAGTTCACACATAGTTTACACACGTCTCCCAACAGGAAACCCTCCTTATTGTGTGCCAGAGTAACCGAGTTGTGATTTTAGTTTAGTTACTAATTACCTGTCAAATGTTGGTAAAGTAGCTCAATCTCACACCTCAATGTTCCTTATCTTGGCAGTGGGATTGACCCTAAGGTTTCATATAACGGCACATAGTATTATATAATTATTATTAATAGTAATGTTTGGAGTTTAATGTCACTAGGAGAAGAGGATAGAATTTTATTTTTTCCCTCCCCTTCTGTTTAGTGCAGTTGTACAGGGTAATGATAGAATACCTCATGCTCACTCGCTCTTTTTTTTTTTTTTAATGTTTAGAGTTTAGATCTATCCCAGAATATTGTCTGGGCAAATGAATCATCACCCTTGTCCTTTGGTCAGAATGACCGTTTTGAAAGAAGACTGGCTTGTTCCAGAGACAATCACTTTTTTTTTTTTTCCTGTTCTCTGTGTCACCATGGCCAGTGGGTAGCCCAGTGAAGCCAATGAACTTGGATTCCTGTTAGCTGTGTACAGATTAGATGAGCTTATAAACTTCAATTTCAGATAGTAACATGAAGCACATATATTTTTTCATAAATTTTGCTTTCCTAATATATGTGATTATGTGATTTTTATTTGTTTGCTTGTTCAGGAGAATTGAGACCAGAAAATATTTGGGCAATACTGAACACCTCAAGATAGCTTTCACATGCCATCTAACCACATTTTCCAAGAAGACTGTTTTAGGTGTTGGTTTGCCAATTTGTGATCATCTTGATTAAATTTACTGTGAGCGATCTAGAGAGAAAATTAATGGAAATGCCTTGCACTGACGAAAGATTAATTGGATAAGAAGATATGTGGAAATTTTTACTAATGTTCAGTCTAGTCTGGAGACAACAACAGATTGGTTTGATCATAAACATATGTGTCAGATCACAGACAAAATCTCCAATCTCCAAGAAAATTTAGCAGGAGCTTACTTTATACCAGGGTGCACACATCTAGTCTGTGTTTGCCAGTGATGGCACAGCTCCTGCAGTGTTTTCCAGGAAAAGGGAGGGAAAAGGCAAAGGCAAAATATATAGCATACATAATACTCTACAATATTGGCTCTAATTTAAATCTCGATTTAGACCCTGCTAGTTAGAAACAACCAACATTTGTTCAGTACTTACTCTTTCACAGATGCCTCTTCAGGAAATGTAGATAAACAACTAGGAAACAGACCCTGCTCAGAGCCTTAGAATCAAGAGACTAATCAGGAGAACAAGGGAACAGTTAAAGAGGCTCCAGAGAAGCTTAGGACATCTTCCTTGGAGTAGAGATAGCAAAGGAGAGAGGGAGAGGAGAGGGAGAGAAGTGAAAAAAATAATTTAAATATTTATCTGAAAAGGAAGTCTGGAAAATTTTCAATTTATTATTTATGAACTCCAGAGTAGTGTCATTATGAAATATCTGGTGTTTCAGATGCTTGCCTTTGGCTACATAAATTATCCCTATGACTCTCAAACTGTTAGAAAAGCAGTGCGATAGGTTGCTTGCTTCTAAGCAGCCTCCTTTCTGCTCACGTCTTTAAAGGTACATGGAAATACTCAGTGCTCTTATAGGTGTATCTGCAAACACACACCATCTCTTACAAGTTCCTACTGCTTTTATCATTTTCTTACCTTTTCTCTGATTAATTCTTTGCATTCCTCGCAAGCCCAAAGTAACCAGTGTCCAAAGGAACTTTATTAGCCATGGGAGACACAAGTGAGTGACGTGAGCTTTAATTTTTCAATCTTTCCAAAATTCTAGGAACTGAAATGGAACAAAGTATATCCCATACATTTGCGATTATGTCAAAATGAACCCCACTATTATGTATAACTATAAAGCACTAACAAAACATTTTAAAAATCCGTGTGTAGCATGCACAAGAATCGTAGTTCAGCGGATTTTCACAAAACATACTTGTGTAACCACCATTGAATCAAGAAGAATATTACCAGTATTCACAGCAGCCCCTAGTAATTTACCCACTCTAATAATGTCATAAATTGTCTTAATCTAATTTTGAGTTTTTCATAAATGGCATCATGAATATACACTCTTTATGTTTTTGTTCTAATTAGTTATACATGACAGTAGAATTCATTTTGACACATCATACATGTATGGAGTATAACTTCTCATTATGGTTGTCCATGATGTAGAATCATACTGGTCATGTGATCACATATGTACATAGAGTAATAATGTCCAATTCATTCTATTTTCCTTCCCACTCCCACCTCCTCTTCTTTCCCCTCCCTTCACTCCCCTCTGCGTAATCCAAAGTACCTCTATTCTTCCTAAGCCTCCTACTCTTATTGTGAAGTAGTGTCCACATATCAGAGAAAATATTCGGCCTTTGGTTTTTTGGTATTGGCTTATTTTGCTTAGCTTGATATTCTCCAGCTTTATCTATTTACCCACAATTACCATAATTTCATTGTTCTTTAAGGCCGAGTAATATTCCATTGTGTATATGTACCACATTTTCTTATTAATTTATTTTTGAGAGCAGAATACATCTTGATTTACTGTACACAAATGCAGCACAACTTTTTATTTGTACACAATATAGCATCGCACCATATGTGCAGTCATACATATACCTAGGGTAACAATATCCATCTCACCATCTTTCCTGCCACCATGCCCCCACCCCTCCCTCCCCTTTGCTCAGTTAATTCCTTCACCCCCTTCCCATTATGAATCAGCATCCACTTATCAGAGAGAACATTTGGCCTTTGGTTTTTGGAATTGGTTTACTTTGCTTTGTATGATATTCACCAACTCCATCTGTTTTCCTGCAAATGCCATTATTTTTTTCTCTTTTTAGGGCATCTAGGTTGGTTCCCTAGTTTAGTTATTGCGAATTGAGCTGCTCTATACATTGATGTGGCTGTGTTGGTGTAGTATCCTGATTTTAAGTCTTTGGGATGACTGTGTCAAATTGTGGTTCCATTCCAAGTTTTCTGAGGAGTCTCCATACTGCTTTCCATGGTGGTTGTACAGTAATGAGTGTACATTTTTCTCCACATCCTCACCAACATTTATTGTTGCTTGTATTTATGATGATTGACATTCTGGCTGGAGTGAGATGGAATCTCTGTAGTTTTGATTTGTATTTCTCTAATTGCTAAAGGTGTTGAACATTTTTTCATGTTTTTTGATCAATTGTGTTTCTTCTTCTATGAAGAATCTGTTCAGTTCTTTAGCACATTTATTGACTGGTTATTTGTTTTGGGGGGGGAGGTTAAATTTTTTGAATTCTTTATGTATCCTGGAGATTAGTGCTCTATATGAAGTGCGTGTGGTAAAGATTTTTTTCCCATTCTATAGGCTCTCATTTTACATTATTTCCTTTGCTGAGAAAAAGCTTTTTAGTTTTAATACATTCTATTTATTGATTCTTGATTTAACTGTACTTTAGGAGTCTTGTTAAGGAAATCAGGTCCTAAGCTGACATGGTGAAGATTTGGGCCTACTTTTTCTTCTGTGAGGCATAGAGTCTCTGTTCTAGTGCCTAAGTCTTTGATCTACTGCGAGGTGAGTTTTGTGCATGGTGAGAGATAGGAGTTTAATTTCATTTTGCTACATATAGATTTCCAATTTTCCTAGCACCACTTGTTGAAGAGACTATCTTTTCTCCAATGAATGTTTTTGGTCCCTTTGTCTAATATGAGACAACTGTGTTTATGTGGTTTTGTCTCTGTATTTTCTATTCTGTACTGTTGGTCTTTATGTCTGTTATGGTGCCAATATCATGCTGTTTTTGTTACTGTTGCTCTGTAGTATGGTTCAAGGTCTGGTGTTCCACCTATTTCACTCTCTTGCTGAGGATTGCTTTGGCTATTCTCTTATTTTTCCAAATGAATTTTATGATTGATATTTTTAGTTCTATGAGGAAGGTTTTTGGGATTTTAATTGAAATTCCATTACATCTGTATAGTGCTTTTGGTAGTATGGCCATTTTGACAATATTAATTTTGCCTATCCAAGAACATGGGTGATCTTTCTATCTTCTGAGATCTTCAATTTCTTTCTTTAGTGTTCTATAATTTCCACTGTAGAGGTCTTTCACCTCTTTTGTTTGATTGATTCTCACACATTTTTTTGTTTGTTTTGAGGGCATTGTGAATGGGGTAATCTTTCTAATTTCTCTTTCAGTGGATTCATCACTGATGTATAGAAGCACATTTGATTTATAAGTGTTGGTTTTATATCCTGCTACTTTGCTGAATTCATTTGTGAGTTCTAGAAGTTTTCTGGTGGAGTTTTTTTGGGTCTTCTAAATATATAATTATGTCATTGGCAAATGGGGATAGTTTGAGTTCTTTTCCTATTTGTATGCCTTTAATTTCTTCTGTCTGATTGCTCTGGCTAGACTTCCTAGGACTGTGTTGAACAGAAGTGGTAAAAGAGGGCATCTCTGTTTCTTCCAGTTTTTAGGAGGAATACTTTCAATTTTTCTCCATTTAGAATAATGAACGTGCACTCTTGCATCTGGCCTTTGTCATGAGATATTATGTTTGAGTGATTGACTAATCAGTGTTGAACATCAGTGTTGAGCAGTGAGGGGTTCATTTTTCTCAAGACTAAGTAGTTGTCCGTTAAAAGAACATAACAAAAAATGTGCCTGTTTTAGTGTTGATGGAAAGTTTTGGGCTTTTATGAATAATTCAGGCATGGACAAAAATCACATGATTTTTGTGATTATCTATTGTATATTTGTCTTTCATGCTACTCTGTGCTTACATTAATAGAAAATGTTTAGACTTACAGATATGTCCCATTTATCTTCCAGCCCACTCATCTGTTCTTTAGTTGCCTCCCATCTGTTATGGTAGCTAAGAAGTTTAATATATTTTTCAAATAAAAATTTCTCTTTGAACCCCTTCTTATTTTCTGTTAAATTATCAATCTGGTCATCTGTTTGCTTAAAGGCGTTAATCACAGTTATTTTAAATTTTCATCTGATGACTCTACTATTTGTGTTACCTATGGATGCATTGATAGTTTATTTTTTTCTTCTAGTTCTATTAATGTCAATTTTTTCTACCCCTTTGTTATTCAGGAATACATTATCTAAATTTCCATGTATTTGTGAATTTATACAAATTTTTCCTGTTACTAATTTCTACCTTCATATGATTATAGTCAGAAAATACACCTGATATTCTTGCTCTCAATCTTCTTACATTGGGTAAGATTCTTTTGTGGCTTATCATATGATCTACCCTAGAGAATGTTTCATGTGCATTTGAGGGAAATACACATCCCATTTTTGTTATGTGGAATGTTTTGTACACATCTCTTAAGACTGATTCTTTTTACTGATTTTCTGTCTGGATTGTCTGTCCATTGCCGCAAGTGGGGTATTGAAATCCTTCTCTATTACTCTATTATAATTTGTGTCTCCCTTCAGATCTGTTAATATTGCTATGTATATTTAGGTGCTCTTGTGTTGAGTGTATATATGTGTATGGTTGTCATACTCTTGATGAATTTATCATTATATAATGACCTTGTTTCATTTTACAGTATTCTTCAACCATATTCAGCTTCTTTATTCATACTTTTTTGTTCTCCTTTGCATTCTGTCCTATGTAGCTTAAAAAGATAATGACTTAACTGGATAACTGCTCTTTTATGCCAGTTTCATTTCTTTGATCCTCATATATTATTGGAATCTTGGTCAATCAAACCCTGGATGCTTTGGCAGGCCAGAACTTCAATTTTTGTGAAACCTTGGAAAACTCTGCATTTTAGGACTCTACCAGCCCCTGTCCCTATCTGAATTACATCTTGGTGTAAGTCAGGATTTGTCAAATGCCTCATGGAGGAAACCAGTGTGCAGAAAATTTATCTCACCTCAGTAAGTTTTTCTTCTCATCAGGATCTGGCCCTTCAGTATTAATTATTTCAGTAGCACTGTTGTGTGTTCAAATCTGTTGTCTAACATTTCTTCAAGATTTTTTTATTCTTAGATACTCCAGCACAGCTAAAAGTGAAGTCCAAGGCTTGACCATTTTTATCCTATTCAAAAAATACTCAAATGGATATAAGAGATAAATCTGTTCTCAACATATGAAAGAGTAAATTTGGGAGAAAATATTTGCCTTTTCTATGGGATTTTAAAGAATTTGAAATAAAAGACAAATATTCTTTTCCTGTCAGGGACTAGGGGGTGAGAAATAGATTAAGAGCAGCCAACAGCACCCAAACAAAACAACTAAAATAAAGACCATCAATAATTTATATTTTGCAAGTACCATTTTTCACAAGTCAAACCTAGAGATTTTATTTCATAATTATTTGAAATAATAGTTTTTACTATACTGTAGAAAATTGTAATCTGTTTGTATGTGTTCTTTGGGGTTTGTATTTATGGTTGTCTATTCTAAAATATGCACAAACTCATGTATTAGCATGCATGTGCATGCGTATTTAATCAGAAGTAAATCTGCTAGTTGACACCAGCACATTTACATGTGACTCTATTAATTTAAGACACCAGGAAGTGAATGCAATGAACAGTTGTGATGGCAGAATCCTTGCTGCATGTAATAAATCTCATCTCATCCAAGAAATGCTTAAATAATCAAACTGAAAGCCACAAATGCATCTTCGCTATCTAAAGTTCTTCTTTTCTCTCACTTGTTATACGGCACAAAGGTGAGATTGGTTCTTCAGCTTTTAAATGTCAACATGATTTTCAGAGTTTGTTACAAGTTGCATTTTGTTTTCCAAACAAAACGCCAGTTTTAGGAGTTGTGCTAAGTGTTTAGGGACATTTTCCAATTCATTTAAGCCAAAACTTAATTGTACATAAAGTTCTGTATGGCAAATTATTGATTTCTTTAAATCCATTGATGTAGAACTGCACTACTCAATATGGAACAACTATAAGAGTATATCTGTTTCTATTGCTGAAATTCTAAACACAATCTGCAAAATTTACTCCAGAGAGGCAGTAAGGGTAAAAGGGAAAAAGGATATAAATACTTGTTTAAAAACTTTCTTCCATTCTCAAACTACATTTGTAGCTTTATATAATATCAAACTCACAGAAAATAAAAATACCAGGAACTCGTAACCAGACTTTACCAAGTTACATTCAGTATTTGCATTTTTCCCATTTGCTTTGTGGCTCTTTCCCCCCTTCTATCCTTTCTTCCCTTCTTCTTTCCATATTTTTGAACTATTTGAGGATTATTGGAAATAGTTTGCTCCTTTCCTCCAATACATTGGTGTGTCTTTCCTCTTACCATGGAATACTAATCAAAATCAGAAAATTTATTTATATAATATTTACCAAACCTACAGATTATATTCAAGTTCATTAATTATTTGAGTAATATAATTTCTGGCTACTTTTCTGGTTCCAAGATAAAATTTAGGATCATGCACTGTATCTAATTTTCCTGTTATTTTATTATTTTATTGTGAAACTGTCCTTTAGAGACTTTCTTTTCTTGACATTTGTGTAGAGTATAAACCAGTTATTCTGATGGATATTCCTAATTTGATTTCCTGGGAGTATGTTTTGTAAATGCATTTGTTTACTTGGATACTTTCTTGTCTAGAGGAACATGTCTAGCAAATATATGTCTTCTTATATTCCCCATTGTTTAGATAATGACTTGAAACAGAGGGTGCTCAATACTTGATTTTTCAATAGATAAATACTTACATCTAGCATGAGATTTACATATATTATTTAATTATCATTACAAATTCAAAGTCAATTATACTTAATCCCATTTTACCAATAAGAAATTTTAGGGTCATTGTCTACTGATCACAAGTTACACAAGATACTAAGTTGCAATACTAATATCAGAAGCCATCTCTCTCAGTCAAAATTAGTTTTTCTTCATGCTTTTCTCACTATCTTTGAATACAGATTTTTCCATTTTCTAGGGACAATACTTTCAGGTTCTAATACCAGCTTTAGAATTTATCATGTTGAGAATTGATTTAGAGATAACTAACTGAATGAGTGAAGTAAACTTAAACACTAATATATTATTTTTATCTGCTGAATATGTAAATACAGGCATCCTCCTAGGTTCAGTCATTTTTCAGGATATTTCATAGTCTCTTAGTGCTTGTCTCCAAATATAGTCTATAATAAAAAGGGAAATTACCTTTGAACATAAAAAGCATTCTGTAACTTCAAAACCTTTAAAAGTGGTTATCTGTCTTTTTCTTCCTTTCTTCTTCCTTCTTTCCTTCCTTCCTTTCTCTTTCTCTTTCTTTTCCTCTCCATCCCTTCCCCCCATCCATCCTTCCCTTCCCTCCCTCTCGTTTCTACCTCCCTCCCTCTTTCTCTGTGTCTCCTGCCTTTGTCTCCCTCCATCTTTCTTTTTCTTTATTTCTAGTACTGTGGAGCAAATACTTAAGGATTCTCTGATGGGAGTATTTAGGAAGAGCCCTGGGAGCCTTCCCCCCACTCTCCTTTATTTTTTGCATTTGTAAAAATGTTTTTACCTTATTGCACATGCAATGATACTATTTCCAGTTTTGTGAATGAATGAAAGAATGAGATAGAAAATTATATTTCATGTTTGAAAGAGTTTAAGCTTACCTCGATTATTTGAAAATTCTGACTAATGGAGTTTTGTTCCTTCTTTACTTGAGATTGCAAATTGATTTGTGAGCCAAGCGGACTATTGTATGAAATTGAATTAAAGAGTTAAATAAGAGATTATAACTAGTGTTATGATTTAGATATGAGTGTTCCCCAAAGGCTCATGTATGAAATGATGCAAGAAACCTTAGACGTGAAAGTATGGGGTAATGAGATCCTTAATCTAATCCATTCTTTAGTCTTCTGATAGGGATTAGCTGTGTGGTAAATGTAGACACTAACTGTAGCTAAAGAGGTGGGTCATTGAGGGCATGTCTTTGAGGTATATATTTTGTCCATGGCAAGGGGAGTCTCTCTCTGCTTCCTCATGTATTGTTTTGAGCTACTTTCCTTTGCAACACTCTTCAGCCATGGTCTTCTGCCTCTCCTTGGACCCAGAGCAAAGGAGCCAACTTTCTTTCTGTGGACTGACAACTATGAAACCATAGCCTCAAATAAAAAAACTTTTCCTCCTCTAAAATTATTCTCATCAGTTCTTTTGTCATAGTAGTGAAAACCTGAAAAAACAGAAATTGGTACTGAGAATGGGGTTGCTACTATAACTAATCTGACCATATGGTTCAGAAGCTTTTGGAACTTTTGGAATTTGTGGTAGGACTTTGAAAAGTTTAGTGATGTAAGCTGGAAAAGCTTTAGAATATTGTAAGCAGATCTTAGCAGGTGATTCTGGGGGAAGTTCAGAGGATCAGAATGCTGATAGGAATGTGGACAGTAAAGAATGGGCTCATGAGTTTTTAGAGGAGAAGACTCTATTGGAAATTGGACTAAAGTCAATTTGTGTTGTGTTCTGTCTAAAAAGTTACTTACATTTTGCCCATTTCCTGAGAATTTCTGTGAGACTGAATTTAAAAGTGGTAGTCTTGTTCATCTGGTGGAAGTAATTTCTAGTCAGCATAGCATTCAGGAAGTGGCATGGATACTGCTGGTGGCTTTTAGCCAAGTACATTATGAAACTCAGCAGAAAGAAAGAATAAAATTTGAAAGACTTGTAGTTTGCCAGAAAACTGTTACTAGGCCTAAGGAAGTTGTAGTAGTTAAAGAGAATACAGCCACTAAAGAGATGCTGCTAAGTACTTTACCCAGAAATAATAGGAAAGATGGCTAGAGGACGTCGCCAGAGTTGGCAAAACCAAACTCATTTCAGGTTCAAGGATGTAAAGAAAAACTTCCTTTGAGAAGAGACCATGGAGGTATTTGGTTTATAAAATTTGACCATGATCAGTCATCCAGGTACCCTGAAGGCTTGATGTCAATCAAATTTTGTTGATTCAGCAGGATGCTAGAGTTGGGGTCATGGAGGCTTTCACCAAGATTTCAGAGGAAGGCCTGGAAGGCCACACAACAGGATTGGATGCCTTGCAGGCAGCCCCTGAGAGGGCAATGCATGGAGGTGTGAGGAAGAAGCCAAATCTGCAGTAAAGATCCTTGAGATTAAGAGATGCCAGTACCATGGAACATCCACCAAGGAAAGCTACAGGAATTGAGTAGAAACAAGCCAAGGGAGGCCATACACACAGCAACCAAGAAAGCCATAGGGTGGAACTACACAAGCTCTTTGGAGAGAACATCACAATACCATGTACCCCAGATACTGGATGTGGAGCTATAGAACTTGTTTTCTAGTCGAATTTTAGTCTTGCTTTGGCCCCATCCCTTCTTTCTGTGCCCCTATGTGTTCCTTTTAGAATGGAAATGTATACTCTGTGACTTTATATATTGCGCATATGTACCTTGCTTTTGATTTTTACAGGGGCTCAGAATGAGAATTTTCCCTGTGTCTCAGAGGAATCTTTAGACTTGGACTTTTGGCAGTTCTGGAACTGTTAAGACCATAGGGACTCATGGAAATAGACTAAATGTATTTTTGCACTGTGAAATGGGTATGAGCTTTTGGGACCACTGGGCAGAATGTTATGGTTTAGATATGAGGTATTCCCCAAAAGCTCATGTGTAAGACAAGGCAACAAAGCATAGATGGGAAAGGACTGGATTATGAAAGCCTTAACCTAATCAATGCATTAAATCTCTGAATGAGATTACCTGGGTAATAACCGTAGGCAGGTAGGGTGTGGCTAGAGGAAGTGGGTAATTGGGGATGTGCCTTTGGGGTATTTATTCTTTCCATGCTGAGGGGAGTCTCTCTCTGCTTCCTGTTGTCCTGTGTTGAACTACTGTCCTTTATCACACCTTTCTGCAATGGTCTTCTGCATTACCTTGGGCCCAGAGCAAAGGAACTGGCCATCTATGGACCAAGATCTCCAAAACTGTGAGCCCCCAAATAAACTTCTTCTCTAAAGCTTTGCTTGACAGGTCTTTTGGCCGCAGCAGCAAAAAATCTGACTAAAACAACAAGCATTTGGTGACCATTTATTATATATGCAAAACACTTTACCTGTAATTAAATGAAAATGGTTTATTATTATTTTAGGTGATATGTAGTCCCTTTTATATTGATGCATTCTTAATGCTTTGTGTAATAATATATATCTTTAATATTAGTGGTCATTCTAACATTGATCTTAGTTTGTTCTTGTATTTTTGCTGTGAATTTGCCCATTATTTTATCATTATCATTGCCAGAACCATTGTTTTAATTTATATGTTTTTTTTTTAAATGTGTACCACTGGTATCCTGGGCATGCACAAATTTTAATTACCAAAGAGAAGAAACATAGAAAGTTATCATAAAGAGATCTCTTGCATACCTTAAAGGAAAATGAATAGAGAAATTATTAGACTACTAGGGAAACATTCTTTGTTTTTGTTTTTGTTTACAAATGGCGTGTGTTTTTCTTGGTGCAGTTTTTCAGAAGAAAGCTTATATTTAAAATTCTTTTTATATGAATAACTAGGTTCAGCATCTTAGGTACTTTTGGATGTTAATTTAATAAGAATGAGGAACAGTAGGATAAGCAGTAGGAAGTCTTTCCTTTCCCTGTCCTTAACTACCTATGTGCAAACCACCAACACTATTCACATACCCTCCTATAGACCCAGCACCACCACAAGGATGAAAGATGATAGTAACCTTCTATACAGATGAGAAATTTCTGCTGAATGATCACTGTGACATAGTTATAAATGGCACACACTAGTTTGCTCAAGCTGTAATGTAATGAATGATTTTTTCACTATTTACAAACAAACTCTATGTAATCTCTTGGGAGAGGAGACTTAGAGTCATTTTGGTTTTTTGAACTATAATGGTACTATTGAAGAAAAGATACTGCTGAGAGCAAGAGGCTAATGTTTGACAAAGGGTTGGCCAAAGAATAATTCATAAAACACTCACTCTTAAAGGTGACCTTGCAAAATTTGTACCATGTGTACAGGGAGATTATCATTACTGCCAGGCCCCTCACACTTTATGAACCCAGGATGTCTTGTAACATGGAGATCAGTTTATCTTTTTATAATGAAATATTTCCCAAGTATATATAAATATGCTTTCATCAGGAAATAGTGTTAAAACCACAGAAACTATGAGATGATATACTAGGCAAAGAAACTATAGGATGGAAAAATAAAATTATTATCTGGTACCAAAAACTAACTTTCCACAGAGAGTAGGGCCTGTTACTAGCTAACAGCACTGGCCAGCAGCCAACATGAATATTGATCACATGTCCTTCTGGGAGTTGAGTTGCTACTTTCCATCTGAAAGAAGCCAATCTTTCCAAGCCTTCTGTTCTTAACAGAGTGGTAAGGAACCCGTTTTCCCCTACTGAGTATTTAAAATCCAGACCAAACATCTTTGTGAACATCAAGTTGCTATTTCTAAACAACCAACTTGATGTCTTTTTCATGATGTCTGGAAGGCACCTGAAGATCAACATCTCCAAAATGAAACTCATACAGATCCTTTCTCCATAAATGTACTCCCTGCCTTGCTGCCCTCTTAGTGAGTAGCCCCAACATCCACACCCTTATGTAAATTGATAGCCCAGAATTTGTCTTGGGCTCCTCTTGTGCACATAACATTCATTATCTTATATCCGAAATCCCCATTTATCTACATTTTTTTTAAAAAACATCCTGCACCAGGACTCTAGTTAAATGCAAATCAGCTTTTCCCAGTAAAAGTTTCTTAAACATTTGCTGTGCCTGTTATTACATTGCCTAAGTCTTGTGGTCCTAAATCTGCCCTTTATACTTCAGTGAAAGGGATCTTTGAGAAACATTCCATTGGCAAAATTGATGACAAAAATAAGTCTTCCCTTTGGTAAGCTCATCCATTTGCTCATTTAATAATTAATTAATTAAGCCCTTTTGGAAAGGTAGGTGCTCCTCTAGAGGCTGGCAAACCAGAATCCAGCAAGACAGAGAAAGCTGCTTGCTCATTTTGGGTCTGCTGGTGCTGTGCATGTCTTTCTCTTTCTGGGTCAGATTGTCCACTTTGCCTTGGGGTGTGGGATGCATTTAAATAAAATCCCCCCTGTTCCAGGTGTACCAAGCAGCCTCATGGGCCAGAGGCTCTTTCTCTGTACCCAGCTGTGGGCTAGTTCTATGTCCATTAAAGGAGGCAGTTGACAACAGGTCCCCTTCCTTTGTTGGGAGGGCTACTGGGTACATCCCCTCCAGTGAGTGGGGTCTGGGTGAGAACCTCTGAGGGTTGTTTTCAGCACCTTGAAATATATCACACTGAAATCAAAGTGTTGATTGCTCGGATTCTCAGCTGGAGGGGGAGGAGAGATTAGATTTTTTTTAACTTTGATCAGAAACACTGTGATGTTTTACCACTTTATGAATTATTTTCTCTTATCATTTTCTCTTGGCCTGACAGATGGGGAAGAAAATTCTTGAGAAGGAACAATTGCAATTCTTTAACTGCGTTCAGCATCTTCATTTGTTTTTATTTGACAATACATTCAGTCCTGTTATTTGAAGTATGCTTTCCTATCTGTTAGAAGCACTACACTTCATTCTGATTTGCTAATTTAAATAGATTTCTGAATGAGGAGAAACACAGGGATGGCATATAGCTATATTCTGGGTTTCTGTCCTGGATATTATGCGTTATTTGTGATACTCTAAAAGCAAAAGCATTTGTGTTATTGAACTATTGGTTGTAAAATCACTTTAAAAGTAACTTTATTAGCTACATGGAATAAAACAACAAATCTGAGAAGCCTGTGTTTTATGTTTCAGTCCCAGCAGGTATTATTTTGTAATGCTGCATTATGAAATCTCAGGGCCTTAAAGGAAGAACATTATGGTTTTTCCCCCCCTTACAGAAAATGTAATAGTGTTTCATTTACCTTGAATGGATTTTTTTTCCCTTGGATTATTTGTAATGAAAAATATATATACTTGCATATTGTTCTGCTAGGAGGGAAAAACAATATTGTGAACATCCATGGTTTATATTTAGCAAATTCTCTGATTGCTGATCCCAAGCCATTCCTCTCCAGCTTAATATTTATTGGAATTTTTATTTCAGTTGTAAAGTTCTCTGCAATAATTTGGAAAAAATAGGTTATCCAGTTACTATACAATTTGACAATAGAATGTAGTTCTACCCTGGGATTATATTGCAGGTAAAAATGTTCATTTTCATTGACTATAAGCAATTGTTTCATTTGCATTAGGTAAATAGTGTTTTGTCAGTAACAAATAAGAATGGTAACATCAATAGTATAGGAGCTCTCTATTTATTAATCTCACACATGTACCCAACAGAGTGGCACTGTATACATTCAATCAAGTTTGAGCTTTGATCTGTCTAACAAATGATGGTCATGTTCTGAATCTCTATTTTCACTACCTACTGCCTGTAATTGTAAAATATACAATCCTTATTGTGATCACTTCTCAAAATAATTTTGCCTTTTATTTGTACCAGCTGATATTCATAAGTAGAGAATATGATCTACAAGGCTTAGTTACACTGAATTGTAACTGAGGAAACACGGGTTTTCAAGCTGGATAGTGATTAGCCTGCATGGGTTCATTCCAAAGAATTCTAACAGCTCTATTAAAAGGGGGTGTCTGTTTGGCATAGCACTGGGGCACACTAAAGGTGATCTGAAAAGCAGGATAGATTTAAGCAAACTGTTTCATCAAGTACTATATGCTACTGAACCCCTGTATTGGTGGTGCGTTAGCATACTGAATGAAACTGATGCATCTACTACTGCTACATTTTATTTAGCTGTAGCATAGTAATGGGTATTGGAGGGAAGAACTATGGGCTAGATAATAGAGAACCAAAGTGGGGAAATCCAGAGCACAATATTGGGTAGCCAGCTAACACATCATCAAATTCCATGGAATAAGGGAAAATCCATATGGGAAGAAATGGAATGGAAATAAGAGGAATACAGATGGTGACATTCAGAGGCAGAAGACTGCCTGCAGTAATTGCTAAGCCAAGCAGTGTACTCTTCCAGCAAGAACTTATGCATGTCCTCTGGCATGTGGGAAGGCTTGTGCCATGTGAGCTTACGGAGGTAGAAAGAGAGCAATTTTACATTTAAGGCTGCTCTGTGGGATTGTAGCCGAGAGATTTCCTCCTAGAAGAATGTTCTCCCTTTGCAGACACGAGTGGCAGCTGTTATAACACCAAAGGATTTCATCCTTCAAATAGGAATATTTATGAAGCTCAGCAAAGGGATGGGATCTGGTGCTTTGGAATCAGGAAGCAATAAATTTGTCATGGAGTCATTACCAGAATGAAGTTTTGAAACAGAATTGGGATTTTAAGGAAAACGTATACTTGGAAACTACAACTGAGTTAGGTCACTTGTAGGATAAGGCCATTCTCAATGCAGAAAGCACTTAGAGTCCTAAGGCTAAGCACAGAGAATATCCAGAGGTGAAAATCTTTAAATCAAGACTAAATGGGGTTGCTCATTGAAAAATGACTGTGGATCACAGTATAAAATAAAGCGTTTCTTGCATGAGGCATGCTTCCACTGAAGATCTGGGATTGGCCTTTGCACTAATGCCTCCCTCTTTCAGAAACCAGAATTATTATTCAGAGATCATTGGTATGATTATTTTGAGGGACCCCGTTTAGCATGATAGTTCCTTAGTTTACCAGAATTGCGTGTCACTTTTTACTATTGCCCATGTATTCCTGAAAGCAGAAGGTACATCTGTCACTGTGAACAAGTTTCCCTAACTTATCGATTGCTTTAAATATGTTGCTCTGGTGGCCAAGAACTCATTTCCAATTATTGAAAAGCTAAGTATAATGGAAAGCATTTAGTTTTCCCAAGGTCACTTCTTGATCCTCTCTCTTTTAAACACTTACAACCGGATAGGTACAGTGGGTCACTCTTTCCTCTCCTTTCCTCACTCAAATATTATCATTTTAAAATTGCCTTCACTTCTTATTACTGTAATACAATTAGAAACTGAGCAAGAGTATCACATGTGTAAAAAAAAAACCATACATAAGATTGTACAGAATCAATGTCAATGCTTAGCATGAAAATAGAAATAAGTGTATGATAATATGGAAGTTTTTCCTCTCCAAATATTAGGAAATTACATAAATTGAATCAGCCTTCATCATATTCCTGTAGCTATTTGCATTGATTCTTAAAGCAATGGTTTTATAAGACTCAGTAGTATGTTAACATTTGATCCTGATACATTTATGATATTTTCAACATAAAATCCTATAGAAAATCAAAGTTTCTCCTAGATGAAGGAAGAATAATCAACCTTTAGTAAGTTTATAAGTGAAATTCAATCATTACATTTTTATGTCAGTATTTTAATAAGGATCTTTCAGAAATTATATTTCATTTTGGTTTAGCATCTTAATTCTCATATGTAGATTGAAAGGCATTTAAACAAGATATTGTAAATTGATAATAGCTACATTGAGAATGTCTGAAGCCAGCATATAGTTTGAAATACTAGATGGCTAATAGAAGAAACCTAAATGATACGGCATATGTATAACAATGATTATCAAAAGACCTAAATCTTTCAGACCCACTGATCAGAGCTGCTGTAATAATTTTCTTGAGCTCTAGCAATCTGCCAACTATGTAAATATGCCTATAAAGTAATCTCACCATTCACTTTAATTTATCTTTGATAAATGGGAACTAATAATGGACTATATCATCTAAACAAATGGGATACTTTATCACCTCCTTTAAACAGTTTCTGCCACCCCTCATGTTATCAGCATAGCTGAAAAGAAGCAAAATTAAATTAATAGAGTCTTTCAATTTTGTAGTCTTTTTTATTTGGGTTTGGCCTGTTTGTTGCTTGCCTTCGAGGTCAATAGACAGAGAAAGACTTTTGTTAAACTTAATTGTCTAATACTTCTTGTTACCGTGAACACTAATGCTAATTGATTTTTTTTTTAAATGAGCTCATTCAAATAAATGTTTAAGCTATAATTCCGATTTTTTTAAAATTTATAACTAGTCAGTGCTAGGCCACAAATTCAAACGTTGACTGTTAAAATATAATAAAGTAATAAATACATAAACATAAAGAATGCCATTCTTGTCTTAAGTTATTGCCACATCATCATTGTGGTTTTAATAAAAACAGTAAAGAACTAATAGTAAACTTCGTTCCTACTGTTTTGCGGGGTTTTTTTTTTTTCCTATGATGGAATACATTTTCATGTGAAATTAAATTGTTTAGATATAGACCCACTGAAAGGTAAATTGCATATTTAGTTGACAGTAAATGAGAAGAAAATATGAACTGTATCAATATCTATGTTTTACATTGGTATATGTTTTTAGAAATTCACTTAATAGCATGATGCCAGAAGGATTTCCATTATGGTCAGGAAGAGTCGAAATTTCCTCTATGTGTGTTCCAGTCAATGTATTTAGGAAAGAGAAAAATAGGAGGCATAAATATTAGAAAACTGGAAGTCACACTGGGCAGTATTACTAAGATACTACAAAAGAGCACTAAAAATATAGTACATAATTATTGATTAAAAAGTAAATATTGGAACATCAATGATTTTTCTCTATACCTATTCCAAACACATTAAAGTGTATTTTAGGGTAGTAGGGGACATACTCTTCTTCTTGTTAGAACCTTCTTCTAGCATGACTAGAGGATTCCACCAGGCTGTCCAAGTTTTCCAAGATCTGGCCCCATTAAGAGAAGTTTGGAGGTCTCACCTTTGCAGCCACATTGGAGCTGGGGAGGATGGGTCTCATTTCATGGATACTAGATGAATGAACTTGGTCATTCACTTGTGAGAAACCTCAAAAATATTTTCTTCTCTGAATTGTAGAAGAGTTACATTTCTGAGTCATTCTTGTAGTACTTGAAAAGGGTAGGTAAGTCCAAGTTCTTACTTAGTTTGGCACCATCTACTAGTTTTTTCTTGCCCAGGCTTAGGTATTGATAAAGATGATTCTGGATCCAGTGGTAAGCCCCAGACTTCCTGGACAGCCCCAGATGGTTAAGAAATCACATGGTTAGGCCATACTTGTTGGTTGTATGTGGAGAAATGAAGAGAGAGAATGTTAGAGACTAGAGGACCAATCCCTCTCCCTCCCCATTTCTTGGGGTGGTTATTGGTATTTTCCATCAGGTTTTGTTCTCCAGTTCATGCCTTGTCCTGCACCTCATTGGGAGCTAAGGGCCTTAGCTGTCATCCTCTATATCACTTTCCTCCCCTGTGCCATGTTGAAAACAGAGCAAACAAGAAGGGTAAGAAGTCAGTTCCCAGTAGTGATGCATCCAAACCTCTGTCATTGTGCTGGGTGTTGTTGGGGGGAAAGAGGGATTTCATCTAATTCTCCTTGAGGGAAGAGTGTGTCATAGCTTTCCACAATGACATTTCATTTAGAGTAGTGATGGGGGATAGATGCAAGTGGTGGGACCAAGAGATTAAGGTAATAATTCTATAAAATAGGCCTGCTGTGCAGAACCCCACATACTTTCTTTTACAAGAAGAAAGTTACCTGAAGCACCACCTGGCTTCAGATTCCTCAGCAAACTACCTGGTATCTGTAGGAGAAATGTAGGCCTGGAATAATGTCAATAAAAAGACAAAAGTTATCCTCAAGGGTAACAGACCACATCCCAGAACTCAGAGAAATAAGGATAATTCCTCCTAACCATAAATCTATAAGGATTTGTGGTTAAGAATCCAATCAGAATCAGTCTGCATGGTCCAAAGTGACCTAGAGTTGCTATGGCAGTGGGTACTTAAAAGTCTGACAACATCCTGCTGTCTGTCAAAAGTCAAGAAGGTAGACCTAGGTGGGACTTTCTGGAAACTTCTCTGGGATCTCCAATAAAACTGGATTGCAGATAAGGCACATTGTCCCTCTCTCAGAGGATCCACTCTCTCCATTTAGAGTGTCCCCTTTCCCTTTTCTTATCCCTTCAACAAACTTATGCCTGCTACTCTGAGTGACATGTCTGAAATCTTTCTGTCTTGACCCCAAGAATCAGAGTTTGAAGGGGGGGGGCTTTGTTCTGCCTCAGTTTCTTGGAAGGTCCCAGTCCTGAAACAATAGGACACAAAAACTTTTGTTAGTAACCATAAAATATCTTGACTTTTCATGATAAAAGACAAATGTTTGAAGGTCATGGTTCCCCCACCACACATGTGTGAAGCAGTTCAGAGGATTTCAGTGAACCCACAGGAGCATCACTGGATGTTTTCAGCGTTTTACAACCTGCACTGCTTGTCAAACACTGCACATATAACTTGCTTTTCTGTGTTTACAGTTTTGACATTCAATCGTGCTACTGTCCCTTTCATGATGTCATTTTCTCCAAAAATCTTAGTTTTTAGTATTTGATCTGGTAGAAGTATGTACCAGAGGTCAGTGGGGAACAGAAGATGAGGATGGAGAATTCCAGTCTACTCCAAAGTTTGAGAAGTTGTGTCAGGTCAACTGGCACATGCACCTCATTAGTAATTGTGATAATTTGAGAAGGAAACAGAAAAAATAATGTTTTGCTTTCAAGTAATACACTACATATTATTTAATCATATAGTTAATTTTTAGAACATAGCTGTTGGTTGAGTTGTTTGGACCTAACTGCTTAATAAACAGGACCCACATATTTTTTCTGGTCTAGGTTATGACAGTAAATTGTTATGACAGCCGTAAAACGACCTGGTTGGAAAACATTTGGATTGAGGAGTTATTCTGTTTTTAAGGCTTCTTAGGTCCCTGTGAATCTTTAAAAAAAATAAAAACTGAGAAGTCCCATGGTGAAATGTATCAAAAACTGCAATTTGGAATAAACTGTCCCCGGTGTGCTTACTTGAAGCAGTATACTGATAGACATTAAGATAAATTCCATCTGCTATGGATTAAACATATCCCAGTAAAAGTAATGTGAAAACTGAATATTCAACATTTGAAGTTGTTGTTGTTACCATAACACCTTTGCCAGAGCAAAGAATGAGGTGTACCAGGTATTTATTTACAAAGCAAAGCACTGGAAGATTGTAATTCAAATCAGGATTTCTGATGAGATTCTCAAGCCTTTGTTGTCTTCTAAATGGGGTTGAGGGCAGCTCTTATTCCAGAACTAAACAAACTGGACTCCAGTCTGACTTGTTACTTTAAGGAATCCAATCAGAAATAATTTGCAAATCTTTCTGTCCTTGTTTCAGATTTTGGCCCACTCCTCTTTTATGTATGATTTTGCAAATATGGGTCAACAAAGCCCATTGAAAAGTGTTATAATTTGAGAAGGAAACAGAAAAACAATTTTGTGTAACTGTTTTGCAAAAGATCACATATGCTTTCCTTTTGTGTGTGTGTGTATGTGTGTGTTTACTACTCTAATTAGAAATTGCCCTCTCTCGTTTCTTCTTATACAAATACTGTACTAGTATCTTCATGCAAGTCTAAACAGATTGTTCTCACAGCCCTCATATTCATTTCAGTTGCATGGATATTAAGAATATGAATGGCTTTAGTTCATGAATGCTAAGAAAATGAATGGTGAGTATAGGATCTACCAATGTTATACGAAAGGGCAAAATACTCTGTAGTTCTTGAATGTTTGGAAAAAGTTTCTGTTGAGCCAAAAAAAAAATGTGAATTTATGCCTTTTTCCTGGAAGTTATGTTAATTGAAAATATTCAGTAACAACCAAAGCTATTGAGTATGTTGAATTTCAGTCGTTTGGTGAAACTTTTTAAAAAGTTTCACACGGAGGCAATGATTTCGTCTACTGAGTTGACTTGGGAGGTTTCAAGTATGTCATAATGAATGTAGTCATAAAAGATGAGCCGTGGGATAGTGATGTAATGAGAAAGAAGAATGGAACGTGAAAGGCCAATCATTTCTACTTTTTTCCAAGATACTTTACTGCTACACAAAACCTAAATAATTCCCCATTGAGCCTGCTGTGACTTTTCAAAGGAAAAAAAAATCTCAGCCTGTAGTCTATAGGTTGTGCTGCTTAGAATGTGTGCTTCCCACATGACCTGTACAGATGTTTTATTGTACTTCATTAGACAGAGATGGGGAGGAAAGGAGACACCTGAGGAAACTCAGGAAAGCAGAGAAGATAATATTGTAGAATACTCAGGTTTGATAATTGTGGTAGTTTGTAGCCAATAAAGAACATGTGGTTGGAAAATAAAGAAGCCAGCCACCTGTGATCCTGATTTTGTGCTTGTTAAATATGTTCAGGGAGCAGAGAGGAAGAGAAAGCATTTAAGGCACAGTGAGAAACCTCTTTGAAATTCTGAGAAAGAGCTTATAGACAGTCCAACCTTTCCTTATAACTGACAATTTTATCTTAGGATTCCAAGATTTCTTTCCTTAGCATTTAATTGATCTGTGCATATGAAAGGCAATGGATAGGTTCCATCTGTTAATTTTTGAAGCTATTATACAAATCATTAAGCATCAGATACATGTTTTGTGCTGTTGTATAACAAAACTTTGATGCCAATCCTCAAAATTTAATTATAAATTATATGAGTCAATTGTTTTGAGTGAATAGATGAGAAAACCAAGATCCATGGAGATTCCAGAATTAACCAACATGAAGTGATGGATTCAAGACTCCGACTCTGTGACCTTAGAGCCATACTTGTCCATTTTCCTTCACATTTCAGTAACTTTTACATCAGGCTGTAGCTCAAAATTAAACATTTTTGCATCATGTTTGCATGATGTTTATTAATGCCTTCTTCCAATAAGGTTTTTACTAAATCTATGATGTGCCTTAGAATCAAGGAGGTTGTCTCAGAGAGAATGAAACAAGACCACCAGATCCTGGGGTTTGGGATGGAGCAAACAGCCAAGGGAACAGAGATGGGCGGGGGCAGGAAACACTGAATATTTGATGAGGGGTCAGACCAGGATCCTAAGCCCTAGGAGTGGATTCCATTGAGGTTATACTATGTAAGGATTAAAAGCAACCTTATGAACAGGAAGTTATGTGACTGCTGGCAAATGGTTGGTTAAAGTAAGTCCCGTTGCTGGTTGCTCAAGGAAGACTTCTGTTCAGTCCACTGAGGGTTTGGTGTAACAGGATCCCTCAAAGGTAAAGGTAGTCGTTCTTTATCGACTTCACCTGGCTAGAGATAACTATGAGGAAGCATGACATTCTGTTTTGATATCTCCTAAGCAAGTGCTGCAGAAATGAAATGCTTTTCTTTTCTTTCTGTGGCGGCTAGATAAAAGAGCATAAACTTGAGAGGTGGGAAACTACATAAGCCAAGTATTTGAAAAAGGTAGTATACACATAAGACACATCAGCATTTAGATGGTTTATTTTTACAGGCTGTAAAGATAGGACCTGAATAAAGATTATGGAAGTCACCAAGAGCTTCACTTTTTTAAAAAGCAGAGCTCTGTGAGGGACAACGATTAGTGGATAGAGTAGGAGAAGCCTAATTCAGAAAATGGTGAACTAGATGTGAAGGCTTGATTCAGAAGGGAGCCATTTAGAATCTATACCATTCAATACAGATGCCCTTTGCTGACAGAACCAGCAGTAAACATGGCCACCCTAATTGACAGGAGGGAAGTAGCAGCACATGAGGAAGGCTGACAGACCTCTATATGTGAGATCTATCCAACAGCTTCTAAACTCCAGTGAAAAATCCGGAAGTATGTTTGTGATATTTTGCTAAAAAATGTATATAATTTCCTAAGAATTCTTATAATTGAAATGGAAAACAATTAGGATGCCAACAGAATCTGGAGCAAATGATAAAGAGCTAAATCACAAAACAAATTGTCCATAAGCATATTAGATATCATGAGTAATTAAATGTAAATTAAAAGAAAAGATAAAATTTTTCAGACATTACATAAGGACAGGAAGTAATGCAGCATTGTGGAAAGTATAGAAAAAATAAACCTTCTCACCCTCTCATGGAGGAGTTACAAATGGGCAAAGCCTTCCTAGGGGACAATTTTCCCAATATAATTAGCTGAAGTATCATGATTGCTAGATTTTAAAATTCTTCTTTATTTTGTCCTGAAAGCCCATACAAAGTTTCTAGACAGAGATTTCTTATTATCTCATAACAAATGTAATTATTTCTCATTTATAACATTATGGTTAATTTATATTATAATTTTTCCCTTCTACATCTTTAACATTTTCCATAGTGAACAACGGAATTGAAGAAAGAATGAAAAAGAATGAAATAAACATTTGACTCATGAAATTGGGAAGCAAACATGGAGAAATTATGAAGATTAAAATAGAAGTTAAAGAATTAGGAAAATAAAAATAAATCATATATATTTCAATTCGTATACAGAAACCTAGTATTTATTTTTTGGATATAAATGGAAGGCACAAATGTACAGTATTAAAAATGAGAACTGCCAGGCATGGTGGCTCATGCCTATAATCCTAGTGGCTTGGGAGGCTGAGGCAGGAGGATCGCAAGTTCAAAGCTAGTCTGAGCAATTTAGCAAAGCCCTAAAGAACTCGGTAAGACCCTGTATGTAAAAAAAAATAGAAAAACATCTGGGAATGTGACTCAGTGGTAAAGCACCCTGAGCTCAAAAAAATGAAAAAAATAAATAAAAATGAAAATTGGAGTAGTTATATGAATAGATGATGAATCCAAAAACCTCAGAATATTAAATTTTTCATTTAAAAAAGTGTCAGCTTTCAAGGGGACTAAGACATTGAAGGAGTTAAAAATAAATACTAAAGAATTAAAAGAATTGTCAATAAAGAAATGAAAAAGAAGAAGCCTTATCTCCTAAAACAATTTGAATGGGAAGTTTCATTTGTTTTTCATATTTTATGTTAAAGAGTTACTATTGAAAATGTTGTTTTCTTAACTTATCCCAATATTTTTTTAAAATTGGGAACATATATAAAATTTATTCATAATTAGGAAATGAGAAGTCAAGTTAGTTTTAAGAAAGAAGAGTAACAAGGGAAAATTACAATGTTACATATTATAAAGCTTTAATAATTATAATCATAGTGTAATATTGACATGGCAAAATGTAGATACTAACGAGTGAAATAGACAATACGGGCTCAAACACAAATATATATGGAAATTTATTGTAAAATGAGCACTTGACATCAGTAGTGTTTTTTCAAATAGTATCAGAACAAAAAATTAATTATACCAACAACAGTAGTAGTTTAGCGGTCTACTTCATATGGGTGTGATAACAAAACCTAAGTCAAATACTGGTTCATAAATAACAAGGTTCTAATGTTAAATATTAACAAATATATAATCCAGGCTTAGCAGAGGCTGTATTAAGTATAACACTGAAACCATAATGTAACATAACCATAACATGAAACCATAATGTAAAAGGTTGCTAGGTCTCATGCCTTAACAAATGTGTAAAGGACAGAGAGATGATAGAATAATAGTATTACACAAAAAGAAATTCATGAAAATGAGCAATTTGTAAAACATATAAAAGCATTTTGTTATATAGTTGTTCCAGTGTAATGTAAAATTGCCAATAATTATAAATAAGCAATTTGAAATGTATTTTAATCAGTAATTTACTATTGTGTATCTGTCAATGTGATGTATGTGGGGTTATGAGTAATATATTCTGGCATTCTTATACATAAATGCATTATGAATTCTTACAAAATTTCAGAAGGGCCAATCTGAAATATTCTTATCACCTTTGGCTCAACAATTCCAGTTTGAAAATTTTGTGTTAAGGAATAAATCATACAGATTTACAGAATATTTCTCAGGCTTGCTTATATTGACATTTGGTCAGCTGTGATAAATAGCCATTATCCCCTACATCCAAGTCAGTTAACTGAATTTAAAGAATGATGGTAGATCTACACATTGCAATACCATAAGCTTTCTTTAAAATGCTTTCATAGGGGATTGTTTATAAAGCTAAGAAGTAATTCTTAACACAGTGTAAAGTGAAAACAAACCAGCCTATAGGAAAATTCTATTTTAAAATGAACATAAGAGAAAATTCAAAGCCACTGTTAAGTGATTTTTCAGTTTGGGACATAAAAAATGCAATTTGAACAATGGGGTACCTGTAAGGTAATAGGTGATTCAATGTAGACTGCTTTGTATGTTGATTTTCCTTTTACGTAATGTGAAGAACTGAATAGTTACAGAAATATTTTATGAATAATGTAAAATATTTACCTAACAAAGTATTGCGATATTTACTATCCCTAATTGTTTCATTCTAACTATTTCATGGAAATAGTTAAGTTAAAACAGAATGTTGGCAAATCAAGGAACTAATGCTTCCCCAAAAGAAGAGATCCTAATTTTGTGGTTCACTGGTGTCTGACTTTGAAGAAATATGTAAATATATTTGGTGCATTGATCCATGACCTGAGCGGGGGTCAGCTAAATCAGCTAATTTTCCATGTGAATATACACACTGCATTAAGTAAAATTAAGAGATGATTACTGGGTTCAGCTTAAATTCATAGTACTGTGAACTGACTTCTTAATTTTTAGAGAGTCCTGACATTGAGCAGCCTAATTCAAAATGTGAAATTGATTCCTATTACTGTGAATTCCTTGAAGAGGAAATGAAGCATAGTTACTAATGTTAATGGAATAAACACATATAACCGGGTCATCAACTTAATATTTCAGGGCATAAATTTAAATGCCTTTTCCCTGAGAATATTTTCGTAAAGTTTAGTAATTTGGTGATACAGCTTAATATGAGCATTCTAGTTATGTGTATGATTAAGATGGTATATCAATTAGGCATGGGATCATTTGAACACATATTCTCATACATGAGATCATTGAGCAAACTGATACTCCAAAGAAGGCACACAGTATGCTTTTGAATATAGGTGTTTTGCCATCAAAATTGCAGCAAAAATAACATTTGTTCAACCTGCTTTGTATCATATTCTTTCACACGATCAAAACAGTTGAATCTTGATAGCCTTCCAATTAGCTGCTATTATTTCTGTTTCAGAGAAGTTTAAATCAAGTTTTCAAACAAGTTGGTGAAGTTCACATAGCTAGTAAGTAGAAAAATCATTCTTAAAATGTTTGCTCTTCCACGCAGAAGACATACAGCTAACACGGATCTCACCATATATGTGCATTTTCACACTTGGACACCCATGTGAGTTACAAGAACTCTTCCAGAGTTCAGATAATATTGGAGGATAGAAATATAAATTTTATTAAGTCACATACTACTTTATTGTGCCAGCCAGTGCCTGCATCACAGAAAAATCTCTCTTGCCTTTTGTGTGTGCGTGTGTGTATATGTAACATAATGTACATATGATCAGTCATCTAGTGTATGCATTCAAAATTTGACAGATATTAACATTATGCTATGTATTTTCTAAGTCTTCCAGTGCATAAATTGAAAATATAAGAATTTCAAATTGTTCATATTTATACTACATTTGTAATGTTTTCTATATAAATGAGAATTCCCCAACTCACTGTGACATACACATCTACACTCATCTGTAAAGTGAAGATAAAGGTCATGATCTCACAAGTGCCCTTTCTTGTATATTCTTTTGTAATTCTAGTTATTGATGAATCTGATCATTTGAAAAAATCTTAAATGTGTTCAGAAGATATTTTAATAATCTGAATTTGACTTTCAAATAATATCCTAGGGGTAGCTTGGAAGTCATCTTTCCTACCTCACCCCATAAAACTTAATGAGCATTTTCTTGTCAAAGATGGGAGTTAAGAAATTTCACATTTCTGAATGATTCTGTAAGCCCAGTTGTTCTCCCACCCTGCAGCTGAACTGCTTTGGAAATACAATGTGCAAAGCTGCAGATTAACAGTACTTAGATGCACAGGGTTGATGTAATTTCGGGCTGCTTGAATTAACTCTCTCTGACAAGCTTTCCTTTGCAAACCACCAGCAGCAAAGAGTGTCTTTGTCTACAGTTATAAGCCGGGCTCCAGTCTCTGGGAGTTTCACATTGTTTCTAATATATTGGTGCTTGGACAAAGTCGAATCGTCCCCATGAAAGCTTGACTGCCCAAAGGGTATAAACCCAATTGCCAGTGGTTTATTCAGCTTTGACAGTTCTCAGTGTGATCCTAACAGCCTTTGGTAAAACAAGAAGGCAAGAGAAAAGCTCCAGAGACTTCCTTCTATTCATTTCTGTAATAGTTTTCTTGCCACAGGAGAGTTAAGAAGATTTGTACAGCCTGCTCTCTTTTCATTAGCAGCAAGTGCAATGCTGTTGGGTAAGTTAATGTGTGAGACTATAAAAAAGAAGAGTGCTGTGTATATGAATTTTCATTCCATTTTTTTCAAATGGTCCTTTTACTTAAGTACAATACAGCTAAAATATGAATAAATAGTAAATATATTTTGTGTTTTCTAAATCATAGACTTAGCGTCTGATTTCATTCTGTTTGTTGTATGCAATACCATGGTTCACTGGGTTTTTGGTATGAACATGTTAAAATTATCATTATTGGACTGACAAGGAAACTTGATTGAATTTTCAACGCAATCATAGTTCTTGCCATGGAATGTAACAGTATTTAATGATTTCTTTGTATTTCCATATGCATCAGAATGCATCAGCATTTTCAGGCTTAGTTTGGCCATTCCATTAAACTGCCAGAACGAAATTACTGTTCCTGTAGCATCCTTCTTTGCTTCTTTGCTAGAAATTGCTAGAAAAAGTGCATCTGGTTCCTAAAATTTCTAACTCTTGTTGAGAAAAATATACATGTTTGTTTGTCATAGCATTGTATAACTAACCTTTCATATAACCATTCATTCATATTGAATTCTTCAGTCTGCATAAGCTATTTTCTTATGGCTTATGAAGTTATATGTAGTCTGTTACACATTGTCCTTAATTTCCCATTCTTAGTATGTTCTAGATTGTATCATGTGGACTAATTTCTAAATTGAAGGATTGGTGAAATATACTTAATATATTAAAGTCAGTAGATATATCATTCATTTTTCATGAAGTTATGACACAAATCATGGATACTTAATATTTGATAAATCGGAACAGGAAGAGAGATTAGGAAAACAGGAGAGTCAAATAAAAAAATAGTTACTGCTTTACATTTTTTTTCCTATAGTGTAGGCAGTACCCAAAGTGGAGTGGGTGGGATAAATTAATATTTCCATCATTTTAGGTCTCCACATATAAAATAGCAAACTGTAGCCTTTTAAAGTTGATGTGTCTTACAGCTTTTATGATACAGTTTTTGCTATTAGAAATTTAAGTTCTTACGTGAAGTGAGTGAGATTGTCTTATGCTTCCTTATGTGCTGACGTGAAAATTCCAGTACTGACCTTGAATGGTTGAGTTGAAAGGCTCTTATGAGACAAAATAAATGATGACATATTAAAACTGATTAACTTGGGATTCAGCTTTTGGAGAAACTCCCATTTTTTGGAGAAGTGGCAGACCTGTACGTGTTATTATGTACCAGTGATTAGGGATTTCTTAAACAGTGGCTTGATTAAGGGACTGTAGATAGAAGTATTCTTTCCTCTCCCCACATCTTTCAGGTTCTTTTCCCCTGACAGTTTGTGATGATGCGTTGACATTTCTAAATATCAAAGCAGAGAATAACCATTGATACAGCTGTCTGACTTACCGTGGTTCCTTATTATAGCCATCATGTTACCACGGGCCATACTTCTGTCAACAGCACTTCATCACAGATGCCCCAATTGCCCATATATGCATGGAAGCTTGGAGCATTGCCTGCCAAAGATGCAATAAATCAAGGAGCAAATTATGTGGCTGCTTCTGCGGTGCTTAGGTTTTCTTGTGTCCTCATGACCGTGAGCTCCTATCCAAAGTTAGGAAATCTCTAGACTATGCATTTGCTGAAGGATGAGTCCCTGTTTGTACCAGGTTTTACAAGACAGGAAGATGACTCACCAGAAATTAGAATGTGGATCCTAATCTTAAAGAGTTCCTCATTTGTGCAGTTTTAGGAAAGGGTCTCAAAGCAATTACTATTTGTTTATTCTCCCCTGGCTGCTCCGAAAAAAGGTACATTTTATTTCAAATGTAAGCTCCTTAATTATCAAGTGGGTATGATTCCTCTGAAAATGAAAATGTATTATTATTTCAGAAATTAAGGAAAAATGGCACAAGATTATTAATGAATAAGATACTGTGAAGTTAGGGTACTGTTTTATCATGAAATTAGCTGTAATATATACATGTACATATGTGTGCATGGTGTATATTTTCTTGATGAAAGAAAGGTAAATTTCAGAAAAATAGAATTTCTTAAATTCAGAGAGGATAATTCTGTATATTATCTGACGGTTTCTAATTCTTCCACTTTGTAAAATAATCTAAGGCTATAAACAAGAGAGACAAAATATTTTTCAAAAAATTATTTTTTCTACCCACAAATCTGAAAAATTTAGTTACCTCAAATTAAGCATAGAGTGAAGTGGTTCATATTATTTAAAAGGAAGGGTTATGGAGTTAGAAATAAAGAATGTGGAAAACATCCAGCTTCGATAGAAGGGTATTTGCTTCTCTTATTTTATCTAAGCAGGAGATTTTATTATAGATGACATTTGAGTCAGCTTAGTATATACATGTAATGCTGCTTTATTGCAAAATAGATAACAGTTTTGTCACAGAATGTATTGGTATTCTCAAAATAATAAAATTTTCAAAATGATTGACATCATCAACAAAGTGACATATAAAGTTAAATAAATGAGGTCCCACAGCTGAGGAAAGCCACAGCTTGGGACCCTAGATGTTTTGTCTCCCAAGTTTCTCTTTTAAGAACCATATGAGAGAGACCAGGGTAGTTCATTTTCTTTAATAGTTTGTTCTTGAAAGAACATAAAGTAGATATTTTAAAGGAACTGTATTCTGTTTTCCTATTGTCTGAATTTTTACTTCAAAGATAATGTGCTTTGGTTTCTTACTGATTTTAACTAGTCATTGGTTTCAAATTCTTTACATATAATGTTCTTTGTCTTTGAGCCTTTGGTAAAACATTAACTACTGAAAAATATTTGAGTTGATCCTCTGTGACGTTCTTTTATCTGAAGTAACTTCTTACAAAGTTGGCAATATTTTTGCAAGATGGAAAGCCATTTCTGAATCCTCAATCTATTGACATTTTATATAGCATATTTTACATATATTTACTTTATTGGTGACTAATAAATTTTAAGACTTCCCTGACTCCCCTATTGGAGCTATCCACATCCTGAGCCCCCTACTCTTCTCAGCTTATGTTGTTTTTCTTCATAGTGCTTTATTTTAGCTGAAACTCTATTATGTATTTATTATCTGTTACCTATCTCCCTCACAGTTCAGTTAGATGACTGTTCCACATGCTTGAAACAATGAAGAAACACTCATGAACTCAATTTCATAGCATTGATTGAAGGTAAGATGGTTTTGGATGGCCTGAAATTGATAAGGAGTCATAGAAGTGAACTTGATCATGATTTTGTGGGATGATGGACATGAAATTGAATAAACATAAAAAGATGGACATTTCAGATAGAGGTGTTGGGGTGCACATTAGTTTTAGGGTAATGTACACATAAAATACAGTGAGGAAGGAGTCCATGTGGTATGTGAAGTGGTGACCACAGATGTAACTGACATGGCAGGTGTTGGACGTGGAGAGGGAGAACTACTAAGTTATGTAGACGCTTCAAATGTATACAATAGCTCACTGAGGGGTAGCAAAGGGCAAAGGAAAGTCACATGCATGCTACCTGGGGTAGCATGTGCCAATGGATTGCCTGTCTGAGGTCTAATTCATGTATGGCCTCTGGACAGGCAATAAAAATTGACCAGTAACGTTCAGCCTATGCTGCCTTCTCTTCAGCTACGGCCCTCCTGGGAACCTGCAGTCCACACACCATCGGAGGACTTGCCTTCAGGCTCGACCCTGATACACTGCCAGGCTATTCCTCAGGTGCTCTGAGTGCCTTCACCTGCAGGCTCACCAGTGTCAATAACAGAACTTCCTTCTTGATTGTTACTCAGATTTTGGTCTGATTGGTAATAGGCCTTTGCAGGGTCAAAACCTACCGAAGTGAGTCAGTTATACAACTTAAATGAGTATGTTTAAACACACACACATTTGGTACTGGGGATTTAACCCAGGGGCCCTTTACCACTGAGCTACATCCCTAGTCCTTTGTATTTATGTAATTATTTTATTTTGAGACAAGGTCTCACTAAATTGCTGAGGGCCTTGCTAATTTGCTGAGGCTATCTTTGAATTTATGATCCTCCGACCTCAGCCTCTATGTTGCTGGAATTACAGGCCTGTAACTTAGTTCAATTAACAAGATGTAAAATTTCATGCAAAATGAAACCACAACTGCTCTGATATGTACTGGGATACTCTTGTATTGAGTATTACTAGAGGCAATACAAACTTAGATATCTATTACACAGATATTTGGCACTGCTTCAATTCTCTGGAGATTATATATCTGGTATGTGGTAGAGTTTGGATACTTGCAAGGAGAGATATTTCCTAAGAATATTATTTTATACTTTTGGTTTCTTTTGCTTGAAATATTATGATTAAAAATATGCTTATTATATGGAGACTAAGCTGGATCTATTTTCTTATTTATATTGGCTATATTTTAAGAGTGTGGATTGATAAGACTTTTGTACACAGCAGTTAAAGTCATTACTGTACCTTTGTTTATCAGTGAAAGGAGAATACTGTTTTCTTTTTCATTTTATGTTTGAGGAATACTTATAAAGAGGGAATCTTCCTTATTTTAAGACAAAAATAAGATTATAAAGTACAAGTATACTTTATGATTTTGTTTTTAAACATAAATGGAAAGATAAACTTTTAAAATTCAAACAGTAGCGAGAAACTCCATACAGTTGACCATACTTCAAATCATCTTTTAAGCTTCTTGACTAGATTTTACAAAGGCATTATTTATGTAGCTAAAATACCTCTAGCATAAACAATTATTAATACAATGTCAAATAGGTCTGCAGGTGAACTCAATTACAGAGGCACAATGGGGCAAATAACTGTAAAAGTCATTGGTGTTATCGTTCTCTGAAGGTCAAAGGCACTGATGTGGAGAAGGTGAAATTAGATGACAGAGCAGAATAAGGGACTGTGATTGAAGATGTTCTGGATCACAGAACTTTATTGTACTTTGATTTTTTAAAAAACCTTACTTTATTTGGGTCTTTCATCTGTGGGAAAAAATTAGTATATGCTGTACTATATACTTTGATTGAAATATTTGAAGTTTTATGAACACACTTTTTTTTTTTTTTTTTTACATCTTAAGAAGGATTTTTTTTTCCTTTCCTGTCGTACTCCAGCTGTGAGACTGGCTTCTACTAGTTATAATGCAACTCTCTCTGATCCAGAGCAGTGCTTCTTTCTCTGCTTAATACAGTGTGAGCTTTTATATTCGTAAATATTTTACATCCGAGAAACTGAACAGTTGAAACGTTAACAGAGTTTCACCATTTGGAAGAGGAATATTTAAATTTGGCAATTCACTGCTAACCTAGTGACAGCTTTTTCCAACCTTTGCTTTTTCATAAGATCCCAGGAAGTTTATAGACTTTGATTTTAGTTCATTTTTTGAACACAGTAAGTAGCATCACCCAGGTATCATGTCAGGGTTTGAGGTTCTGAGATTTATGATAAAAATTACAGCTTTTAGTGAGGTGGTGAAACTTGAATCATTTATTTACTCATCTTGTGCCATAAACTATGCCAGTTCCTGATTACATATTACTGCAAATGAGATAAAGATTTTATCGTCATGAAGATTTCAGTCTAGCGGAGGAAACATTTAACAAGTAAACATATCAATGAATGTCATTATAAATTATGATAAATGCTATAAAGCAAACAATATGGGTTCTATGAAGAAGAAATAGGAGGCTAGCTATAATGAGGGATACATTATTAATCAAAAACGCTTCTAGAGCTGTGGAGACCAGTGCTGATACAACCAAAAAATACTAGACCTCTGCCAGGTATGGTGTTCAATGCCTGTAATCCCAGCAGCTCAAAAGACTGAGACAGAAGGATGATGAGTTCAAAGCTAGCCTCAACAAAAGCAAGGCACTAAGCAACTCAGTGAGACCCTGTCTTTAAATAAAATACAAAACAGGGCTGGGGATGTGGCTCAGTGGTAAAGTACCCCTGAGTTCAATCCCTGGTACCCTTTCCCCCCCAGAAAATACTAGGCCTCCAAGCTAAATCCTACTTTAAGAAGCTTGAGAATTTCAACCTCATTATGCCAAGTGATGACTGAAATAACCTTTAGGTATGTTGTTGAAAAATTACATTCATCATCTCTCTTCCAACTGTATGCCACCTTTTTCATTCCTCCTCTCTCTTCCCAAACAATATTTCTCTCTCCTGATAATATGAATGAAACTCTGTTCTTCTCATTAGCCAGGCTGGAAGATCTGAAATTTCCTTAGACATATTTTTTTGTTCTTCTTTTCTTCCCTTTTTGACCTTATCCATGTTAGCTGTCTAACTGGCATCTCTGACTCTGCCCTATCCCCATTCCCTTGGCACCTTTCCACATGCTGGTGGTTCTTAAACATGATTTTGGTTTATCACTTCTCCCCTCAGTGGTCCCCTATTGCATTTAGAATATCTAAATCTCATCGTACTGCTCAAATATACCAAACTATTTATATAATGGGAAAAAAATCAAAAATATCACAGTGTGAGTCCTGAGAACCCATCAGCCATGAGTATTCCTATGACGTATACCCAACTGAATACAAGGAGAAGAAAACAAAAGCTCTATTCAGCTCCAATATCTATGTTTGGTCCATTTATTTTTTTGTCCTCGAAGTGATCTTTAAGGGAAACTGAGTCTACTCATGTAATCTTCATTCTCTGTGCTAAGAGAAGCAAGCCAATTTTAGTCTTTCTAACAAAGTGAAGTTACAGGAAATTGTATATGGTCAACAAAACTCTCAAGTATACAGTTCTGAAATGAATTCTAGGGAGACTGGACTAAAGGAACTAATTGGTGTTGAGGCTATGGCATGTGATCTGACTGTATAGATTCAAACTCACTTCCTGGCTCTGTGTCCAGGAATTATTTAACTTTATGCTCATGTACAAGTTGTTTCATTGCCAGAGTGGGGATAATACCCAATTCTTATAATTATGTAGAGGACTAAGTTAAGAAAGCACTTAAAACAATGATTGTGCCAGGCCCATTGGTGCATGTTTGTGATCCTAGCAACTGGGGAGGCTGAGGCAGGGAGATCACAAGTTTGAGGCCAACCTCAGCAACTTCTTGAGCCCCTAAGCAACTAAAAGTGACCCTGTTTCAAAGTAAAAAATAAAACTGGCAGGGGATGTGGCTCAGTGGCAAAGCAATCCTGGGTTCAGTCCTCAGTATGAAAAAAGAATTTTAAATGAAAAAAAAAATTGAAAATAAAGCAATGATTATGTGTTTGTTACACAAAATAATAAATGAATCCATATTTTATTGAAATAAGGTTCTTGTGAAGATTATTTCAAGTCATGCATAGGGCTACAACTTGACTTGTTAATCACTAACACTAACATACTTTGATGATTAGAGAACAAATACTCCTCCATGTCTTCTCCTCTACAATTCATTACGAGGTAATTTCACACTTAGCTAAATAAATCACGTATAAAAGAGACATTTGGGTGAGTCACATATATTAATCATGGTGTGGTATTAGGGAGCATCCTTAACAGTGACATGCAGCTAAGGGCTAACAATATGCCAAGTGCCATGGACACTAAAGTAGGAACAGTTTTAGCTCCACTTATTCCTGTTAAGAAAGACAGCCAATATTTATATGACTAGTCTTTTGTGTTTTAATGGGGATGAGAATTGTTTAGTAAATAAAAAGGTGAAGGAACAATGTGCAAAACCAAAATTAATTATATTTAGCAGATTTGTTTACTCATTTGCTTGAAAAACAAGTTCATCTGTTAGTACAGCTAAGTTGCCAGCAAGCACAGCTTTCCTCAGGGCTGGGGTTGTTTAATTAGCCTTCACTGGTGCAATTTGGTCCCCAAATTTTAACTCTGTCATTATATCACTAGAATTCCTTTCATGCTGTATTACCAATCTGTAGTCAATTTTTGATCATAATATCTTGCTAATCTATTTAATATGTAGTTAAAAAATGGTTTGAGTCTTAGAACCTATAGACACATCTTTGTTTTGCTTATGTAATTGCAAGAAGCTGTCATCTGGTAAAAATCCAAAATCTTTATAGCCTGTATATTTTGAAACATAATTATTACAAATCTCTGAATACATAACTTATGATGAATGTGAGTAATTATAAAAGCAACAACATTGATTTCCTTGGAACTCAAAAATCTCTATTGGCAGTTATTTCTAGCAAATTCCAAATCCTTTTTATTGGAAGTAAAACATGAGAGTTTAAAGCATATTTCAACCAAATGTAGACGCTGGTATTTCAGGTTTTGTAGCCTTTTCTTCACTGTAAATATTTTCTCATCCAAAAAAAGACATGTACATCAACAATAGAGACTTTCAGTTAAGTTTCAAATAACATTTAACAAATCTAGTAATATATACTTTGTGCTTCCCAGAACTAAAGAAAATGTAATATGCAATTTATTGAATATTCCTTTTTTTTCTTGTCTAAAGAACATGTTCAAATCTTTTTAATACTAAAAACTGCTGTGTCTCAGTTTTGATTTTTTTTTAGCACTTTTTCTGCCAAAGTTGGTTTTAATATTGCCAGTAAATTGCTATGTAAATCAGAGCTAGTTAACTGAGAGTCAGCAATGTGCTAGTCAACTTTGCTGAGTTCCTTATATGCATTATGTTATTCAATATTCCTGGCAATCTTACCATCTAAGAATAATTAATTCCTTTTTAGGCTTACAGAAAAGGAAGTGGAGAGAATTCAAATGCTATAGTTAACAAGGAGATATCAAAGCTGTTCAGATTTTGCAATTTGTAGTCTTCTTTGAATTGACTTGGAAACATTTTGACTGTTTTAATAATATTTAATTGATTTGAAGATTCAGAGCCATATTTAGATAGGACAGATTTATTGGTATATATCACAACACATAGAAATTTACGAAGGTTCTCCCTCTTCACCCAAATGAACAGTAAATATTCTATTTGTTTACTGTTGGTGCTAGGGAACTACAGGTTATGATCATGGACATACAAAGCAGATTGAGAGGTTTTGATCTTGAGAATCTCAGGAAATTTTAGGTACAAAGCATTGACCTTAGTGCAAATGGACAAAATTCTAAATATTAATAGTATTTTAATCAGTATCCTAAATCTCATGTATTTTTAAGAGAGCTCAGTTATGTGATTTCAGTTACGTGAATTAGGCAATGTGTGTTTAATAGTAAAATGCAGGCCAACTTAGAGAACTTCCTTCTGAAGACAGTGCTTTGGGTCACAGCTCTCTTAAGGGGTGAAGGAAAAGGAGAAAAGGTAGCGTCAAACAATCTCTGGCAAAAAGGAATTGAGCTGAGTGTGTTTTATTGGTCTTTAAACTTATAAGCCACAAATTGAGGCAGGTTTCAATATTTTAAGGCCCTCATCAGGAAAAGGGTATACAGAATGCAGACCAGCTCTGCAAAAGTCAGGAAGTTTCCCTTGGGAGGTTCGAAATGTCAGTGTCTCCTTGGGGAAATCTTGTGCAGCCTGATTTGGGGAAAGCCATATATTCTCTGACCCTCTAATATCCTGCCACTAGCCAATTTCAGAAAATACTTTGTGACAGGCCCACATACCAATCCATAGGTAGTTATTATGATGCAAGTTAATAAAAAAATAACATCTTAACCCTGGCCATGTAGAGGAACAAATATGTTGTAAAAACACGGGCTGTGCTTGAATTATGCTGCATCCCTTGCTGGCAGACAGGATTGAGTGTTTGGCGTTTTAGAATCTCCAACAACAAGGACGAGTGGCCTTCTGTTCTGCAAGTGTTTTCAAGCTTCTTAACTTTCTCAAGAAGAGTGTAATCCTGACTCCTGTTCAATTGAGTGTTGAAGCTCATGACTCCCCACCTAATCAGCCACAGAGAGTAACTGCTCTCCAGACTTGTCAAGGATTATAATGTCAAACACACTGTTACTCAATGTGTAATCAAAACCTGGGTAGAGAGAGAGAGAATACCTATGGCAGATAGCCTAAAGGCAGTGCTTCCCATGGCTTCAATGTGAAAACTCTATCCCTGTATTAAGCCACAATCAGAGTGCTATATCATGTACTAAAAACGTACTTAATAATTGCATTTTGACCTTTTCTCCCCTTAGTCCTAGATCTAGGGACACTTAAAAAAGCAATCGAATATGGTGCTTACTGTGAGGGGGTTATTTAGAGTATTATTCCCTACAGCACAAAGGGCTTTTCTTTTTCATTTGCCTTCATTGACTCATGTTTCGTTAACGACTTTATTAAGGTTCGATTTACATAGCAAAAATTCATGTATTTGAGTGCATGATCCAATAATTTTTGGTAAATTTACGGAGTATGTATCAACATCATTACTATCCACTTGAACATTTGTATCATCCCTAAAGTACCACTTTTAGTGCGTTGCAGTCAATTTCTGCTCTCACACCAGTGCAAGGCATTTACTAATCCATTTCCTATCTCCATAAATTTCTTATAAATGAGATCATACCATATCTAGGCCTTTGCATCTGTTAAGTTTTAATAGCATACTCTTTAGGGGGTGGGGGAGTCCATCCATGTTATAGCATAATCTTGCTTATTGCTGGATCATTTTCCACCATATATATATGCATACACATGCCACATTATGGTTTGGATATGAGGTGTCCCCCAAAAGCTCATGTGTGAGACAATGCAAGAAAGTTTAGAGGCAGAGTGATCGGGTTTTGCAAGCCTTAACCCAGTCAGTGAATGAGTCCCCTGATGGGTTTAACTGAGTGGTGGCTGAAGGCTGGTAGGGTGTGACTGGAGGAAGTGGGTCATTGGAGGCGTGCGTTTGGGGTACATATTTGATTTCTGGCAAGCAGTCAGTCCCCTCCCCCTTTCTCTCTTCTGCCTGATCATCGTGTGAGCTGTTTCCCTCCACCACACTCTTCTGTCATGATGTTCAGCCTTAGCTCAAGCCCCAAGGGATTGGAGCCTGCTGTCTATGGATTGAGACCTCTGAAACTGTGACTCCCCAAATAAACTTCCCCTCCTCTGCAATTGTTTGGGTCAGGTCTTTTATTCACAGCAGTGAAAAAGCTGACCAAAACACACTACATTTTATTTATCCATTCACCAGTTGATAGAAAATTTGGATTACTTCTACTTTCAGTTATTATTGGTAATATTGTAATGCACGATTGCATGGGCATCTTTGAGTGGAAAAACTTTTCATTTCTTAGGTAGATACCTAGGACTAGAGTTATGGGGTCAGGTACTAAGTTTATCTTCAAGTTTTAAATTGTTTTCTGATGTGATTATATATCATTTTACATTCCCCGAGCTGTGCCTACAGGTTCTAGTGTCTCCTTACCCTCTGCAACACTTTTTATTGTCTGGTGTTGATTATAGCTGCTGTAACAGATAAAAGATCATATCTCAGTGTGGTTTTAATTTTCATTTCCCTAATTACTAATGATGTCAAGCATTCTTCATGTGCTTATTATTAGCCATTTGTGAATCTTCTTTGGAAGTTCAGATTCTTTGTTCATTTTTTAATTGAATTATTTATCTTTTCATTGTGAGTTATAAATCTCATTGTGTTCTGAATACAAGACCTTTACCAGCTACAATTTGTATGTATTTTCTCCCCTTTCAAGGCTTGATTTTTCATTGTCCCAAAAGTACCTTTTAAAGCACAGACAGTGTATATTCTAATGAAGTCAAAATTATATATTTTGTAAATAGATTCTACTTTTGGCGCCATATTTAAGAAATGTTTCCTTATCCCAAGGCTCTAAAGATTTTCTCCTTTAATTTCTCCTGTCCATTTTACCTCTTCCACTTAAGTCTGTACTCATTTTGTTTTTGTTTTTTTTATGTATAAGATAAAGTAAGAGTCTAAGTTTATATTTTTGCACATGGATATCTACTTTTCTTAGCCCTGTGTGTTGGAAGGACTATCCTTTGCCTCACTGAATTGCCTTGGCATCTTTGCCAAAATGTTAATTGACCGTAAGTATAAAGATTAATTTCTGGTCTCAGTTCTGTCCATTGCCTTTACATATGCCAGTATTACACTGCCTTCATTATTGTAATATTATAGTAAATTTTGAAATTGATGAATAAAAGTCCTCCAATTTGTACTTTTGCAAAATTATTTTGGATATTCTAGGTCCTTTGCATTTCTACACCATTCTTATATGCTGGAGGTTCCCTTTGAAGCATAAGTGTTTAAAAATTTTGAAGAAGTTGTTCATATCTTTAAATTTTATTCCACTGCTTTTGGTGTCTTAGCTAGGAATCAATGTCTCATCCAAGATGAAAAATACTCCTAAGTTTTCTTCAAAAGATTTTATGGTTGTGGGTCTTATGTCTAAGCCAGTGATCCATTTTCAATTAAGTTTTTAGTAGTGAATAAGGAAGGTGTACAACTTACTTCCTTTGCACATGGATACCCCATAGTCCCAATATCATTTTGAAAAGATTATTCATATCTCTCTGATTTTCTCAGAATTCTTGTTGAAAATGAACTGGCCATCAATGTAAGAATTGATTTTGCAACTCTCAAATTCCTTTCTATTGGTCTATATCTGTCTACCTTTTTATGAGTAATACATTATCTTGATAACTATGAATTTGTGATAAATTTTGACATTGGCAAGTGTGAGTTCTTCACCTTTACTTTTTTTATTGTTTGTTTATTCTGGGTCCCTTGCATTTAGAACAAGCCCTGGTATCATTGTTAAAAAAGATTTGACCATAAGTATAAAGATTAATTTCTGGTCTTAGTTCTGTCTGCTGTCTATCCTTATGGCAGTATCATATCATCTTGATTATTTCACTTTTTTTTTCTTTGATACTGGGGATTAAACTCAGGGGTACTCGACCACTGAGCCACATCCCCAGCCCTATTTTGTGTTTTATGTAGAGACAGGGTCTCACTGAGTTGCTTAGCACCTCGCCGTTGCTGAGGCTGGCTTTGAACTCACGATTCTCCTGTCTCAGCCTCCCTAAGTGCTGGGATTACAGGCTTGAGCCACCGCACCAGGCTGATCATTTCACTTTTATAGTAAATTTGGAAATTGATGATTTTGCACTTTTTTGAAAGACTGTGAATTAGGTATCCTATATCTATTGTCTCATTCTGTCTAGCAAAAAATTTACCAATATTTTAAATTCTTTCAAAGAGCAAAACTGTCACAAAGAATATGCCATGCATACTTGTAAAATATGTGCACTCAGCTGCTGCTCAGTGGCATGTTCTACAGACATCATTTTAGGTCTCATTGGTGATGGCATAATTTTGGAATTCTACCTCCTCACCAAATTCCTATTTAGTTGTGCTATACATTTTTGGGAGTGGGGTATTGAAGTCTCTATTATCATTCATACTTTCAGTTCTTTGGATCTCCATTGTTAGGTGCATATTTGTTTGCAAACGTGTGACTTCCTATTAATACGACCCTTATTTATTGTAAAGAGCACTGATTGTTTCTAGTTAATGTTTTCGTCCTGAAGTCTATTTTGTCTGATACCAGTATAGTCTCCCCTGTTCTATTATGGTAATATTTTTAATAGAGCACTTTTCTTCATACTTTCGATTTAAATGCATTTATTTCTTTGAATCTGAAGTATGTCTTCTATAGTTGGATATTTCTAAACTGGTCTAACAATCTAATGCTTAGATTATATTATATAATTCATTTACATTTAATATAACTATGATAGGGTTGGATGTATACATGCCATTTTGTTGTTTTTTCCACAAGTTTCATTTGTTTTTATATTTCTGATCTACTTCTGCATTCATTTGTGTTAAGTAGATATTTCAGTACAACTTTGTAATTACTTGGGGTTTTTTTTTTCACTATATTAACTTGTTTTAAAAGCTGTTCTAGGAATAACTTATGCAGTTTAACTCATCATAATTACAATTAATACTGACTTAATAAAAATAGAAATTTGGCCTTAATATAGTTTTATATGACTACATATGTGAAACATATATGTATACATGACTATCCCTGTGGTAATATATAAATATATTTTAATATGTAGCTACATATATAGTTATATTTCTCTCTGTTCATTTTGTCAGTGTCATTTCTTCAGTGTTTTTAGGTTAGTTGTTGGTGCAATTTTCTTTCAAGATAAAGGACATATTTTAGTGTTTTAAAAAATCCTCATCTTTTGTTTACCTATAAATAACTTTATTTCACCTTAAATTTCCTTACTGGAGTTTTTATTTTAAGGCAATTATAGATTCACATACGGGTGTAGGAATTCAGAGAGATCTTCTGTGTGACCTACTTTGTTCCCTTAGTGGTAACATCCAAAAACCCATAGAACAATATCACTGGTTCAATATTAAAATCAGTGCTGTTAGGATGCGTATCAGTTTCATCAGCACAAACAGCCCATGTTTAGCCCTAATAGACAGGCCAGCTTTCCTCCCAGCCTCCTCCTGCCCACCCTTACCTCTTGGGAACCAATTAACCATTTCTATAATTTTGCATTTCACACAATTTTACATAAATGAAGAAACCATACAGTATGTACCTTTAAGGAGAAGTTTTTTTTCTGTCAGAATTCTCTGGAGATCCACAAATGTTGGTCTGTGTATCAATATTTTGTTCCCTGTTTTGAGTATTATTCCACAGTGTGCATGTACTACAGATTGATCATTTCCTAGTTGACAAATATGTGAGTTGTTTTCAGTTTTTTCCAATCATGAATAAGGTGGCCAAACATGATAGTACACTGATTTTTGTATGAGCATGATTTTCCATTTCTTTGGAATATGTATCTAGGATTACAACTGCAGTATCACATGTTAGTGACATGTGTGGCTTATTAAGAATTTTCCAGAGTGGCTATACAACTCTGCATTCCTATTGTCAGTACCTGAGAAATCCACATTTTCTGCATTCTCACCGGCATTTGGTGGTGCCAGTGTTTTGTACTTAGCTGTACTGATAGTTTCATAATGATATCTCAGTCTGGTATTAATTTGCATATCTCTGATGCCTAATGATGCTAAATGTATTTTCATTTGCTTATTTGCCATCTGTGTATCACTTGGGCATAATGTGTGCTCATGACCTTTGCCCATTTCTAATTGGACTATGTGATTTTTTATTGTTGAGTTTTGAGAGTTTCTTATATATTTTTAATACTTTGGAGACCTGGTTTGTAAATATTTCTTCATAATTTGTAGCTTGTCTGTTCATTCTCTTTATAGGCCTTTCACTGAGTAAATATCTGTAGGTTTGATGAAGTCTAACAAGTCTAACTGATATTTTTTTTCATCTTTTTAGAAGTTGTGTTTTTTTGTGTTCCCAAGAGTTTTTGGCATATCCCTAGATTTTTAAGTTTTTCTTCTTAAATTGACACTAATTCCTCCCAGTTTATTTTCTTTATGAAATTTGTTTTGTTTTAGTTATTCTAATTCTTTCCCTTTCCATATATTTCAAAATAATTATATCTATGTGCACAAAAATTCTTTTGGGATTTTGATACTAATTGTATTAAATCTGGCTGTCAGTTTCAGCAAACCCTTGTTATGGCTTGTCTGTCCATTTACTTAGATCTGCTTTTTATTTTTCATCATAGTTTTCAGTGTTTAGCGCACAAGTCCTGTATGTCTCCTTAGATTTAGCTGTTTTCCTCTATACTGTTCTAGCAGGGGAAGAATAGGCTACCACCTCTTTACTGCCAGGTAATGGGTGAAAGTCAAGTTTTACAAGTGGGTCTCAGTAGAGAGAGACTCCTTAATTCTGCATGGAGTTCTGGATCCTACAAGCCTTTGCTAAGAACACCATGGCTGGGAGGAGCAAGAGTTCCTCATTACCGCTCCCCATTGATTTCCACTAATTCCATGGAAATTGTGCTACTGTTGCTGCTAGACAACAACACAGGGAGGCTGGGGAATAAGGGCAGGGTCTTATAACAGACCAGAAAGACTGAAGTGTAGAACCCACATACAGAATTTTGTGGTATGGATGAGACTGGGGCAAGAGTTTTTTCTATGGTGTGCTGGATGACAGCCATTATTGTCTAAAGTTTTCTTATCTTACCATGTTGCCCTCTCTTTCCTGGACCTTTGGCTAGTGAGGATGAGATTCTTTTATTGAGTATTTTGTTTTGTTTTTTCAATGTGCACCTTTGGTGGATATGGATTGTTGGCTTCTTCGACTCTTGAAACCCATGGAGTAACACAGGATTGAGCTTCCTGAGTTTGTCTTCTCTCCATCTCTGAGAATCTTGTGTTTGTGTTACATACAGTCTTCAGAGTTTTAAATTGGGTACTTAGTGGGAGGAATAGGGAAAAGTTCAACTGTTCCACCTTCCAGGATGCAGAAATCACTACTTCAGGTAATTTTTAAATGATTGAGTTTTTTCTTTTAGTTGCTAACTGAGCTACTTTATTATCTCACTGGCAATGTTGCTTGTGGTTCTTGCCACAGATGAGAGGATACTTTTGACAATTTAGGTACAGAAATAATATTCTTGGCTTCCTTAGTCTATATATATGAATGGGCCTCAACTTTTTAGGTATTTCCTCCGCCCATTGCATTTTTACAGTACTTGCAAATAAAATTCCAAGTTTCATTTTTTCAGAAAAATAAACATAGCTCTGTTGATTGTTTTGATGTCACACAATTCACTTCTTGATACTTCAAAAACAAATAACCTCTGTCCTTTATCTTTCCTACAAGTAATGTGATAGATCATTCTGTAGGTGCGTGAGAAAGTGGATTAGAAAGCTTTATTAATACATTTGGAGTCTTCTCATTTCTTTAGTTAATGGTTACACATCACTGTGGATGCAAATAAATCCTCTTAGCGTTGTGTGTCTTACAGGGGGGAAGGGGCAGGGGGTGGTTTGCTGAGCATGCCATTCATTAGATGCTTCCCATTTCAGTATTTGTTTTTCTTAAATTCTCAGCCATAGATTTTTAAATTTTTTGAAGCTATCACATATTAAAATTAATCAGTGTTATAGATCAGTTTTCATGGTTATTGTCATAACAATCACTATAATCCCCTTCAATTTCTCACTTTCTTGGCTTTTGGTTGTAAAAACTGTCATTGTGGTGACAGTTGCTTAACTTAACCAAATATATTTCCTCTCCTCTCCATTCCCCTCAAAATCATGGCATCCCAGAGCCTGAAGGAAAAGCATCTCCATTTAATCTTTTTTGTAGCATGGTGTCTTTTTTACCCTCTGCCCATACCTCTCCAGTGAGCTCATTCACTCTCAAGGCTTAAGCCTATCTTGATTATTCAGTTTTCTGTCTAGAAACTCTGAAGTTTCTTGAAGCCAAAACCTGATAAACCAGCTAATATCTGTATATTTATAGATGATATGTAACAAGTAAATAAAATGTAACATATTCAAAATATCATAGTTGTAGTATTGACCTCAAAGCCATGGAGTAATGGCAGGCAATTTTCTTCCTCTTTCAATCTTTTTTTTTTTAATTTTCTTCTCCAAAGATATTTATTGTGCTTAATTGTATTTGTGGAACTCAGCTTGTCAGATTCTGATCATAGTGTCCAGGTACAATACCTTCCTCAAGTAGTTGCATTCTATATAGGGAGAGTCACAGTATATCAGCCAAGAAGCTATTCTCTCTAGATGCCTTTTTTTATACTTAAAAAATTCTTAACTCTACTACCATATAGTTAATGATTGGGGAGGCAACACTGATAGTCTCTATTGCATATTCTTCTTTGGAGATTTTTTTTCCCTCCTAATCAAATAATTTTACATTTTGCAAATTTTGCTAATTTGAAAAATACTATATCAAAACAGATTTGATCCTCAAGCAAAATAATGGTGGTCTGAATAGGAAATTGTTACTCTTTTGGTGTTTCAGAAATGCCTATAGAAGGAGCTTGGAGGAAGGCACACTGAAGTCTTTGACTACAAATGTAACAAACACATTTTGGAAATGTTTTCAGAGAGTGTGTAATTCCAGATTTCAGACATTGAATATTGGAGTAGAAGATGCTAGGAAGGTTTCTGAGAAATGTTTGGATTAGAGATTTACTAAAGTGTGTTATGGATAACGCTAGTTCTATAGGTTGAGAATACATGTTACTATGAAAACAGAAGGAAGAGGTTCTGTGGTTAAATTTAGGAAATGAATTGTTAATATCAAGTCTTCCTGCAGCATTCATCTGAGTTTTTAATCATGTGCATTGTGTAATCTCAAAGGTGCCAGGGGGGCATGGTAAGCAATGTTAACACTGTCCCACTCCCAGTAGGTTATTTGAAAGCTTTTTCTGTTAAGATATAATTTACATAAGGTGAATTGCATGGGTCTTCATGTACAGTTTTATAAATACTGGCAAATGCCTATATCTCTATAGCCCATAGCAATATCAGGGTATAGAACATTCCCTCCTAGACAAGCAGGCACATCCTTAAGATCATTTCATTGGCTGCACATAAACCTTGTGCTATTTTGGTCCAGACATGGTTCTGCCATCCCTCATAAGCTCCAGCACAACAGCCGTTTTTCTCAACACAGTTGCGTAATTATTCACCTCTGCATGGAGGTAGCTGTGAGGAAGGTGTCCCAGTAAACCCTACCATGTGTCCTTGTGCAGTTCGGTTGAGGATGCCCAGTGCTTTACTGGAAAAATACCATGGCAAAGCCTTGACGCTCCAGGACTCACAGTGTACTGGTGGTGTTGGGAATGAACAGTAAACATGCAATCAGACTGAATTGTGATAATACCTCATTCTTTCTCATGGGTCAAAATTCAATTCAAAACACCATCCATCAGAGTCCAACCAATTTAAGTTGACACATTTTATACTTTGTATATTGTGTTACAAAAGGATCTAATAATGTTTTTCCAGATGAGTTATTGAATGATCTCTGTTTTTACGCACTGATCTGAAATGCCATCTCTGTCTCATATCAAACATAAGTATCTTTCTAGCTCTCCATACCATTCCACAATTATTAGTTTATTTTATACCACTGCTACATATTCTAAATTCTGTAAGTTTAACCCTTGCTGCCTCATAAGGCTAGGGCTTTCATTTTGTTCATTTTCAAACCTGTCTTGGTGCTTCTTTGCCCTTTTCTCTTCCATACAAATTTTGCCATCTTCGCACATGGCAAAAAATACTTTTGGGAATATTCATAGAAATTAAATTACTTCTATTTTTAAACTCAGAATTAACATGTATTTTTGATATGTCAATAATAACACAAAAATTTGATATAGGTTGCCCTTCATTTATGAAGATCTTATTCATGGTATTTTAATACTTTCTCTAAAACGATCCTGTATGCTGTTTGTTATAGGTTTATTGGCACTTTATATTTTAGCTGCTGTATTTTAATGTAACACTTTCTTTTTTAATTTTACTTTTCAATTCTGTTGTATAGGACTAGAATGAATTTTCATATATTGATTGTGAATTTAGATACATGGCTGAATATTTGTATTCTTTAAGTAACTTAGAGATTCTTAGGGATTTCTAGAGTACATTGACAAGTACTGCTGTCTATATTTTGTTTCTTTTATAAGCATTTATTATTTTAAAACTTACAGTTATCATTGTTTCATTCTAACAATGATCTTCATATGGACCAGAGGTAAGAGATGTCCGTAAAGGTAACGCTACTGTGTTTAAATCTAATGTCTTCATCTCAGTGTTGTCTTGCCCATAGTTGATGTTCAATGAATATTCATGGAGTAAAGGAGCCTGAAATGGATTTTTTGCAGGGGGAATATATATTTTATTCTGAGTGACTCAATTTCTCAGAAGTTTCTCTGATTATATTCTTTTTCAATGTACAGATTACATAACCAGGAGTATTCACTCCCACGTGTTGTGTTTAGCTGAAGGCCTGTTCCTTCACCCTTTGGGCTTTCTTTGGATTCTCTCTTACTAATATCTACTCTTCCCTCCATGACCAAATGTCAACAATGTAGGGGGATTATTGCCACCACCAGAATCTTTTCTAGAATAACTGTGCAGGTAACAAAAAGTGAGACTTGAAAGGAAATCCTAAACTTTAATACCGAATTTATATACAGTTTCTAAAGTCCTCAAAATCATCTTTGCACTGTGTAGAGTCATTGCTTTATTCTATGTAGACTAAAATTTCCAAGGCAATTGTTAAAGAAATAAAAATTGTTTGGGATAAAGATTTTATTTTGATTTTGAATACTTGTATTTCCAAAAGGAACATATACTATGGATATTTGGGACTTCTTATCAATTAACAACTTTAAATGCATTAATATTTAAAAGCTGTTATCTTCTAATTTTAAAATTCATTCATGCTCAGCTTAGATAATTTGCAGAAAACAGAGAAACTGCAATGACATATTACCATGTAGGACATTGAGAAGAAGATATACATTTGGTACATTTCTTCCCAGCCTTCTCTTTATGTTTAGGATGGTTAAGCAGGAGAATTTTCCCATGTTATTGGGTATTTTTCCAAACCAATACAATATTTTTATCGCTGTATATCATCCCATGGTATAGACTTGAGGTTAGCAAACTAGAGACTGTGGTCTAAAGCTGGCCCGCAGCCTGTTACGTTGTTTTTTGTTTGTTTGTTTTTTTCTTTCTACAGCTCATGAACTAAAAACAGCTTTTATGTTTTAAAATAATTAAATTTATACTAATTAGTATTTCATAGCATGAAACTCACATGAACTTCAAATATGAGTTTCCATAAGTGAAATTTTATTAGAACACAGCATGCTCAGTTGTATTGCCTAAGGCCACTTTCTTGCTACAACAGCAGAGTTGAGTAATCATAACAAAGACTGTTGACCCTGAAGACTAAAGTATTTGCTATCTAACTCTTTATAGAAAAAAAAAATTGTATTCTCAACATTGGCTCACATCTCACAGCCAGAGATTAAAATATATACTGTCTGAACCTTTATAGAAAAGTCTGCAGACCCTTGATATAGGCTGATGATAGTTTATATTCTTGTCATTGCTCATCAGTCAGTGTTGTTCCTATTTTTTTATTATTCACCACTAGTACATTTCATATCTCTGTGCTTTTTCTCTGTATCCTCTAAAAAGCTGCCCCTCCCCTTCTCGACTTTGAGGCAGATTCCTCCTTATCCCTAAAGTCACAGCTTAGCTCTTTCCTCTCTGCAAAGCTTTCATTATATCAGGAGAGAGTTAAGCCCCTCCAGGTGCAATATTTCACATAGCTGTATTTCATTGTCTAATAAACAGCAGTAATTTTAGTAAAGATTACAATTTATATTTATTAATGGTTTATTATGTGCCAGAGTTTATGCTAGGCCCTTTATGTAAGTACATGATTTCACTCTCTCAACAGCTACAGGAACCCACTGATGGAGTTTTGTACAGTTAAAATTCCCATTCTACATATTCAACCACTGAGTTAGGTGAGATAATTTGCCCCATGTCACACAGCTAGTAAATAGATGAGACAGAAGATCTGCCAGTGGAGTCATAGCTTTCACACTTCCTTTTCTCTGTGTCTACAACTTGGATGTCAAATTCTTTGACAAAAGGCAACAAATGTTTTATACCTTTGAATGCCCAGTGTCAAATTTGGTCTAGATTCCTAATACTAGATCATAATACTTTGTTGTTCAATAATGAATGCATGGATGAAGGAAGACCGAATACTGGCATTGTTTTTCAAGGTCTTGAAATCCCTTGGCACTATTTACATTGAAACTGTCAAAGAAAAGAGATGAGAGACAACTGTTCAAGCAAATGTTATTAGAGAAGACCATCTCCGATACTATTTAATCCATCATGAAACCATCTGATAGCAAGGGAAGAGATTATAAATTAAAGCTGTCTTTATTTGATAGGAGTAGAAAGGATTTGATTATTTCCTCTTAGATGTTGGGATTTAGGGCAAGCATTTAAACTAACCTTGGAGCTAATGAATAATAAAGGCCGAATTTGAAGAGAAAGACATTGATTAATATCACAAAATCTTCCTGTCAAGGACTCATTTCAATTTAATAACTTAAATGATTAAAAAGATAAAATGAAACACTGCATCTTTCAGCCAATGAAAAGCTAGATACAGCATATTGTAGAATTATAAAATGATAGTGGAATAAATAGGGAGAGAGGAATAATGTCAAAAGGAATGGATAGTGTTTTTTTTTTCCTTAAACCTGAAATGGTATTATGCCCGATGTTATTTTACTTTTTATCTGAAGTATGCTGGTCACTAAAACTGTTGACATTAGTGTCAACATAAGATTTATGAATGTTTCACATGTACTCTTCAATGTGAAATTAAAAATGTTTTTGCATCATTAGTGTCAACTAAGTAAAATTTTCTGAAGTATCAAGGAATGTATTTTAAGAATTATAACTCTGTTCTCAAATAATAGAGCCAAATACTATTAACATTAATAATAGCTTATTTTCCACTTTCAAGGAACACTGGTGAGTCCTACATTGTTACATTTTTCTATTCCTGTCATTACACTGGCCTCTTATTCCGGTTTCACACACTTAACCTGAGAGAACCTGCCCCACTATTCAGCCATTGTCTTAAGCATAGACCTTGATATAGCAGACACAGCACTGTTATCTTTCATCTTTACCACTTAGTCATATTTGCTATTGTGAAATTTGTCTACTGTTTAAATACGGTTAAACTTTAATTAAGTAACTGCTGTATTCCTAACATTAAAACACATCTGAGGGCCGGGGTTGTGACTCAGTTGTAGAGTGCTTGCTTCACTTGTGTGAGGCATTGGGTTTGATCCTCAGCACCACATATAAATAAATGAATAAAATAAAGGTCCATCAGCAACTCATATATATATATATATTTAAAGAGACAACACATCTGAGAGAGAAAGAAAGAGAAGTGGTCAGGGTCCTGATGTCCCCTGCCTGGACAGAAGTTTCTTCCACTATGCCCGACCCACTAAAAGTTACCCTGAGTGCAAATAGCACCAGAGATTGACCACCAATCCTTTAGCATATAGGTCTTTGGGAGTCACTTAAGATCCAAACCATAAACTTTATTTTTTTATTTTTTTAGTTATAGATGGACACAATACCTTTTATTTATTTATATGTGGTGCTAAGGATCAAACCCAGGGTCTCACACATGCTAAACAAGTATTCTACCACTGAGCCACAACTCCAGCCCCGCTTTTTTGTTTTCTTTTTTTCTAATGTACTAATTAAGCAAAGACTTAAGAAGAAAAGATGATAGTAACAGTGACAATGGGAGTATGGGAAAACTAATAGCAATGCACACCCAAAAGTTGGCATATCTTCCCAGAGGGTAATCTGACCATGTTAATCAAAATTTAGAGCTGAGTTTCCCATTACATCCAGTACTTCTAAGAATATTTGATCAATGACTATATCTGATGTGGGTATTATACTGAACACTTTAAAGCAACCCAAATACCAGAAAGGGAGTGGGCAAATAAATTATGGTAGATCTTTCCAATGATTAGTATGATTTAATTGGAACAGCTTTGGTAGAAGATGCTTAAGTACTTGAAAAGACTAATAGAGTATTAAAATATATGCAAAGCAGCAAATAGGCTGTACTAGAAAATATTATGCCAAAGAGTATTAGTAGTACATTTTTAATGCTCAAAATATTTACTTTTGTAGAGGGTGCCATTTTTGTTCTCCTTTTTGTTTATTCATCTCCAAAGCCTACAATAGGTAGTAGTTGTGTACAGATGATATTTTAAGCACAAATGTGCAGTCAAAACTATGCATCACAAGCAACAAAGACAGAATTAATTCTACAGAAAACGGAATCCGTAATTTGGAGAATTGACTAGAATTAAGAAAAACTAGAAAAGAAGATTTGAATACCCAGAAAAAGCATATAGAATATTTACTGTTTAAGTTGATAGCATTCATCTAGGAAAGCTTTAGTATTTTTCAAACATCCTAATTTTTTGCCTTGTAAGGAAAGATGACGTGGAGTTTTTACCTCTGGATATACGTTATGCTCTTAATGTGGCCCAACAGGACATTTAGAAAGAATCATTTCTGATGTTAGAGTAAAAGTTCAAAATCTGCTAAAGTCAAGTCTGTTTGTTATTAGTCATTTTTATGATTTTATGCTAGAGTTGTATGGAACCATTTTATCTTTTAAAGCTGCCATGGTCCTGTGAAAAAGGCCACAGCACAATAGTCTCAGAAGGGAAAACTTGTTGCTGAGTCATCTTTACTATGTTTGGTGAAGCTCAGATGTGAGGGACAAAAACCTTCTAGCCCACCTGTAGGTTGCCTTGAGTCCCATAAAAGCAATGAGGCATGGTACTGTCTTTCCTTTCTGATTCCTTTCCACAGAAGTCCTCAACTTTCAATCAATCCTTGACGTTTTACCCTGTTAATGCTCTATTCAACTGACCCCTTATTGCTTTTGTTAAGGAAATATAACACTTGTTTTTTTTTAATGTTTTTTGTTGTCCTTTTCTTGTTATTCTTATTTTCTAAATTTTACTTGACATAAAAAAGTTGTGCTCATTTATGGAGTACCACATGTTGTGTCACAACATGTCTCAAATGCTTGCTATTCCTATCGGGGTAAACATTTATCTCCTCAAATATTTATCACCTCTTTGGAGAAAACACTGAAAATATTTCTTCTGGCTTTTTGAAATACATAGTACTTTACTGAAAATTTACAACAGCTTTTAGAAATATACACTTTTGTTATCTACAGTTACCCTACTCTGTACTAAAACACCAGAACTTATTTTCCCAGTCTAATTGCAATGCAGTACCCACTGTCCCGCCTTTCCCCATTTCTCCTCCCCTACTATTCTCTGGTAACCACCATTCTACTTTCAACTTCTGTAAGATCACCGTTTTCAGATTTCATGCTAGTGAAATCAGGCAGTATTCGTCTTTCTGTGCCTGGCTCATTTCACTTAACATAATGTGTTCCAGTTCCCTACATGTTGTTAGCAAAGACAGGATTTCATTTCTTTTATGGCTGAATAATATTTCATTGTGTATATGTATCACATTTTCTTTACCCATTCATCACATTTTAAATTTTTTTTGGGGGGGTGGAGTTACTAGGGATTGAACTCAGGGGCACTCAACCACTGAGCCACATCCCCAGCCCTATTTTGTATTTTATTTAGAGTCAAGGATCTCACTGAATTGCTTAGTGCCTCGCCATTGCTGAGGCTGGCTTTGAATTTGCGATCCTCCTGTCTCAGCCTCCTGAGCTGCTGGGATTACAGGTGTGTGCCTGGATCCATTCATCACTTGATGGACACTTAGGTTGTTTGCACTTCTTGGCTATTGTCAGCAATGCTGCAGTAAACTTAGGAGTGTTGAAGTCTGTTTGACATACTGATCTTTCCTTTGGATATATGCCCTGTAGTGGGATTACTGGATCATATGGTAATTTCTCGAGAAACCTCATAGGCTTTTCTGTAATGACTAGACTACTTACATTCCTACTGACGTGGTTCTTCCTTTTTATCCATCCCCAAGCCAGCACTTGGTTTGTGTGTGGTGAGTGCATGAAGGGAGGAGGCCCAGTTTTCTTGAGTGCACCCATTGTTTTTCTGTAACCACTACTGTATGAGCATCAATACAGACAGAATGAGAAACATTAATTCACTCATTTTATCTGACATCAGATAAAATTTTAAAACGGGAAGATTAAAAGAATTGAAATGAAAATACCTACGTTAAAAAGAATCATGAGAGCATTCCCACAGTTATACACTGCCATTAGATGTTTTATGCTTTCAATTCAGTTAGTTGACTTAAACTAGGAAATCGTCGTTGTCGTCGTCATCATCATCATCATTTTGTAAAAAGTAAAAGGACCTCAACTTAAGATGCTCTTGGGGAGATGAAGAGCATAGTGTCACCAGTTAGGTGGCATGCTGTATCTTTTCCCCAGATAGCCTCAACACCCCCTGGAGTGCCCTGGTGGGGAGAAACCATGCTATGTAAATGAACCGTCAAGTGCACAGGGCATTAACAAGCATACGGTTTGGTTCTCTTTTTGTTGATCTCCCCTTAATTCTTAAGTTAATTTTCACCTTCTAGCTTTCTATTGAATGTGCTTTTGAGGACGCAAGCAAACCAAGTCTCCAACTTCCCCTTATGTTTGTAGAATTCTCATACTAATTCTAGACTTGTTTTGCCAAAATTTTTTAGAGCACAATTTTTTTTTATGTCCAAAGCTTTCTGAATAAAAGCTCAGAATCATTTACAACAGTATTGTTATATTTGATCTGAACTTTTGGTAAAGAAAGCCTTTGTCTCTCTGCTTTTCAACCAAAGGGCATTTAAGACATTTGAAGTGATATTTTTGTTGTTGTTTTAAAGATGCTGTATATTCATAATTTTATATTTTGTTCCCTTCTCAACAGCAATATAGAGTTATTTGTTTTTATTGTAACTTCTAACACAATGAAATAATGCAATGTAAATAAGATGCTTTTCATCATAATCTCCTTTTTCTGGAAATGTTCATAATTTGAATAATTATGTATCTTGACTTCATGCCAATTAAGTTTGCTCATCTAGGGATTGAATTTTAATGAGGATTTTGAATGAGTTTTCACTGATATGATCTTTTGGCAGGAACACAATCAAATGAGAAAAGGTTTAATCTCACATAGTTTCATTTCTTCAATATTTGAAAGGGAGAGATAAGAGCCCAAAAGGTAAAAAAAAAAGAAAAGAAAAGAAAAAGAAAAAAGTAAAAATGGCAAACAGAAGCAATGAACAGAAGATGAGTTAGAGGCTGAATAGTTTAAATACATTCAAAGATAATTTACTTGGGCTGGGATTGTGGCTCAGTGGTAGAGCACTTGCCTCGCATGTGTGAGGCACTGGGTTCAATCCTCAGCACCACATATAAATAAATAAAATAAAGATATTGTGTCCATCTACAACTAAAAAAAAAGATAATTTACTTACTAACACTTGAAGTCAATGTGATTTATCTCATAAATAAAATATGAAGCATTAACCCACCACCTGCCTTCAGCAAAATTAATGTAACAAGTAGTAGCCATGCTCTGTGGCTCTTGAGGAAGTCAGCTAGTTTTAGGTTACCTGTCCACCAAAATTTTGGGAGCCAGCTCTTTTAAAAATAATAATAATAAAGAGTGACTTGAGATATTTCCAACAGTAACCTGTAGGCTACATGTTTCCCTGTGAGTGCATAAAGCTCAGTTCCCCAGAGGAAGAGGATTTTATTAACTAAATGCCTAACAACTGCCTCACAAGCATGAACCTAGATCAACCAAACAAGCTGTGAATCTGCACGGCCTGCATGCACATCCACATGATGCACACCAACAACTTCAGGGCTTGAGTTAACGTGACTGTGAATAAAAATAACCAACCAACAAATTGTTGCCTAATTTTAACAACTACTGATGAGGAAATGTAGGCAGATGGATCATTAGGATCCTCGGGTCTAAAGTTTCAGCATTGTGATGAAAGGGAAGAGTGTGGCTGCTGGAGGGTCCCAGGGATGGAAGGACTGATGTACCAAGTCAGAGTTCTGATCTCTGTTTGGAAAGCCAAGCATTTGGTAATTTCATCTGGAGTTGATGGAAACACAATAACCTTTGTGTGAACACAAGGAAACAGCAAACAACTTTTGATTTACATTTTTTTTAAAATATTTTTTTAGTTGTAGATGGACACAATGTCTTTATTTTTTTTATTGCTTTGTATGTGGTGCTGAGGATCGAACCCAGGGCCCCACGCATGTGGGGCAAGCATCCTACCGCTGAGCTACAATCCCAGCCCTGATTTACATTTTAATAAAGACCAGATTTTTTATATTTTTTTTGGTACTGGGGATTGAACTCAGGGGCACTCTACCACTGAGCCATATCCCCAGCCCTATTTGTGTTTTATGTAGAGACAGGGTCTCACTGAGTTGCTTAGTGCCTCGCCGTTGCTGAGGCTGGCTTTGAACTTGCAATTCTCCTGTCTCAGCCTCCGTAAGTGCTGGGATTACAGGCATGCGCCACCGTGCCCGGCTAAGACCAGATTTTTGATGTAGCAGCTTTCTGAAGATATACACAATGACTAAAATGATATGGTACCTGTTTGTTCAAATCTACCTTTTATACTGAAATTATAAATGCCATCACTTTAAGAATGATTATAATATCTGGAATAAAGCGGTGAATGCTTCTGAATGAATTACAAATATAATGCAAAACAAAACCCAGGAATTCACATAAGTGGTTTCCTTCTAACATTCAGTTTGAGAAATAAAATATGCTGAATTTCTTTTTTTTTTGTCAGTGGGTTGTTTTATACAGCAGCAGATATATATCCAGGGAAAATAGTTTTATATAGCAAATGTATAGCTATATCTTATTCTGTAAATTAAGACACAAAAGTTAAAACTAAGACACATGGTAGTGCTGTGTGGTGAGGATGTTCAGCTTCCAACCTTGCCTTCCCCAGTACACAAGCACGTATCGGTCACCAAGACTCAGGAGGCACATCTCCTCTCCAGCCCAAAGTTTCCATCTGATAAATCACTGTTTGCCCAGAGTGATAATCCTGTAGTCCCCAAAAGTGAGAACCCTACCCATAAGAAGTAAACAGTTTACTCATTTCTTATCATAAATGCAGTTGGATTTCCAAACTTCTCAAACCACAGTTAAGACTGTCAGTATTATTTCAATTTCTTAGGTATTGAGGCCAAGATAGTTTGAGATTTTTCTATGTATTCTTGGTAGAGGTACAAATGCCATTTCAGAAAAAAAAAATGTTGAAGAGTAAAGGGGCAAATAATAGACTAAGAATGCCAATATGCCAAATCAACAGTTTTTCTATAGAGGCCCAAAGGAAGCATAATTTATTGTCAGTATATTATAGCATATAATATTTAATTGGGTTTTCTTCTTGTTTACGTTCCAGAAGGATGAGGGCAGCTCTGGTGATCCCCACTGAATATACACAGTTTCCTAATATGGCATTGTATTTCTACTGATGTGTAATTAGATAGCTATTTCCTAACTTGTACGCACTAGAGAATAACCCACCCAATTGCTTTAAATGCGCCACCACTTCTGGCTGAAATCACGACAGTGTGTTTAGCTTCCTCTGCACTTGTTCAGATTTATCTGTGTATCAAGAGGCAGAAACCTTTACTTTTTCCCTCAAGAAATTATATAATACCCATTCATATTTTGTTTCTCTAAATACCATAATGGGCCACCGTGTTAAAAACTGACGTTAGGGCTGGGGTTGTAGCTCAGTGGTAGAGTGCTTGCCTAGCACGTGTGAGATACTGGGTTGATCCTCAGCACCACATAAAAATAAATAAAGGTATTGTGTCCATCTACAACTAAAAAATATATGTGTGTGTGTGTATGTGTGTATGTATATATATTTAAAAAACTGACTTGAACTGTCAGCTCTCGAACAGACTACTAGTAAAAGTCTGGAGATGAAGCAAAGTTAAGTTTATTAGACCTACTGCAACAAGGGAATACACCACTTACAATTAATAATGTCTTAAAATGGCAAATTAGGACTGGGCTTTTAAACAGTGATAGAATCTGGGCCCAATAATTTTGACACAGATCTTTCAAGATCAAGAAATGGTTGAGACTGAGTGGAGTTCATGACCTGATAGTTCTGGGCTGATGTGGATAGCAAATCAAGTTTTTTGAAGTGATCTTAAGAGGTAAGCTGTTAGCCTTGTTAAATAAGCTCTCTGGTTGTTTCACAGTCTTAAATTTCAGGAGCAAATATTTCTTGGAGCAAGAAATTAAGTTAATTTTGTTGAGTACAATTATTGTTTAACACAGATTTAGAGCTTTATATTAGTTTTAGTTCTCATTAATTTCATTTTCAAAGTACTAAATTACTCTCACATTTGATAATCATCCATATTACTATGACTTTTGGAAAATTTAGTAAAAATGATTGTACCATGAATTTTTTTAAAAAGATGTATCTTGTACTATTTCCCTCTAAACCTTAAGATGACTTCCAAGGTTTTCTGTTCATATACACGTGGTAAATAGCTCATCTCTTTCCCATTCTAATAACTTATTATTTAAATAGAAAACTTATCTAATGACATTTAATGATAATAAAAATTATACAACTTCTGCAATACTGCTCTCATTTCTCATTAATAATACTGAATCTTTCCAATGTATACTGTCAGGTGACATATGAGTGAAATATGAAATATTCACTCAATATGGAAATATGGTGCTCAAAACAGCTTTATGAGGTGAATTATAGAAATATGATCATATCTATCAGGAAGTGAAGTGGTTCAATGATTGTTTAGACAGGAGAAAGACAACTGGAAATTTGTATGTGTGTTGGGGAGCATATAGTTTAACCTGTAGGTAACTATGTCTGTACATACTTTGAAATGCAATAGTTAGCTAAAGTACAGTTATCTGGAAAGCATTTGATCCCTTTTCTCCAATTACCTTTAGTTGCATGTTGTCAAAATGAGAAAAGCAATCTCAGAACTATTTCATGTGTTAAGAGTGATGCATTTTTCATATAGTTGGGTTTATAATAGCTTGTGATTTACAAAAGTTATGTTGTATCTATGTTCTTGTTTCTCTGGTTTGTTTAATAGAGTCTCATTATAGTCCCCTTTCCCATTCAAGAAAACAGAGACTCACTTAACTTACGTGGTTTTAATGAAGCATTCTCTGAATTAATGTCTTGGACTTGTCTTCTTAGTTAACACTCTTTGACTCCTCCAATAACTACAGAACCTGTACCATTCCTGCTAACATTTCCATGGGAAATGGGCTGGTGACTTTGCAGTTATTCATTCATTGCCTTGCACTGGAGATTCTAAGTTTGTATGCATAGCCATTAACCTTCCCTATTTCCAGATTTGCATATGAAATTATGTTCAGGGGCTGGGATTGTGGCGCAGTGGTAGTGTGCTCGCCTAGCATGCGTGAGGCACTGGGTTCGATCCTCAGCACCACATAAAAATAAAATAAAGATATTCTGTCCACCTGCAACTAAAAAAATAAATAAATATTTTAAAAAAAAGAAATTATGTTCAGCTATATTTAAAGCTAAAACAATTGTTACAAATATTTTGTGACCATTAATAATTCTGACCTGCATATAAGCTGTGAGAACAAACTTCTCTAATCAGTAACGTTTGGTCTCTTTTCCTCCTCATCCATATACAGTGGGAAATGAAGCATTGCAAATTTCTTAGCCCTCAGAATTATTTTGTGTTGTTGAAGGAACTCTTTTTCATGAAAAAGAAAAAGGAGAGGGGGCTTGTATTTTGTGCAGTGACAGAGTTCTGTCAAGTTGTTCCAAAAACGGAATGTGATTGCCTCCATATGTGATCCATGTTATACTCAGATGAACTTATATCTCACAGGACATGCCATTTTGTAGGAAGAGAAGTTATTTAAAGAAGTGGAACATCTGTGTTTTCAACACTAGCCCTATCAATGAACAATTAATTCTTTGTTTAGACACTGGGACGTTTAGGAAAAAAGAAATTTAAATAGTGGGAACTGCTTTGTTTGACCACCTTTTACAACATACTAATTTGAGTGTTAGCAACACTCAATAACAATGAGTAAATAACTTGTGATTATTAACTATGTGAAATACAACTTAAGGCATGGACAAAATAGCTCACATTCTGTAGACATGCAAGGCACTTTTTAACAGCTGAAATTGCCATAAAATTGGCACGTGGGTGTGCATGCTCAGCATTCACATGTTTTGCAGGGAAAGATTTTTTAAAGAACTAAATTTATCTTTCAAAATGTTAAGAACCAGTATATTAAGGGTTCTGGAAAAAAACTAAAAAGAAAAAAAAGTAAAAGTTGTTGAATTAGAGAACTTCATACCATTTCCTTTCCCTAGAATTCCTTCTATGGTCACTCCAAAGTCTCCTTGAATCTTCCTCACTCCTTTCCCCCTGGGACTACAGGAACATCCTAAGAAGGACATTCCCTGTAGGTTGCCTGCCTTTATTCTTGCTCCGGTAGCACTGTGCTCCAGGCTCAGTTGGTATGCTTTCCAGTCTGCCTCCCCGTAGTAGCAGAGCTCTTTACAAACTGGGATTTTTATTATTTATCTTCAAATGACAATAGGCCCTATGGGTGCCCAATATCGTTTGTTATAGCATAACATCACTCTCAACAACAACAACAAAAGGGATCTACTCCTCAATATCATTTGAGCATTCCTATTCCCAATGCAGTTTGACATTCTGCACTTGTATTTTTTCTTATAACTTTTCTTAACTCATCCATTGAATTTCAGACTCTTCCACTTCCATCTTGACCTCATCTTTCCTGCAGTCTTTTTTATTTTTAAATATATTGAGAAAGTAAACAAGTTTTTCTCTTCTCAGTTCCTATCACTAATATTTTAAACATAAGTTTTCCTCTTCATGTGGAGTAAAATGTTCTCTGTTCTTTAATGTTTTACCCTTTCATTCATTATTTTTGTTTCCATGGCTTGCTTTTCCTTCCATGATAAAAGGTTTTCTTGCACCTGTTATTTCCAAGGGCAAGTTCATGGACTCATCTTGGCCTCCCTCAGCCTCTATGTTGATACTAAGAGAGTTCTGACCTCACAGCTAGCTTAGGGAGGACACTATGATGTACGCAGCCCATAGCAACAGTTACTACTACTAGAAATGATGATAGCACTTTTATGTATTGCAGCATCAAGCATTGTAGAAAGTTCATACTCCTGAATGTTGATGAGAATATGGAGGATATGCTCATGGAAAAGCGAACATCAAGAACAACCTTCATGAAGGGCCATGCATATCTGAGTCTCATAACCCATCCTATCTTAACTGATTCCATGTTTAGGTACTAATCTGACTAGTGCACATTTATGGTCAAAATATTCATTGCACTGCTATTTATGATAGTGAAAAAATGCAAACTATCTAAATTCCAGCCATAAGAAATTATTCATTCAAATATGTTCATCTGTACAGTGAAATGTAGTTTACCTGCTACAGATTATAACAAAACTATGCATATTGACATGGAGATGGACTTTCTCATACAGAGCAAGGAGATTACAAAGGCAAATAAATGTTATTTTGGAGGATAACAGTGTATATTTATGCACCAGAGAGGTAAAAGTGTGAAGTGACATACCACCATGCTAACATAGTAGTGTTTATCTCTGTATGAAAGAGTTAGACTGTTTTTTATCATGTTACATATATATATTTTTAAATTTCAATTAAGTGAGCTTTATTATATATCTAAAGAAAACTAAGATTAAGAGACCATTGGGCTGTCTAGGAGGAGATGCTAGTTCTAATAAACATTCTTGATTAGTAGGAAGTTAATGAATTTTCAAATACCCAGGTACAAGGGATCAATATCAACACTAGAGATCAGTATCAACAAGCATCGTGGGAGGATGCAGCATGCCACAGCAGCACTTCAAAGAGTATGGACTCATGATTGGCACTTGAGCAATGAGAAACAGGGCAGGGCAGAACTCTAGAAATAATGTGAAGTTCAAATGTATCTATCAGTGGTCTTTGAAAGGTATAGAAGCTACAGATTGAAGGCTGTGAATACAAGAACCTGAGATATGCCCTCTTTGATCAGCAGATACAGTACAATCAGCCACTCATACCAGTGGCAGCTAGGAAGCATGGTAATGTGGCACACAGGCAAGGGCCCCGGGCCTTGAGAACAGTGATAGCATCTAGGAACCGAACAACTGGGGATAAGTGTTTTAACAGCCCAAGTGTCTGGACAAATCTGTGGTTTGGGAACCAAGGCTGGTCATGTGGTGCTGGCCCATGGCTATGGCAAAGGAGCCCAGAGAAATTGAATACAGGATTTCAGGCACTGGGAAGGGCACAGAGGAAACCATTAATGAAAAAAGGAGGAGGCAGAGGCAAGAACTGGACTCACCCCAAAATTACTGTTTTCTTCAAATCACAAATGGATGGTGAAGCTCAGAACAGTTCCTAAGATTATGGTCTGTGTATGCCTCTGATCTCTCAAGCTGACAGAGCTTAAACTAACCACACACAGATCCACTTGGCTGCTATCAACTAAGAACCTATGAGCCACTGAGAAATGATTGTGCTTCTTTCAGTACTTATCCCATCTCAATGCTGGGCTTGCTGGATCTGAAAGAAACTCACAATAGAGGTGAACCTGAGAACAAGTAATGACATTACTTATATTACTTATAATACAAAATGACAGGTGCTTTAGAGAAGGACAAATTATTTGAAAGACATAATGATAGGTGGGGACATACTGACAGCCTTAGTAAAGAAATGGTGTTTTGGTTGTGTTTTGGGCGTGAGTGGGGCTGAGGATGTGGAGGTGAAGTACTTTCACACGCAGGGATCTGCATCGACAGAGTTGCCTCCCTCACAAAGGACTTTAATCCACCTTCTAGGTGTTTTTTGGTAGGTTTTTCTCTTGAGCTCCCATGGATTCATGTAAGCTTCTGTTACATACTTCAGCCTTTTCATTTTAGCCTTCTTTATTAAAATAACAGTTAACAGTTTACCTTGGATATCTTGATCCTCTTGTTCAAATATAATTCTTGAAAAGTAAAGTCATGATTGTCAAGCAGATATAGAACAAATATGTGAGATCTTTTATATATTTAACTTACTAGTTACAGAAAGAATAAAAGTTTTGACAAGTTCAGAGACCATTTGAGAAATTAGGAATTCATAGTCATTTGACAAAGAACTATTAGGTTAAGACAGCTTAACTAGATTTTAAAAAAAAATGTCTAAGAAATTGATACCTGGCATGGTGGTGCATGCCTGTAATCCTAGTGGCTCAGGAGGTTGAGACAGGAGGATCACAAGTTCAAAGCCATCCTCAGCAATTTAGTGAGGGCCTAAGCAACTTAGCAAAACCCTGTCTTAAAATTTAAAAAAGGGATGGGGGAGCTGGGGCTATCTCTTAGTCCCCCATATCTAAAGAAAAAAAATGTCCAAAAGATAATTAATTTTTGCTTTGTGTTGGCTCAAAATAAGATTTATTTGCTCCTTTATCAGACAAATGTCAACAAATTAGCAAGTAGCTTTGCTACATTTGATACTATTAATAAATATGAAACAGCATGGTAGACTGAATATATTCCTATAGATAAACTTGAAGTGACTTTTGACCACAATGACACAAAAGGGTCTATCACCTACCTTTACACCTTATGTCCAAATTTTAGATAATTTTTCTGATTCTCTGAACTTTTATCATTTGTTTTTCTAATGTTTCGACTTGTCCTCCAGACTTCCTTGGGAAAATCTGTTACTCTCTCAGCACTTCTTAGGTTAAGAAATGTACCCAGGTTTAAAATTGAGAATGATTGCCTGATGCTGACAAGTTAAAGTAAATGAATAAATGCAACGTTGGATAAAATGTAGCCTTTGTGTGATAAGCGAAAACCCCTGCTGCTATCTCCAAATATTTATCTCTAAAATATTAATCACAGCTTGGGTTATACATGCAAAGTGACAGCTGTGTGAAGTTGTTCCTGTACCTTTTCCTGCATAAAAGTAAAGTAAGACTGGTTTTGGTTATTTTTGTATTTTATATTGAAATACTGGACCAGTACTATACTTTGAGTGGGAAACTGGTATTGATGACCATTAAATCCTCATGCCAATTCTATAATGGGCCAATTTCTAAAACATGCACTTATTTAAAAAAAAAATGTCAGAGATGTGCTCAACACCTTCTAGTGAAAGATGTTCTTGTCTATTATTGATCTGCTATAAAAATAATAGATGTCATAACTTAATTTGTTTATTCTTTCCTCTTCAATAGAATTCTTTTCTTCCTAATATTTTCCTGACAACCTACACTATAGAACATTACTTCTTGTCAATTCCAGCCTGCTAAGAAACAACTGATCTCTGTATATCTCCATGAGATAATTAGATTTTTCCCTACTCATTGCCATTCTTTCTTCAATTCTAGTATCACAAAGGAAAAGTAAGCATTAGGTGAGAACAAAAAGAATTTCCACTTAGGAGAAATGGGCTTCTGGTCCATGATTTAACTGAGATAAGTATGAGATGTTAGTATTGGAAATGTCACTGGGCTTAGCACTTTTGTCTTACAGAAACAAAAATAGCAGAGCGATACTGTTACTTTGCCAACTCAGCACCATCAAAAGGTATGAACTTTGTTTTGCTTTTCAGTGTGCAAACATTACATATTTAGAAAATTAACCCGCATAGAAATATTTCCTTTTTTATTGGTTCTTTTTAGTTATACATAACAGGATTCATTTTGACATAATTATAAAAGCATGGAATATAATTTTCCCTGATTCAGTCCCCAATACTTCTAGTTTCCCTCCCTTCCTCTCATCCCGTTTCCTTCCCTCTGCTGATCTTTCTGCTATTTGCTTATAGTTTTTTTTTTTGTTTTTTTTTTTTAAATTAGTGCCTTGTGGATGTACACAGTGGTGAGATTCACTGTGGTATATTCAAATGTGTAGATAGGAGTGTTAAGTCAGATCCATTCCAGTGTCTTTCCCTATCTTATCCTTCTTCCCTTCCCATCAGTACCCTTTGTTTACTCCATTGATTTTTCCTTTATTTTTACCCCCACCCTTATTTTGAATTAACTTCCACATATCAAAGAAAACAGTCGACCTTTGATTTTTGTTAATTACATTTTCGATTATGCTGGGGAATTTTGCTGCACTTTATTTTCTTGAAACAAGAACAAAAAGATGCATACTTCATAGTTAATACTTATATTGAACTTGAGCTATACCAGTTCTGATGATAAGCTGTGTATGTGTGGGTGGGTGCACACAGTTTGGAAAGTCACTAAACAGGCCCACATTCTGATTGCTTTGAGGAAAGAAAAACCAAACACCAGGGCTTCCTGTTGAGTGATTGCTTTTGTCCTTGAATGTGAGATTAAGTTCTCAATAGAGGTTTAATGATCATCCCCAGTTTCTCAGAAGAAAGTCTTTCTGCTCCTCACTGCATAGTCTTAAATGCTATATTTAATCTTTACTAGTGTTCATCTGGAGCTGACTTCATAGTTTGTATTGCTTTTGCCAGAGGGACATGTGTTCGTGCTCTACACGGACAGCTGTCTTTTTTTTTTCAAATCCACCTTATTGAGGTATAATTCCCACATAATGAAATACATCCATTTTAAATGTACAGTTGAGTGAATTTTGAGAAATGTTTAACCAGCGTAATCACCAGCCTAATCAAAATACAGAGCATTTCCACCAACCTATTAAGTTCGGTAGCAGCCATTAATTTTGATTCTTGTATAATGTGTGTTTAGACACTTGGCCTTTCGCCTTCCTGAAATGATGCTGCTGTCTGTCTGATAAGCCAGCCTACCAGACTCTGAAGATCTTTTTTTTAAAATAGCACACAGGTGTGAATGTGACACAATAGAACTTGGGTCACTATTTTAAGTGACTGAATCATTGCATCAAATCTTGCTTTTATCCCTGACAGTGGTTCCTGTTTGAAGTGAGTCTCCTCATACTCACTTGATTCTGTAACATGCTGTTTGAAGGAAATGCCTCTCTAAACTTCTAGTGATCAGTTTCTGCCTTAAGGCTAAAGAGCTTGTGCATATGACTGGTTATTAAAATGTGTCAGCCTTTATTAGAAAGATGACAGGGAGGTTTGGTTGATTTTTATGGTCTTAAGACCCTGTGTCATGCTGCGACAGGTGCAGTGTTTTATAGGCGTGGGGTTGCAAAGCTGGAACTGTAGAGATTGTTTACTTATAAAACACCGTGCCAGAAGTCAGTTATCTTTCCATGAAGCCAGTGGTGAAGACTGAGTCATGCCATCAAAGACTAGAGAAACAGGCCTGTAGCTGAGGTTAAGTAAAGGGCGAAGACCATTGCGCATCTATAAAGATGAAACTCTTCAGTACAGCTGCTAGTTAAAATAATAACCTAAGGGAAACCGTGTTCAATGATAACATTCTGTTGGTTACTGGAAAAGCCTTATGAATTCCTACTCCTAATGAGTAGTTTTCTCTTATTTATTTGTTCATTGACACCAACTGTATTTTGTGGAAGGAAGGAAAGCAACAGGAGAAAACAAAGCCATGTAACTTGATCTATTCCCTTCGGATATTCTGCTGTTTCCTGCTGACCCCATCACCTTGGCAAAGTCAGGTCATCTCCCTGGATCCCTGTATTTTTCTACTAGGTAAAGCCCTATGACATTTCCAGCACCAACACAGATCACCAATTGTACTGATCTCACTTACATTATGGATTAGAAGCTTTATTTTTATTAACTGCCCAAAGCCTTTATGAGCCATTGTGGCCATTACAAAAAATTGTGTGTCCTTGAAGGTGTTTCAATAATTTTTAATGCAGATAGGTGCTATATGCTTCTACAAATATGTTGACATGAAGTAAAGGAACTTATCTAATTATAGTCCAACACTGGATTTCATTACTGAGTGGAACTTGAAGTTTAGTGCTGTGGTTTCCACTGACAACTAGAGAATAAAGAATAACAGCCTGCAGCCTAGCAGAGGAGCAGGGTGGACTTCCCTGCCATTCTTGGAAGTGGATGCTGATAAACAGATGAACTTCACATGGAAGTTTTCATATCACGTTGTGGACTCATCTGTGTCTTCCCTCTCTTTGCCAAGACTCTTTGCCCAGGTCGAAGTCTTCCTACATCCTTAGACTTCTCAGTCTGGGTCTTCCTATGGCAGCTTGTCTCTGGGTACTAGTCATGCTCCTTGCTTTCTACAAAGCTACTTGCTTTGCAGTTTTGCACACTGGTTGAATGTGTAAGCTTTGAAGCTAAATAGGGAATGAAATCCCAACACTGCCAGTTGGCGGCTTATTTAATCATCCTGAGCTTGGATCCTCTTTACTGCAAAAGGGGGACAATGATAAACCATAGAGGATTGTTGGGAGAGTGAACAGCAGGAAGCTGTTAAACCTCCTAGTACCATGCCTGGCATCCAGGATGCCTGCGATGCTTGTCAGGCCTTGTCATAACTCTTGGAATGATCTCCTCCTGCGCTAGTACACCCTTGACAGAAGTATGTGATAGTAGTTACTTAGTGTCCTTTTGAGAGTGGAAGCTTCTAAATGCAACTTAGTTCCCACCTTCACACTATTTTAAACTTTGGAAGCTAAACCATTAGTAAAACTAGTAAATCTGATGGTAAAGATTTCCTTTTGAACCAGAGTTTAGGGTTGGATGATGTGGGTGGAAATTAAGTCAATCAAGGGAGACAGAGGCTTCCCGTTGATTCCATAGTCCCTAACAAAAAGTACAAATACCTCTTTCACTTTGGTCAGATGGAAGTTGGTGGAAAATTTGTTTCTCCCTTTGCTATTTATTACTTTTACCTCCTACTTAAAAAGAAAAAAGTATTGCTTTAAGGAAGAAAATAGGAGATAGTGGTTTATGTATGGGCTTAGGAATCAGGGAGACCTGGGTTTAATAGTTCTATGACCTTGAACATAGCTTCTTAATTTTATCTTCTACAAATGGGAGCAGATAACAGCATTATACTGAGAATTAAATGGGATAAAGCAGGCAATTTGCTCAGCACAGCACTTGCTACTCAGTAAATGTTGGTCATTAATGTTATGATGTTTGTTATCATCATCCAAGGGCAACACCAGAATTACAGTAGGAGGAGCACAGGCTCTGATTCCAGGCAGGACTAGGCTGCTCACTTCACCTCTCTGAAATGCAATCTTTCTCTTAAACTGATAATATTGCTTTCCTGACAGGCTGTTGTATAAGCTAAATTAGGTGATGTCAATAAGAATCACCAAGTCCAGGACATTAGTAACAGCCAGTCCTTATCCATTAGAGACCTTTACCTGACTGCAAATTATACATCGAGTGTACAAACCATGATGAATTTTGATTCTCTTTACATACATGTAGACATGCACATGTTTTTATAATACCACCAAAATGTCACTATTTTTATTTTTTTAATTTCTTGATTAAGTTTCATATTATGTGTATCTTATTTTGTTCTCAAATTATTGTAACAGAGGTCTTAGAAGAAATTTACCTGATCTGATTTTTTTTAACGTGTTTTAATTTTTACCAGGTCTTTAAAGATGTTTTGGTGTTCTGGTTTTCTGTTTTGTGATACTAATGCGCTTGAGGGGCACGTGAAAGTTGTCATTTCAATGGGAAATTAGCCTTAGGGAAGTCATATATCTTTAATAAATATGTTTTATTTAGTAGAAATAAATACACAGCACCAGTGTGATGGGTGTGGTCTAACAGCAATTCTCAACTAGTGACACCTAGACCAACCACTTAAGTGTCACCTGGGAACTTAAAACAGATGTAAATTTTTGAGCCACTACCCCAAACATACTGAATCAGAATGTCTGAAAATAGAAACCAGGAATCTGTGTTTAACAAGTTCTCTAACTCTTCCTAACATTTGAGAAGCACTGATCTAATAGATTCTTTTCCCCTGTGGGAGAAACTGTTGATTCCTTGTGGACAGAGATATTAATATTGTTCAGCTATCAAGGGGCAATCCTGCAAGGGAAGGTAAGCTATTTTCTGGGACAGGGTGGCCAACCTTGGCAACTGTTGATATTTTAGATGAGATTTATTTTGAGTGGAAGGGCTGCTGCATACAATGTAGGATACACAACAGCATTCCTGGTATCTACTCACTAGATGTTAATACCACCCCTGTTATAGATTGTGACAACCAGGGATATCTTCAGTAATCATTGCCAAATGTCCCTCTGGGGCTGAGCAGCACCCCCACTTCTGATGGGAGCTACTGCCCTAGGGGATGTCTCATACTTACATACTTATTCTAATTTGATCAACATAATCTCATTCCTAATCGCTTGTGATCAGATTAAAGGTGAATGACTCAGTACTGGCCAATGAGACCTGAGGGGACATCTTCTGAAAAACTCTCAGAAAGTTTCTCTTATCCAGTAAAAATGAAGATCCAGGGGAGGAGGATGCCTTTTTTTCCCTTGTCTTTGGACATCATCTTTGCCTTTATGATGCTTGAAGTTATGGTAGCCCTTGCACCATCAAAGGGAAGTCTATGAGACCAAAAACAATTGTCATCATTGAGCTACAGCACCAATCAGTTCAGGAAACAACCACTATGAGGTGTTTTTGTTACTAGAGAAAACAACCCATTGGATTTGTAATCTTCAGTTGGCTTGTGTTACTTATAGCTAATTCATCATAACATGTACATTCATTATGGCTGGAGATAATTTATTTACAAAATCTGGTAAATGGGAAGTTACCATCTATCTTAGTCCTTTTAAAATAGCTAAAAGAAAGCAAAGGGAAAATATGAATGATAAGAAACATTGGTGAAGTATACAGGGAAGAAATCTGGAAGTAGTTTATGCATGAAACACATTTTCTCATCGGTTATGTGCGGAGTTTGTCTCCCAATAGCAATGAAAATGAAACTCTCCAGAAATCACATTCACATATCTGTATTAGGAAAATTCCATTACAATGAGCTGTTTCAGTATAGAGAAGTGTCATTGTTAGATCTCAGGGGGATGGGGAAATTTATTAGTAAACATGTATCTTTACTCTTTGGTGATAATGAAATTTTTTGGTGATATTGGACATCACGGAAATGTAATTTTATTTGTTTACTGTATATTGTACCTTTTTTCCTCTTAAAATAATTGTCCTCAAGGTTACTTAACTGCTAGAGGAATGAAAAGTTGTACATTTTGATTCACATACTTCATAGCAACATTTGAATGAACATAAAGGCAGCCCCAGTGTTCATGATTCAGTCATCTTTCCATGTTGATAGAAAGAACTTCTAGGTATATAAAATGAGCAGTAATTCTTGGTGATATAAAGGCAGAATTTAGATGACACAGCTTATCTAAAACTAGCAAGTGACAACAGTAATAATAAGTTGATGCTGTGTGGTTTGTATTGTAATAATTAACACATGTTGACTGTCCAGATTAAAGAGATTCACTGTGATAGTCCCATACATCGACAGTATCTGCCTGTGCTTCTTCTACCCTTTGCCCACCCTCACCCTTCCTTCATCCTTCCTTCCAGCCCCCTTCTCAGCCATTTTAATTTCTATTCTATTTTCTGGTCAGTTCTTTTTTTTTTTTTCTTTAAGTCTCCTCATATGAGAGAGAACATGTAATATTTATCTTTCTGTGTCTGGCTTTTTCCTCTTAACATGATTTTCCAGCAAATAATGGTATTCCCTTTTCTCATTTCTCCTTTGTGGCTAGATAATACTCCTTTTGTATATATTCAATTTTCTTCATCCATTAAGCTTTGCCTGGGCACCTAATCTGATGCCATATTTTACCTATTGTGAATACTACAAGAATAAACCAGGGTATGCAGGTATCTCCTTTGTATGATGATTTCATTTCTGTTGGATATATACCTGAACGGTGTGGCTGGAACATATAGTAGACCTGTTTTTATTTTTTTGAGGAAAATTTGGTAATGCTCAGTAGTGAATTTGGTAATAATTCTTTAAAAATTTAGTAATAATCAATATTAAAGCTATTTGATTTTGGATCTTTGGAAACCTTAATTTCTGATTCAATGTTCAGTTTTTGCTCTATTCAGGTTTTTTTTTTCTTCTAATATCCTCTTGGTTCAATTTGAGTAGATCATGTTTAGCCAGATATTTGGCCATTTCTTCAAGATTTTCCAATTTGCTAGCCTATAGTTTTAAAAAATAATCTATAATAATTACTTGAATTTCTCTATTATCAATCACTTGTAATATCTTGTTTTTCATCTGTATTTATTCAAATCTCCATTTTTCAAGGTTATCTAAATAAAGATTTATTAATTTTGCCTATCTATGCAAAACACACTTCTTTTCACTCATCTTTTGTATATTTTTAAATTTCTCTTCTGACTTCCTCCATGACCCACTGTTTGAAAGTGTATTCAGTCACCACCTATATGATTTCCAAGTTCCTCCTATTATTGACTTCTAATTTCAGTGTGATCAGTAGAGATACAGGACATCATTTCAATTTTTAAAAATTCAGTAAGTCTTGTTTTGTCTCCTAATACACCATCTATTTTAGAGAAATTTTCTTGTGTGACAGAACATGTATTCTGCAGCTGTTGGATGTAATGTTGTACAAATGTCTATTAAGTACATTTGTTCTGTGTTTGTTAAGTAGCTTAACTCTGATGTTTCTGTGTTGATTTTTTTGTCTTAATGACCTATCCCTTGGTGAGAGGTATTGAGATACACTACTATTACTGTATTGGACCCTAATGTCTCCCATTAGTTCTATAGTGTTTGTTATATAAAATTGGATGCTCCATTTTAGGTGCATGTATATTTATAATCTATCTTCTTGATGAATTGATCCCTTAATCATTATATAATATCCTCCTTTTTTCTTACTGGTTTTGTCTTTAAGTCTGTTTTGTCAGATATATGTATAATTTCTCCTCCATGTTTTCATATTCCATTTTCTTGAAATAGTATTTTCTATCTTTTCACTTTTAGTCTATGCCTGTTGCTACTGTTGAGGTGGGTTTCTTGTGGGCAGCATATGGTAGGGTCTTATTTTTTAATCGAGTCAGCCAGTTTGCATCTTTTAAGTGGAGATTTAAGACCATTTATATTCTGAGGTATTAGTAAAAGGTATGGATTTGTGCCTATCATTTTGTTCATTTTTTTCCTGTTTTTTAAAAATACTCATCATTCAGTTCTTTCTTATTCATCTTCATGGTTTGATGGCTGACTGTAACAATGATATTTCATTCCTTTCAAGTTTTCACTTGTATATCAATTATTCTAGTGGCATTTATACTTTCACATGCTATGATGATGGTTTTCTTTTTTCCACTTCTGCCTGTAGGACTCTCTTAAACTTTTTTTCTAAGGTTGGTCTGATAGTCATGTTGCTGATCTTAAAAGGTCTTTACTTCTGCTTTGAATTTGGAATTCAACCTTGATGGGCATAGTAATCTTGGTTGGCAGTAATTTTCTTTCAGGACTTGAAATATATCAGTCCATGTATTCTTGGCATATAGGGTTTCTGCTGATAAATTTGCTGTCACTTTAATGGGGTTGCCCTTAAATGTGATTTGGAATCTTCTTTCTTGCAAATTTTAAAATTCTTTCTTTGTCCCATGTTTTTGACAATTTCTCTAAAATACGTCATAATGAGGATATTTTCTGTCTATTTGGAGTTCTGTAGGTCTCCTGTACCTGGATGTCTATGTCTTTCTCAAGATTAGGGAAGTTTTCTGCTATTATTTCATTGAATAGATTTTCTGTGCACTTAACCTTTATTTCTTTAACGTTGGGTGTACTGGTGATGTAGTTGTTTGATCATTTAAATGTGTCCCAAAGGTCTTGTATGCTCTCCTCATTCTATTATTATTACCACTCTTTGAATGTGATATTTCAAAAGACTCACCTTGAAGCTCTGGTATTCTATCTTCTGCTTAATGTTGTCTCCTCTTAAGGCTTTCAACTCATTTTCTTTATCTGACTTATTGCGCTCTTCAGTTGCAAGTTTTCTACCTCCTTCTTGAATTTCTCCTTCATATGCTGTGTTATTCTAATTGCATTTAACTGCTTATCTGTATTCTGTTGGATATCATTGAGCTTTTTCAATACTATTCTTTTGTATTTTTTTATCAGGCATTTCATCCACTTTTATATATTTGGAATCTGTTACTAGAGAATGATGAACTTTAGAAGGTGTCACATTACATTGTTTTCTCATATTCCTTTTGTTCCTGTTTTGAGATTTATGGGATAGCCTCAGTAAGCGACTTCCTCCTGAAAATGTGTCTTGAAGCATACATTTGTTATGCAATATTGAGCTTATTTCCAGCTGGGTACCATAGTATAATCTCCCTGTAGCTTTTTTGGCTGTGACTAGTAAGTCTGGCATAGCAGATACTGTATCAGAGTTGGAGAGACTCACTGTCTCTGCAATTTGTGGAACAGTAGGGGCACACTGGAATTTCAGGCAGATGTGTTATGGATAGCAGATTGCATGGTTTGTACCCATTGTGACTGGTACAGTGGGAATAGTGGCCCCTATCAAGTGATGGGAATTTCCTCAGGCACTGTTGATGTTGGCTCTGTTACTTGAAAGTGTCTCTGGTCAGAGGCCTGAAGCACTTTACTTCTGACTAGACACTGGTTGGAGTAGGTCAGCCAGGCCAAAATTCTCCCAGCTGAGGTGCTCACAAGAGTAAACAAGAGCAGAACATAGCCATCAATAGGTAGAGTTTCTTTCAGAACCTTCTCCAGCTACATGCCTTGAGGGCAATAGCCTGTGTGCTGCAGCATTGCTAAAAACTGCCTCAGCATGCTTCGGTGGGTGCAGAGCTCCCTTTCACCTTTTAAGAACAAGAGCACATGCACAGTGCTGGGAGAGAGAGAGCAGGAATGATGCAAACCACTGCCTTCAGTCCTGGTACCCATGCAAAATCACATGTGACTGGCCATGCCCCTGGTCTCAGAGAGGTAGGTTCTCCTTTTCCCAGGTTCTTGTGGACTGACGCCCACTGAGCCAGTACAATGTGGTATCCTAGGGTTTGGACTATGCAGGGATGTCTGACCTCTGAAGCATTCCAAATTCAGTGGTGGGTCCCTGCTCAAGATGTTTCCTGGCTATAGTGCCCTGGGGTTTGCTGGGAGATGAAATGAATTCCTTTTCCAGATCTAGATTACTATGTAGACTTCTTATCTATTTAGGCTGCAAACTTGCAAGGTTCATTAAACTTTTTGGGAGATAGGATTGTCAGTATCAGGGCTGATAGTGTTTGCTGGGATTCTCTCTTTGACCTTACCCCTGCAGAGGGAGACCTTCTCCTTGGTTGTGGAGCCAGGGTGGCAGATGGTGGGATATTTTGTCTCTTGCTATGCTATTGTCCTAGGTCTCTAGATTTTATAAGGTTCCATTTCTTTACTGTTGAATTCCAGTATTTTCCCATGATCACTCCCCTGGATATGAAGTTATGTACCTGTTGCTTTGGTCCATTTTTGTGAAGAAGCAGGTCAGTGTCGAGTACCTCTATTTAGACTTTTTGCCTCTCTCCTCATGCTGTGTACTGAATAGGCTTTAGCTGGACTCTATACTACCTACTCTGATAAGCTCTATGGTCAGCCTTCGTTAAATTAACATGGTAGACACATAGTGGATTTCCTGAGTTTGATATATATTCTTTCCTAAATATTATGTAAAGAACTCTGTTTTCCGTCAGTAATGAAGACCAGTCATGCAGGCAATGTATTAAGCCCTCTTTTGTCTGTTTTTCAATAACCCAAGAAGCTTGAAATTGCCATGTGGCAGACTCAGTAGGGCTGCTATTGTATTCCTGCTGTAAGCATTCTCATCCTTGGCAAAGCCCAGGGTGACGCATCTCTGGTAGCCTCCATCTTATGAGTCAGTCTTGCCTTCAGTGGGCTCTTCATCCCATGTGTCCTTGGTTGGTAACTTCAGTATCTGTTTCATAACTGCTTCTCATGGAGCACCAGTGTTCTGTCCTCTAATGGTAAGCGGTTCCTCACTGCCTGCAAAGCCCCCCTCCAGAAAACCAATTCCCGTGTCTTTTTTTTCCATAAGGTTTTCAGTTGCCTGCCAGTGACTTCTGTGAGCAGTTTGTGTATCAGCCAGAATTCTCTATTGCAGACAATAGATTCACCCCTGTCTAGTTTAAGCATTAAATAAAAATGTATTAAGAATACCTTAGAGAAAGAAAAAGACCATAGGTTGAATGTGAAGAACACCTTCACATATTATGTCACAAACATCCCCAAAACCTGCCACTCCCAGAAAGGAGCTGCAGCTTCAGGTCATAATCATGCACCATTGCATCAGAAATATGCTAACAAAGTTGTCAGTTCTAAAATCACACTCTCTACCACAATCAAGAAGACCCAAAGTGTGGAGCTGTTTCCATAGCTGTTGGTATCTGGGACAGCCTGCATTTTCATGAAGTATACTAGGCTAAAGAAAAAGAAAAAAGGATGGCCCAGGTACTTCCTCATCCACCCCGCACAGCCTTACATAATGCAGTTAAAAAATCAATGACTCTCACATGTATATCTGCTTGCAGAACTCAAATAACATATATGTTCCTTAGTATTAGGGGAAATGAGAGAAGTAGTTTTTTTTTGCTTTCATTCAACTTTGTAAACATAGTATCTACACCATGAGCAACTATCATGATAGGAGATTGAGGCGGTCATGAATAGCATGTATCCAAAGCATCAAAACATTTCAAAGGTCATCCATTGGCTACTCAAACTTACAGTGTAAACTATTTAGGTGCTGGAGTTATAGGCTTTCCAAGCATCTCTTTTTCTGGTTTCCGTTAATATTCTTGCCAGTGGACACTTAAGACTCCCCAAATTTCTTTTATTGGAATGGGAGCAGAGATATCTCAGGAACATAACTGATTCCAAATATTAAGGAGAAAAGAATCCTTATTCACCTCCAAAACTTAATTTTAACATGTTCCAAAAAATTATTTCCCTCTACATGATTATCATTCATGGAATTGTAGAAATTTCTGATGACATCATTAAAATGTCTACCTGTGAGACACTATTTTGAATTCAGTATAAACCAGATTTCTAAGAGACAGGGTAGACTTGTTCCTTTCTCTGCATACAACTGTCCTTAACTCTGTCTTCCTATTTCCATCGTGTATACTCTGTAGTTCACTTCCTTTTTATCATTAAGTTCATTCCTAAAATTTACCCAGCTGAGTCCCTTGAACTTGGTTTCACCTCTGCTCCAGTCTCTCCTGCATACTATGTCTCTTTTCCTAGATGGAACTCTCATTGTTTTACACACTTCAGTGTTTCATCCATATCAAAATGTATCTATCATAGGACTACCTGTAGGAGTACGGTGCCCTGCATGTTTTACTCCCATCTTAGTTCATATGAGTAGCCAGGTTCACTCTAATCAAACAGAAATGCTTAATTTTCTATATATGCAGAACTATTTTATGAATCTGGGCTTTTTAACATGGTGTTCTCTTTGCTTATTGCATCCTTTTCTTCCAAACCACAGCTTCTTATTTATGATCTGTTCAGAAACATCCCTGGTCTACCTGCTATTTACTCTCCAGAGTCCTCCAAATCTTTGGACAGGCCACCATTATTTTGCTCAGCTCACTGTCTTTCAATTGGTGGTGCTTGTTATTTGTAAACATAGGTATCTCCTTGTCAACATGAGCTCCTAGACAGCGATTGCCTTCTATCTTGAATCCGGAGAGGTTGGTATGATGTCTGGCATGTGTCAAACTCTACGTTTATTGAACAGATGCAGAATGGATGGCGATATGCTCTCTTAATACTCACTGCTACTTATAAGATGAAACTCAGAGATTTAAAACCATTGCTGATCATTGCTGAAGCTCCACAGTTTAAGATAGCCATTTCAGGTTTGCTTATGCTAAATTAGCCACTGGAGGGAGCTCAGGTACCATGAATTTAAAATATCATTGCCACTCATAAATTATATTAATTAAAAATAATTTTAAATCAACTCTTTAAATTTAAAATAAGGTGAGCTTTGCCATTGTTAAGTAATAACTAAACTAGTCTGTCAGCTGAGATAAATGAGATAAAAGTCTCAGACTAATTTTAATAACAAAGACAAGTTATGTTATACAAGATAAAGGGGAGAGAACATGGGAAATAAGAATCCCTAAATTAGGGATGTTTTTGGTTTCAAACATTGGTTCAATTATTTTTCTCAGTATTTATGACCATAAAATATTTTTAAAAATTATTTTTTAAATCATCTTTTACAACAGGTTATAATAGATAAAAAGATTAGTTTTGACATAATAGTTCATAAGACAATATTAAGTGACAGTTTAGAAAGGTTGGTTGTTACCATAGTGGCCTGAATGTTTTTAAGTTTATTTGCTATAGAGATAATGCTGTTATTTTAATATTCAAAGGAAACATAAATCAGAAATTCTCTAGCTTAAGGCAATTTTAAAATATGATTTGATATACATGATTATGCAAGTCGAAAATGGAGGTTTTAAGAAATGCAAAACATATCTTTCTGCTTGTAAACACACAAATATTCTATCATTGGATCTTTTTGAGCTTGCTAAATCCAGGGGAAAGTTTTGAATGTATTAAAAGTTGCTTTTGTAAACTCTCAGAGGCAGTGATTATCTTTAGATTAAGCTATATAGCCTATAAAATCAAAACAAGTTTCCTTTTGGATGATAAAATCAAAAAACTGATTTCAGTCTCAAGTGATATTATTAAAAGTCTACAGAGTTGATTGCCTAACTTAGGTACTTAGATAAAATGTGAATAAAATGTGGAAGGATTTGTTATGAATTCTCAAAGACAGCTAGGCATGTCAAGAAGGGAGTTATTGTTTCCAGCTCTCAATTTCAAAGTTCTCTATAAAATAAATTTCAGCCTTCAGAATAACATGATACTCTCTCAGCACAGCTAAAATTTCAGATGGACTTCTCAAGATAACTAATTTGAATGAGTTCAGTGGAAAAACATTCAAGGGTCTAAATTATTTGAGGACACAGTAAAATGTGTAGAGTTTCATATTTCACATAAATGCTAGTTATTTATGAGTTAGCCTTTTAAAATATTATTCATGGAGATCATGACTCATCTTTGTGTATCACATGTACTGGCTCCCAGACCAGAGTCCAGCACAGTAAAGCAGGTTGAAGATACGGGCGCCACTTAAGAGTCAGCTGTCTTATTGAAATGTGCAAAGCACTTTTTTGTGGTATTATTTTTACCACTTTTTTAAAAAAATTGTGCCTCATCTCCCTCCCTTCCAGAAATATTCAAGTCATATTTTGGAAGAGGTGCCTGTGTGATAAAAGCCAGTGTATGAGATGACCATCTAATTTGTTCTACTTCATGTTTTTTATTTACCTTTTAACTTTTATATTATTTTTAAACTGATGCATAAAAATCATACCTATTGATGAGATACAATGATATTTTGGTACATAAATACATGTTCAAGTCAGGGCAAATATAGCTATCTAAAATACTGTTCATTTCTTTGTGGTGAAGACCATCCTACTCTTAAAATCTAGGGGATCAACTTTTTATATTCCACATATTAATGTGGTACTTGTCTTCATGTGCCTGACTTGTTTCACATAACATGATGTCTTCTAGTTTCATCCATGTTGTCACAGATGACAGAAGTTCACCCTCTTTATTTTATATATATTTATACTATATATTATTTACATATATCATTTATATATTTTGTATATAAATTATACATGTTGTATTACCATTATCTATAATCACCCTGTTGTGTAATAGAACACTGAAACTTCCTACTCATAGCTAGGCTCATGCAAATAGTGATGCAATAAACCCCAGGGTGCAGATGTCTCTTATACATATTGATTTCTTTCCTTTGGCTATGTACCCAGTAATGGGATTGCTAGATTATGTAATAGTTCTATTTTTAATTTTTAAGGAATCCCATACAAGTTTCCATAATGGTTGTACTAATTTACATTCTCACCAATTGCATGCAATGTTTGTTTTCTCCACATCCTTGCCAGCAGTTGCTATCTTTTCGCTTTGCATAATAACCATTCTACCTGGGGTAAGTAGATATCTCATTGTGTTTTCGTTTGCATTTCTGTGATGATTAGTGATGTTGAAGATCTTTTCACATGCCTGTTGTTCACCTTTCTTTGAGAAATGTCTATTAAGCTCTATTGCCCATTTATAAATCAGATTATTTGGATTTTTGCTATTGAGTTGAGTTTCTTATATGTTGGTTTTTTTTTTTTGGTGGTGCTGGGGATTGAACCCAGGGCCTTATGCATGCGAGGCAAGCTACCAATGCATCTGTATCCCCAGCTCTCTTATATAATTCTTGATATTAACTCCTTATTTAGTGTGTAGTTTGTAAATATTTTCTCCCATTAAGCATACTGTCTCTTTACTCTGTTGATTATTTTGTTTGCTGCAGAAGTGTTATAGTTTGTTGCAATCCATTGGTCTAACTTTGCTTTTATCTCCTGTATTTTGGGAGTCTTTTCCAAAAAATATTGCCCATTTTAATATCTGAAAGCATTCACTCTATGTTTTCCTTTCTGTTTTAGTGTTTCCAGTCTTAGATTTGTATCTTTAATTCATTTTGATTTATATGGTAAACAATAGTGGTTCAGTTCCATTCTTTTGCCTGTGGATATTCAATCTTCCCAGAACAATTTTTTTTTTTTTGTAAATACTTTTCTTTCTCCAGTGCATTTTCTTAACACCTTTGTCAAAGGTCTATTGGCTGTAAATATGTGTTTAATTCCAGGCTCTCTATCCTGTTCCACGGGTCTTTGTGTCTGGTTTTTTTTTTTTTAATGCTAATACCATGCTATTTCATTTACTGAAACTTTGTTGTATATTTTGAAGTCAGTCAGTGTAATGCCTCCAGTTTTCTTCTTTTCTGAATGTGATTGCTTTGGTGTGTGTTTGTGTATGCGTGCACAGACTTCCACATGAATTTTAGACTTTTTGTTTTCCTAGTATGTGAAAAGAGTCCTTGGTATTTTGAAAAGAATTACACTGAATCTGTAGATCACTTTGAGCAGCATAGACATTTTAACAGTTTTCAATATATTTCATCAGTGTTTTGCACTTTTTATTGGAGAAATTTTTACCTCTTTGGTTAAATTTATTCCTAGATCCTTTATTTTTGTAGCTATTGGTAATAGGATTGTTTTTTGGAATTTCTCTTTTAGATAATTTGCTGTTGGTATTCAGCTACTGATCTTTCTATGTTGATTTTATATCCTATAACTTTACTGAGTTTAAAAAAAATAGTTCTAATAGTTTTTTTTGGTGGAGTCTTTGGGGTTTACTGTACATAAGATTATGTCAACTACAAACCAGACAAGTTGCTTTCCTCCTTTCCAATTTGGATGCCCTTTATTTCTTTATCTTGCCTGATTCCTTTGAATGGAACTTTCAGTGCTATGTTGAATAAAAGTGGTGAAAATAGGTATTCTTGTATTTTTCCAGATGATAGAAAGCAAGCCCTCAGCTTTTACCCATTCAGTATGTTAACTGTTGGATTGTTATTTATGACCTTTATTATGTTAAAGTACATTCTTTCTATAGTTATTCAGTTTTATTGTGAAGAATGTGGAATTTAGTCAAAAGACGTTTTCACATCTATTTAGGTGTTCTAACCTGCTAATTCACCACCTGGAATCACCATCACCATTTTAGATGAAAAACTGGGGGTTCTTCAAAACAAAGTGACTTACTAAATATCACAAAGAGAGTGTCAGAGCCAGCTTCAGGTTAGGCCTGTTTGCTTTTAAATTTGTTCCCCCTCTGCTCCTGTTTTATAAATTTCTCTAATTAGAAAGCATTCGAGAAGTCATATTGTAATGAGACCCAATGTAGAAGCACAAACATTACTTTTTTTCCCCCCAAAACTACTTATCTTTTCAATAAGGGATTATTCTGATATTTTGCATTTTATTCCATTCTACTTCACTTTTTAAACATATTTTAATAAACTTTATTTTCAGAGCAGTTATAGGTTCATAGTGAAGTAAGCAGAAGGACAAGAGATTTCCCATATTCTGCTTGCCCCCACATGCCTCCCTACCCACCACAGACTCCCTTTTTATCAACATTCTACACCAGAATTGTTCATTGGTCACAACTGACACATCATTATCACCTAAAGTCTATAGAATACATTGTGGTTGATGATGATGATCATGATTCTCCTCCTCCTCCTATTTTTTTAGTTTTCTATTGCACATTTTGTTTTAAATAGTGTAAATTATTTATTATTCCCATTGGGTTAATGATGACACATTTTTCAATCATTGATTCCCCCTGCTCCTACTCTACATGGTGCAATCACACCAGTAATGTAATCATACATGTATATAGGGTAATAATTTCCAATTCATTCCACCGTCCTTCCCATCCCCATAGCCCCATTCCTCCTCTCGCTCCCCTCTGCACAGTACAATGTTCCTTCATTCTTCCCTAAACCCAGGCTCCACTATGGATCAGAGAAAACATTCAGCCTTTAATTTTTTGGGATTGGCTTATTTCACTTAGAATGATATTTTTTATTTCCATCCATTTGCCTGCAAATGCCATAATTTCATTTTTCTTTAAGGTTGAATGATATTCCATTGTGTATATGTACTGCATTTTCTTTATCCATTCATCTGTTGAAGGGCATCTAGATTGGTCCCATAGTTTATCTGTTGTAAGTTGAACTGCTATAAACATTGATGTAGCTGCATCACTGTAGTATGCTGATTTTAAGTCTTTGAGTATAAACCTAAGAGTAGGATGACCATTGCTTCCAGTCCAAGTTTTCTGAGGAATCTCGATACTGGTTTCCAAAGTGGTTGCACCAATTTGTAGTCCCACTAGCAATGAATGAGTACACCTTTTCCCCATGATCTTTGCCAATACTTACTATTGCTTATATTCTTGATAATTGCCATTCTGACTGGAGCAAGATGAAATCTTACAGTAGTTTTGATTTGCATTTCTCTAATTGCTAGAGATGATGAACATTTCCATATGTTTGATTGATTGATTGTATTTGTTCCTTAGATTGATTGGATTATTTGGGTATTTTTGGTGGTAAGTTTTTTCAGTTCCTTATATATCCTGGAGATTTGTGCTCTATCTGAGGTACATGTGGTAAAGATTTTCTCGCATTTTGTAGGCTCTCTCTTCACATTATTGATTGTTACTTTGCTGAGAAGAAACTTTTTTTAGTTTGAATCCATCCCATTTATTGATTCTTAATTTTACTTCTTGTGCTTTAGGCATCTTATTACAGAAGTCAGGTCCTAAGCTGACATGGTGAAGATTTCAGCCTACTTTTTCTTCTATGAAGTACAGGGTCTCTCTTCTAGGGCCTAAGTCTTCAATCCACTTTGAGTTGATTTTTATGTAGGGTGAGAGATAAGAGTTTAATTTCATTTTGCCACACATGGATTTCCAGTTTTCCCAGCACCATTTGTTGAAGAGGCTATCTTTTCTCCAATGTATGTTTTTGGCACCTTTGTCTAGTATGAGATAACAGTATTTATGTAGATTTGTCTCTTTGTCTTCTATTTTGTACCATTGGTCTGCATGTCTGTTTTGGTGCCAATACCATGATGTTTTTGTTACTGTTGCTCTGTAGTATAGTTTAAGGTCTAGTTTTGTGATGCCTCCTGTTTCATTCCTCCTGCTAAGGGTTTCTTTGGTTATTCTTGGTCTTTTATTTTTCCAAATGAATTTCATGATAGCTTTTTCTTAATCTATGAAGAATTTCATTGGGATTTGAACAGGCATTTCATTAAATCTGTATAACAGTTTTGGTAGTATGGCCATTTTGATTATATTAATTCTGCCTATTAAAGAGCATAGGAGATTTTCCCATCTTCTAAGATCTTCTTCAATTTATTTCTTTTAATTTCTATAGTTTTCATTGTAGAGGTTTTTTTTATTCCTTTCTTGTTAGATTTATTCCTTTTTTCTTTTTCTTTTTTTCTTTCTTTCTTTTTTTTTTTTTTTTTTTTTTGAGGCTATCCTGAATGGAGTAGTTTTCCTAATTTGTCTTACAGTGGCTTCATTGCTTATGTACAGAAGTTCATTTGATTTATGGGTATTAGTTTTATATCCTGCTACTTTTCTGAATTCATTTATTAGTTCCAAAAGTTTTCTGGTGGAATTTTTTGGATCTTCTAAATATAGAATCATGTCATCAGCAAATAGGATATTTTGAGTTTTTTTTTTTCCTATTTGTATCCCTTTAATTTCTTTCTTCTCTCCAATTGCTCTGGCTAAAGTTTCAAGGACTGTGTTAAATAGAAGTGGTAAATGAGGGCATCCCTATCTTGTTCCAGTTTTTAGAGAGAATGCTTTCAATTTTTCTCCATTTAGAATGATGTTGGCCTTGGGCTTAGCATAGATAGCTTTTACAATGTTGAGGTATCTTCCTACTATCCCTAGTTTTTCTAGTGTTTGGAACATGAAGAGGTGTTGTCTGTGTTTTGTCAAATGTTTTTTCTGCATCTATTGAAATAATCATATGATTTTTGTCTTTAAGTCTATTGATATGTTGTATTATGTTATTGATTTCTGTATGTTGAACCAACCTTGCATCCCTGGGATGAACCCCACTTGATCAAAGTGCATTATCTTTTTAATATGTTTTTGTATGCGATTTGCCAGAATTTTATTGAGAATTTTTGCATCTATGTTCATAAGGGATGTTGGTCTGAAGTTTTATTTCTTTGATGTGTATTTGTCTGGTTTTGGTATCAGGATGATACTAGCCTCATTAAGGTTTTTATTATTTCATATAATAATTTGAGAAGTATTGGTACTAGTTCTTATTTGAAGGTCTTGCAGAACGCAGCTGAGAACTGTCTATTCCTGGGCTTTTCTTGGTTGGTAGGCTTTTGATGGCATCTTGTATTTCATTGCATGAAATTGATCTCTTTAAATTGTGTATGTCCTCCTGGTTCAGTTTGGTTAGATCATATGTCTCTAGAAATTCATCAACATCTTTGATATTTTCTATTATTTTGAAGTACAAATTTTCAAAAGCATTTCTAATTATCTTCTGTATTTCAATAGTGTCTGTCATGATATTTCCTTTTTCATCATGACATTTAGTAATTTGAGTTTTCTCTCTCCTCTTCATTATTGTGGCTAAGGGTTTGTCAATTTTATTTTTTCAAAGAACTAACTTTTCTTTTTGTCAGTTTTTCCCATTGTTTCTTTTATTTCAATTCCATTGATTTCAGCTCTGATTTTAATTATTTCCTGTCTTCTTTTACTTTTGGTGTTGATTTGTTCTTTTGCTGGGGCTTTGAGATGTAATGTTATATCATTTGTTGACTTTTTATTCTTTTAATGAAGGAACTCAATGCAATAAACTTTCCTCTTAGCACTGCCTTCAGAGTGTCACAGAGACTTTGATATTTTGTATCAGTTTTCTCGTTACCTCCTAAGAGTTTTTTATTTCCTCTTTGATGTCTTCTGCTATTCATTGTTCATTCAATAGCATATTATTTAGTCTCCGGGTATTGAAGTAGCTTCTATTTTTTATTTTATCATTGATTTCTAATTTCATTCCATTATGATCTGATAGAATGCAGGGTAGTATTTCTATTTTTTAAAAATTTTCTGAGACTTTCTTTGTGGCATAACATATAGTGTATTTTAGAGAAGGATCCATGTGCTGCTAAGAATATGTATTCGCTCAATGATGGATGAAATACTCTACGTATATCTGTTAAGTCTAAATCATTGACTGTATTATTCAGCTCTATAGTTTCTTTGTTTAGTTTTTGTTTGGTAGATCTATCCAGTGGTGAGAGAGATGTGTTAAAGTCACCCAGTATTATTGTGTTGTGCTCTATTGAATTATTGAAATTGAGAAGAGTTTGTATGATGTACATAGAAGCTCCATTGTTTGGGACATAAATGTTTACAATTGTTATATCTTGTTGATGTATGATTCCCTTAAGCAGTATGAAATGTCCTCCTTCATCCCTTCTGACTAACTTTGATTTGAAGTCCACTTTGTCTGATATGGGATAGAAAACCCTGCTTGTTTACACAGTCCATGTGAATGATATGATTTTTCCCCAACTTTTCACCTTCCATCTGTGGTAAGTCTCTTGAAGATAGCATATTGTTGAATCTTTTTTAAAAATACAATCTGCCAGTCTATGTCTTTTGATTGATGAGTTTAGGCCATTAACATTCAGGGAGGGTTATTATTGAGATATGGTTAGTGTTCCCAGTCATTTTGGTTTATTTTTGGTTTTTAGCTTGACTTAATTTCTCCTTTGATTGACCTTTTCTTTGGTGTAGCTCCTCCCTTTGCTGGTTTTTATTGTTTGTTTGTTTGTTTTTTCTTAACATTTCTTCCTTGTGGAATATTTTGCTGAGAATATTCTGTAGTGCAGGCTTTCTAGTTGTGAATTCTTTTAACTTTTGTTTAGCATGGAAGGTTTTTATTTCACCTTTAAATATGAAGCTTAATTTTGCTTGATATAAAATTCTCAGTTGGTATCCATTTTCTCTTAGGGCTTGATATATGTTTTTCCAAGACCTTCTGGCATTGAAGGCCTGGGTTGAGAAATCAGCTAAAATCCAAATTGGTTTCCCCCTATATATAATTTGATTTTTTCCTCTCACAGCCTTTGAAATTCTGCCCTTATTCTATATGTTCGTCATTCTCATTATAATGTGCCTTTGTGTGGGTCTACTGTAATTTTGTACATTTAGGGTCCTGTAAGCCTCTTGTAATTGATTTTCCATTTCATTGTTTAGATTTGGGAGATTTTCTGATATTATGTCTCTAAAGACATTGTGCATTCCTTTGGTTTATAGCTCCATGCCTTCATCTATTCCTATAAATCTTAAATTTGATCTTTTCATGTTAACCCATATTTCTTGGAAATATAGTTAGATATAGTTTCTTACTATCTTCTCTATGTGATTGACTTTATTTTCAAGAGTATATATTTTATCTTCATTGCTTGAGGTTCTGTCTTCTAAGTGGTCTAGTCTGCTGCTGATACTTTTCATTGAAATTTTAATTTGATTTATTGTTTCCTTCATTTTGAGGATTTCTGCTTAATTCCTTTTTATAATTTCTGCCTCTTCATTGAAATGATCTTTTTTTTTCTGTATTTTCTCTCTGATACCATCCTTTATTGCAAAGATCAGCCTAACTATGTGTCTTCTAAACTACTTCTCTGACATTTCTTCTACTGCATTGTCTATGGATCTTCTGCTGCAACACCTTGGTTTGCTTGAGGCACTTTGTTCCCTTGTTTTTTCATGTTGTTTGTGTGTCTTCCCATTTAGCATTATGAATCTGAGACAGTACAGTTTCTACTCTGTAGTCTTATAGTGTTCTTGAAGGCTTCTACTACCTCACCTTTAAAGGGGAGACCAATATTATCAGCACCTAATGCAAACAATATACAACTTTAAACCAAATAGCTCCTAAACAAACAAACAAACAAACAAAAATACAATAGCTCCTATTAAGGCATCTACAGTTTTGTTGCAATAAACAGAAATGATGTGTTCAATTACTATCTACAATATAAACAGTTTGCTAAAAGGGTTTAATGTTTCTAATGATGGACAATGAGGAAGCAGAAGTAGTGTAAGATGTAATGTTTATGAGGGAGAATGAGAGAAGATAGAGGGAATTAATAGAGGAATTAATAGAGGTTGGCTGTTAGTATGAGAAAAGTGAGAAAGAGAATCCAGGGAGACAGGTGAGGAAAAAAAATACATATTTGAAAAAAAAAGGAAAAATATAAGGATACCCAACAAAACTGTAATATACTATTCAGACATCCTATTCCTCAATAAATTAATGCATGAAAAATATTTGGATTTAAAAATGGTAGAGATGTAAGAGAGAGGGAAAAAGAAAAAATAAAAAGGAAAATCTCAGTCGAAAATTGAAGGATAGCTTCCATTGGCTTTCAAAAGTTTTCTCAGCTTCCCTTCTCTGCCAATAAGTGGGGATGTCTGATGTTTGATGGTAGCTTCAGTCCAATCTGGTGGATGCCAGACCTGTTGGGTGGCTTAGCTGATAGCTAGATGCTCTCATGCCCTCTTCCAGTCTTCCCACCCCTTGTAGCCAGCCCCTTTTGTGCCCATGCACTTCATGATTCACTGAGCTGGAGAAAGCCTGGTTTTCTCCATTTTCTCCAACATGAGCTCTCCCCGTGGAACTGCCCCTAGTCTCCAACTTTCCACAGGCTTGCCCACACAAGCCCAGCTGGCATCTGATAGACCTGGGCTTGAGATTCCCCAGGCTCTGCCTTGCTGTAGTCCTAACATGTCAATGCTGTTTCAACTTATGGGGAAACTATCAGGGATGCGCTCACACAAAGGAGCAACCCTGCAAAGAGGCAGCCAACCAGATGGTGGCCACTAGCACACCTAGCAGAAAGATCTCAAGTACAACCACACCTGTGTGTGCCCTGACAATATATCTCCAGGCTCTGGTTCATGTCCCCAGACTGAGGCAGCCACGCCCCGAGTTGACAGTGGTGGCAGCAGCAAACCTGCAGGCCCTGGCTGGTGTCCTAAGATGGCGGCAGCCATGTATAGCCAAACCTGAGGGTACTGTGACAGTGGACTTCTAGGCAGCAGGGGGCAGTGGGTAGTGGGCGACCTGCTGGTCTGCGGGCAATCTGCAGGTTAATGGTGGACATTGGGCGGTGAGTGGTAGGCAGCCAAGAGGCCGGCAAATGGGCAAATGGAGGACAATAGGCAGCTTTCAGCAAGCGATCTGTGCTCAAAAGGCAGGTGAAATGCTGGCAGATAGCAGGCAATTGTGGTGGATGAATGGGGGGCAGATAGCAGGGAATCAGTGGGTAAGGATGGCTTCCTTGCAGAGCAACAGTGTTTCCTCTACTTGAATCCTGCCTCTCTCAGAGCAACAGGGAAGGCAACCTCCCTCCAGTCTGCCATCTTGGATCCCGCATGGTTCTCTTCATTTTGTAAGACATAAGGCAATAGATTGACTTCACAATTCAGTAATTGGTGACTACCTGTAATTAGAACAATACTAATCTTCACTTTACTTCTTGGCTTTATCTTGACGCACAATAGTTTTGGAAAATTGACCTCAGAGGGTTATAGACAATTGAGGTAAAAGGAGTAAGTAGGAAAGTTGATGTGATCAATGTCTCTTAAATTTAATTTGTTAAAATCCATTAAAGACCTACATTTAGCTTCTTAGACTATAAATAGGACTTGTTTTGGTAGGAAACCAATAAATGTTAATTTTGATGTTTCTTCAAGTGTGCTTTGAGAGAAGTCACGATTAACAAGAGTTTTACCAAGCCAAATCAGTAAAGATAACAATAATTTTAAATCTAATGAGGGCAAAACTCAAGCAAATCTATTTGGAAAAGTAAAATTGAGTTAAAGATTAGAGTACATTTTGAGAATGATTTGTTTTTTTCTAGATTGTTACCTCCTCAGACATTTTTTGAGGAATTTATTTGGGTGATTCTGAGGCAGTAATTTATTATTGTTTTTCCCTGGAGGTTTCTGTGCTGAGCCAGGAAATTCCTGGCACTGTAGAAATTTTTTTGGTACAGGGGATTGAACCATGCGCCAAGTGCTTAACCACTTAGTCAAATCTCCAGTCTTTATTTTTTATTTTGAAACAAAGTCTTGCTAAATTACTTAGGGCCTCACTGAGTTTGCTGATGTTGGCCTCAAGCTTGCATCCTCTTGCCTCAGCCTCCTGAGTTGCTAAGATTATAGGTGTATACCATACCATTCAGAAGGATTTTTGAAGCCAAAATTCAGAGGAGCATTTCTCTCACCTAATTATAAAAGTTTGATTTATTTTATCTTAATCATTAATAGAAAACTTAATTTTAAGGTATAAAGATTTCTATCGCTAGCCAGGCGTGGTGACACATGCCTGTAATTCCAGCAGCTTGGGAGCTGAGGCAGGAGGATTGTGAGTTCAAAGCCAGCCTTAGCAATGGCAAGGCTCTAAGCAACTCAGTGAGACCCTGTCTCTAAATAAATACAAAATAGGGCTGGGGATGTGGCTTAGTGGTTGAGTGTCCCTAAATTCAATCCCTGGTAAATAAATAGACAGATAGATAGATAAATAAATAAATAAATGTTTAAAAAGATTTCCACTGCTGATTTAATTCAGAATGCCTTCAAAGCAAACATTAGAAGTTAATTTTGAAGTAAATTTCATTTGCCATAGAAATGAACACAGGTAAACTATAAATTAAAATTAATATTTTTCATGCACACATGAAGACCAATATTTTTCTTGCTATTGATTGTATTCCTTTGATTTAATATTCTGTAATCAGCTTAGATCTCTATTACAAAGCAGAGTAGTACTCTTGTAGAATTTGAGAAATTAGCATAGATTTAAAAATTGTTTAAACTCACTTCGTCTTTGAAATTTTAGAAACATACCTTTCATAATAATAAGAGAATACTACTTTGTTAACTAATATCTGAGATATTTAAATTTCAAGGCCTTTCAACTGACTCTGCCATTTGGGTTAGAACATTAGCTGGATGTTTTTCATTTGTTTTTGTTTTTTTTTAGTTATATGAAATCATAGCATTCATTCCTCAGTGAACCCTTTTTGAGTACTTCCTGAGTGCTAGATTCTATTCTAAACATTAGATAGACACAGGGGAAGTAGACCAACCCTGGTGTTACATTATTTAACCTTTAACTAGGAAGAAAGGTAATAATAACCACATGATATAGTATCTGGTAAAGATAAGGGCTTTTGAGAGAAATGGAAAAAAGAGTTTGATAAAGAATTGAAAAATTAAAGTCATAGTCAGAATAGCTGGAGAGACATTTGAACTAGTCAGGCTCTATTTTGGAAGCCAAGCTTCAGAGTATCAGTATAAATTTCTTGGTCCTTTCCTCCAGTTCACTGCCTGGGTAGCACCTTGTTTATTCTATGTAGTAGATTTAGATTACCATCCACTTTAACCCTCTATGTCACATTGTCTCACTTATGAAACACTTAAAAAACCAAAATTGAGCAACAAATATACCACTTGTGGTCACTTTGAAACAAATATGTTTTTAGAGTTGTAATCTTTTGAGAAAAGCAATAGGTGAATGATTAGTGATAATATTCATTAATATTATAAATATAATGTGATTAATAATAAATTAGATCATAGTTTGTAACCTACTTTAATGTACTTTTGTCAATCTCATGGAAATATTTGCAGAACTATAAACTTGGGGCATAGTGTGTTAATGTTGGTCAGTGGCCTGACTTTAGACATTCCTAGTCAGAAATATCTTCCATTTATTTATTTCTTATAGAAATTGCCTAAGATAGTAGGATATATATCAGCACTAATGTTTGGTAGGCTTTCTATTTTATCTACTTATTAGTCACATTTAAGCCAAATTGATTCTGTGAGAATAATGAAGTTTTTGTTTTGAAAAGAGTTTGTTTTTTTTGACTTGCAAGCATGCTTTAATGACCTATTTTGTTTTGGTTGGTTGGTTATTTTTATTTTATTTATTTATTTCTGTTGTCCTGGGGCCTCACACATGCTAGGTAAGTACTTTTCCACTGAGCTACATCCCCAGAATGGTTTTTTTT
>CM053413.1:33217469-33277815 GCA_028644305.1 Xerus rutilus
CTAACCTATTGATGATTGCATAGTGCTTTTCTATCGATGATGCATAGTGATTTTCTGAGATACTTCTTTATTGTGTTAGGAGACAAAACATAAATCTGTCACCTCCAAATAAGCATCATAATATTTTTTTTCAGAATAGTCTTTTAATGAAAGTTTTGGTAAATAGTGAGCAGATTTAAATTGTACACAATTCTCCAAAGTAAATATTCTGAATGCAAACACTATTAGCATGATCTTCCTAATCATGTTTTACCTTAATCTAAAGACTCTTGCACATTTGGGGAGAACAGAGTGAAGAAACTGGGAAAGTTTCCAAGTAGCTGTGCTCTTTATGAGAAAGTCTGCATAATTAGGTAAGCAGAATATAGTGTTGCAACTGTTCGTGTAGTTGGCCTAATGAAAATTAAAATTATTGCACACTGTGCAGTAGAGCTGTGCTCACGCTTTAATGTCTGGGAATCACGGGATCTTGATAAAATGCAAATTCTGATTTAAGGGTTCTGGAATAGGGCTCAAGTTTCTGTATTTATAGCATGATACTCTTAGCTAAGACTGATCCAGACCACATCATTTTGAATAGCAAAATCACTTTTCAGTAGTGTTTAGGTTGGTGGGTTTGTGGTACTTGGGATTGAACTATCTATGGGCATTCAACCGCTAAGTTACATCTCAGGCCCTTTTGATTGATTGATTGATATAGGGTCTCCTTAAACTGCCCAGAATGCCCTTCAACTCACTGTCTTCTTTCTCAACCTTCCAAGTATGTGGGACTATAGTCATGCACCACTTGTCTGGGAAAATCCACTCTTCAGTAATCATTTTTGTATTTCTTGAGTCTTTAAAGAAGGCTTGAGTGGGAGGCTATAATGCCATTTGAAGCAGTCAGTTTGGCTTGGTTTGCATGGTATTTGTATATCCACACCATTGTGACATATTTTTAAATGATGTAATTTATTAGCTTTACTGCCTCCATGCAGTCAGATGGAGACCAGAATTCTAACTTGTGGACTGACTCACCAGTTCAAGGTTATGCGGAAGAAGGGTTTGTTTCCTCATGGCACGTTCTTTCCCTTGAAAGATGAAAATATTAAGGAAGAATGTCAACTCTCTCGTAAGATTAAAGAAGGACATTGCGAAGCCAATTGAAGCATATGATTATGCATCCTCTGACGATGCTGTAGTTTGAAAGTAACTCTCCAAGTGAGGATTCTCTGGTGCCCTTTTAAATGTAGCACTCGGTGACTCAGAGACAACTACTTTTATTATGTGTATTTATTGCTAAGCCGTGTGACTATTTATCTTTCAACTGAAGTTCTGGGGTGTATTATAGCAGCTGTGAGAAAAGTGTCATATTTGGAGTGTGTGAGGACTTGAGACTCAAGATAACAAATTCATCTTAAATGCTCTCTGCCTTTGAAGAAGGAAGTTTATAGCAGATCAGCCAGTACACAAAAGCCTACACCACTTCCAGATTGCAGTCCTGCTACTCATTTTAGGTTGTTTTGGTGACATAACTGTTGCTAATGCTAAACAACTCTATTAAGAACAAAGACAAGAAGTATCTGCAAGGGTCTTGCTGAGAGACAGCACTCAAATCCCAGAGATGGCAGTGAACAGATCATGCATGTCCTCTCCCAAGCAGACATACCATCTCTTAGACAACTCTACAGTTTGCAGAAGTCGTTTATGAAAACAAACACTTTGGAGTCAAGAGGACTAAACTCATTGAGCTGAAAGAACATGACAGGCACATTTTCCCCCATTTGTGATTCTTTTTTGATTCAGTGAGAGTTAAAATTATTGTATCATTTGATTCCTTGTTACTGTCATTTATGACAAACACAAACGTCAGCATCTTGATGTGTTTTACAAATTTGAGAGGCATTTTAAATGATAAAAAATAACAAGGCACATTTGTTTTGGTAGCATATCATAGGAGAACTTGTCAGTGAGTACTGTCCTACCCTCCTGCTCTTCTCATATACAGTATTCTACAAAATACTTCTAAAGACAGAGCACAATGGTGCATGCCCGCATCCCCAGTGATTCCAGAGGCTGAGGTAGGAGGATGGCAAGTTCAAAGCCAGCCTCAGCAATTTAGGAAGGCCCTAAGCAACTTAGTAAGACCTGGTTTCAAAAAATAAAAAGAGGACTAGGGATGAATATCGATGGTAAATTGCTCCAGTACCAAAAAACAAACAAACAAAAACCCAAAAAAACTAAAATCTCTAAAGTATATATGAAAAATAATATGAGGGATTCCCTATATAAGTGCAGAAAAACATTTCAAATGAGTTTGAGAAAAAATAAATACATAGTTGTAAGTGACTTGTTGATCTTAGACACAATATACTATACAACAAGCTTTGTAATTGTAGCTAAATGTATCTAGCTTCTTTTCAGAAAATAGAAGCACATCCTGGACCCAGAAACTCCACTTCTTGGAAGCAACCTAGTGAACCATTTGTGAGACTGACAGCATTTAAATATGTTGCATTACAGTGCTAATTATAATGATGTGCACCTGAAAATCACATGTGCATTCATTTCATGGAATGAAATGTTTAAGAAAGTTAAAAAGTCAAAATGACTTCATGCAAATATTTTTATTGTGTGATAAAAACAAAATATATTTTCATAGTATTATATTTACAATATTTATTTTCTGTAAACATATACAGAATGATTTATTTTCTATTTCATGCACATCAATGGTTCCTTCATACTGAAGGGACATACATGAAACTGACAATGGTGATTCCTTCTAAGACCAGCCATATGTGAGTCTGTAAGAAAATATTTCATGGTAATTGAGAATTTGATTCAAATCCCACTGTTCTGTTTACTTACTAGCTATAACTCCTTGGACAAGTTACTTGATATTTTCTGTGCCTTAGTTTCTTTATATCTAAGGTGGGATAATGACAGTACCTCCTTTAGAAAGCTTATTAGAGGATTCCATAGGTTACTATATTTTACTATACCTAATATATTAGAGATTCTAAGACCCACTACTATGAAACACCATCAATTTCAAATAAGTCAAAATGGGAAAATGTGAGCATCCTAAAATGGAAGAACACTATGTATCAAGGACTTTTAAGGAACACAATACAATGCTGCTTATCATTACATCCTGAAATCTCCATTTTAATGCTAAAATTAATAAAACCATTGCATAAATTAAAGACAGGTAACAGACTTATTGAATCCATCTGTAGCTTCGAAGGTTTATCTGTTTTGGAAAACAATGAAGTAGGCTCTAACAATTTCTGTTAGGTATGTCCACAAGCAGGTACACTGAAATCTCAGCTCTAAAACTCAGTCAGCATTGGAGGAGTTAATTATCTCAGGTTCATCCATTGCAAATCCCAATTCCATCAGCATCTGACGCGGCAGCTCATGCATTCCACCGGAGGCCCCTTAAGAAAATCAGCTTTATTAACTAAGTACTAAAAATAGGTTCTAATCCAGAGCAAACAAGAACTGTTACACAGCACAGCTGTGTTTTCCTTGAACCGTTTCAGAGGCTCTCCAGAATCAATTATCACTAGTAGTCTATTGTACCTTATATTTCTATGGAAAGGTCAGGTTAAATTAATTAACTTTAAGTAACTGCCAAAGTCCATGTAACACCAGTGTCATCCTTCTAATCTAACACGTTTCTGGAATGTGTCTGCTCCCCTAGAATCACAGGCCCAGAGAATGGGTCACACAGTGAGGGCATCTGCTCTTGAATTGATTTCCTTAGTGGATCAAAATTCCAGGCCACTGTGCTTTTGAGACTACTTCAGGCAGCAATAGATGTCTGAGTACAGTGCTTGCTGGGTTGATGCTTTATCATAGAGAATCAAAGCAGGGTGATTATTAAAATGCCTTTTCCTTTGCAAACAGAAAAAGCATCCAAAATGACCTTGTGTAGTGTATTTGAGTGTTTTGATATTCCACATGATAAGCCCTGCCTTCTTGCTGAATAGGTCACTTAGGACAGGAGAATAAACCCAGTCCCATGGTATTTAACACCCCTCCCCCAGCTCCCAGTCATGGTGTTTTACTGCAAATACAAATGGATCATAGACATTAAACTGAGCTTTAATTGTGTTAACAGTTACTCTTAATCCTTCCTTGGAATGGAGAAAAGGTAGAAAAAAGTGTTTCCCTGGTTAATGGGCAAAGGCATAATGTAAACAATGATTCTTTGGAAGATTAGCGATCCTAAGGAAAGCAATTAGAGAAAGAAAGAACATTTAGACAGAAGCTAATGCATAGTAGCTTGCAGCAGAGTAAAGCTGTGAAGAATTTTATTTCCACATTACAGAGAATCCGTTAAGAGCTTTTGTACTACCAAACAGGAAAATTGAGTTTGGGATGATTCCAAATGTTAAATATGTAAATTATAAGAAAGTGTATCCTAACCCCTATCCAATTTTCTACGTATGAGGTTGGGAATGAAAAGCTATTTTCTTCTCCATACATATCCAGAATTGAGCAAAAGGCCTCAGACATAGTAAGTGTTCAATAAATATATTAGCTGTCAGTTGGTTGAAGGGATAAATGAATGAATGAGAAAGTAAGTCAGTGGGAAGAATAAATATGTATTTATTCTTTCATTTCCTTGAAGATAAATACTCGGTTAATTTGTATTAACAGATAAAAACTACATAGTCAGCCAGTGGCTCTTCAGTGATTCCCAAGTGATCTAAAAGTATTTATCTAATATATTTTGATCAGGCTGTATGTATGTGGACAATCATTATGAGGTTCCTCTTATGTAAGCAATAGGAGAAAAATAAATGATGAATCATCAGATTTGGAATAAACTTTTTTTTTTTTTTTAATCACAAGATGTGTGTTTTCATTTTGTTTTGGTACCAGGGATTGAACTCAGGGACAATTGACCACTGAGCCACATCCCTAGTCCCGTTTTGTATTCTATTTAGAGACAGGGTCTCACTGAGTTGCTTAGCCCCTCCCTTTTGCTGAGGCTGGCTTTGAACTTGTTATCCTCCTGCCTCAACCTCACAAGCCACTGGGATTACAGGCATGTGCCACTGGCGGCAAGACATGTGTTTTAACAAATCACATACATGTTTATCTCCAGCAGAATTTTTGTAAGTTTTTTTGTTTTGTTTTGTTTTTTGGTTTTTGTTTTACATTTGTAAGAGACAAACAATATATATTCCCAATATCACAGCCTAAGTTAACTATAACATTGTGTGAGAAAATTCTTTGAGATATTGTAAAGCAATGCTTCCCAAACCATCTATGATGAAGGGTAGTAGTAGCAGTTTTTCTCTATTTTTGATTGACAATCTATTGAGCACTGACATGTTCAAATCACCACATGTCAATGTCTTAACTATACTAATTAATAAACAGATTTGTAAATACTTAATATTACCAGAGACTTGGCTCTAGGGATTCCCTAAAGTAGCCACTTTCCCCCCAAACTCTCAACAGCACAGAGAGAATTGGAGGTAAAACAGAAAAGGAATTTATTTTGGTGTGGCTGTACACAGCAGTGTAGCAACCTACAATCTGATTTTGAGATACTAACGGTACTTCAAGATTCTACGGCAAAGAACAAGGGCAGGGGGAAGGAAATATGCAGAGTCGCACCATCTTAGTCAAACTGCTGTAGTCGGGCTGGTCATCGTAGTAGGCCTGGTTGTTCAGCATTCTACTGGCACCAACAGATTCACCACTGCTTGATAGAGCCAGAACAATTTTGCTGGCCCTCAGGAGATGATGCCTGTAGAATTTAAGGTAAGCTACCAGGAGAAATGATCCGAAGAAAGAAATGGTCAGAGGAAGAAAATGGAATCAGTTAGGGCAAAGATCGGGTCCTCCTGCAGGTGAGGACAAACACATCAGACTTCAGTGCATCATTCCAGGGGTCGGAACAGGATGCTCTCAGAGCTGGCGGTCAATAATTTATTGATCTGGATGTCCCTGTAAATCTTGAGAATATTTTCCTTACTCTTTTCTTACCATGTTCAACCTTGATAGGGGGAGAAGAGAGATTAGGTAAGTTTATGGACGGGTCATCCTTGGATAGCCAGCATCTGACACAAACACTCCTGAAGTAAGGAGCTTGTGTACGCGCAGAGTTGAGCAGAGATCTGACCCAAAGTTCAGAGTAGCAAAGGAGACGCGGTGCTTCTTATCCTGTTTTCAGTCACCCATTGGATATGTGCGGGCCCAAGTGAAGACCCAGTGCTTTTCAGCAGAAGCAGCTTCTAAGTCCTTGAGAAGCAACCTGCGCAGCCATGACCACCATAACCCTGCACCAGAAGTGTTGTCTACAGTAACGCTGATAGTAGGCTGCTCAGCTGCATGACCTCCAGAAGGAGTAATTTTTAAAGCCCACAAAAAGCAACTGGAGGGTGTATTTAGGTCTTCCCTTGACCACGTCAATTCCATTCTTTATCATCTTGTAAGATTGTAGGAAACTTGGCTGGGAAGCCTAGTTCTGCCAGATCATCTCTCTGAGTAGCACTGCTGGGAGAGGCTGTATAAATACACCTGCAATTAAGACGGTGACAAAACAATGACAAAAGCAGTGACAGATGACACTGCTGCTGCTACTTGGAATGGCCCAGAGATAGGTTTCAATGACTGGATTGGCTTTGAGCTAGTTGAGGAGGAAGCAAGAGTACATATCAAAAAGCCTGAGCAAAAGAGACGTGAGAATCCTATGGCAGCATCAGGACCCATTTGTACTGGAGCAGATATGATGACTTCAAAAAAAAAAACAATGGAGGACAAGGTCTTGCAGAATATTGGGGTTTTAAAAATAAGTAAATAGTTATTTAAAGTGCTTAGGGATGCTACATTTGGCACCTTCCAGTGAGATACATTAAAGCAATGCTGTTTAATATTAAAGAGAAGAGGTTAAAAAGAGCTTAAACTAGCTGTGTGTGTGTGGGGGGGGTGGGATGCGTTCCATAGTTCCAGCTACTCTGAGACTAAGGCAGGAGGATTGTAGGTTTGAGGCCAGCCCCAGCAACTTCGTGAGACCCTGTTGTATCATCATCATTAGAATAATTTTTAAGAAGGCAGGACTGAGGATGTAGCTCAGTGATTGAGTGCCTTGGTTTCTTTAATTCACCAGTACTGCAAAATAAACCAGCTAAAACAGAGCCCACACTGGCGTGACTGAAGTGAGATCCAAAGAGAATGGAAATACAACATTCAGGAAAATCTGATGGAAGTTATAATCACAGTTGGGAAAAGCAAAGAGTAAAAGATTATGCAACTATGAAAACACATACAAGAAATGCAGGTAAAGAAAATATGAAGTAAAAACATCCAAATAAAAAAGCAAGAAACCAAATTTTTTTCTGTTCATAGATGATATGCAATATGCACAAGATCCTATATGTCATACACACAAGCTGTGTGTGTATGAGATACACACAAGCTGTGTTAGAATTCACAACTGAATTCAGAAAAGTTGAAGGATATACAAAATCCTACTACAAAAATCAGTTTAGGCATGCTATATTCAGCACCTTCATGTGATATAAATTAAAATAACAATGCAATTTAGTATCCATAATGTTAAATTAAGAAAATAATCACATTTAGTGGTACATATACACAATGGAATATTACTCAGCTATAAAGAAGAATGAAATTATGGCATTTGCTGGTAAACGGATGGAACTGAAGGCTATCATGCTAAGTGAAATAAGCCAATCCCCCAAACCCAAAGGCCAAATGTTCTCTCTGATATGCAGATGCTGACTCACAGTAGATGGGGGTTGGAGGAGGAGTGGAGGTTCACCAGATTGGAGAGGGGAAGTTGGGGGAAGAGAGGAGAGATAGGAATGGGAAAGACAGTAGAATGAATGGGACATAACTTCCTATGTACATGACCAACGTATCTCCTCATCATGTACAACCACAAAAACAGGAATATTCTCTGCATGCTTATTATATGTCAAAAATGCATTCTATTGTTATGTATAACTAAAAAGAACAAGTAAAAATTTTTTAAAAAGAAAAATAATAAATAATCCCATTTAAATTAGCATTTGTTTTGGTTAATCTGGACTATCAAGTTGGTTGGATTGAGAGATACCTAGGACTAAGAGACTTGTGGGTGTGTTGGTGAGAGTGTTTTCAAAGATAGTTGACACTTGGAGCAGTAAACTGAGGAAGCAGACCCACTGTCCTATAGGCCAGGTGTCCCATCGTAACAAAAGGTAGAAGGAGGAGGAAGCAGAGGTGGATAAAATCTCTCTTCTTGAGCTGGTGCTTCAGTTGCTACTGCTATTGCTCCAGAACATTCGACTCCAGTTCCTTCACTTGTCCAGGTGGAGTCTGACCAGTGATTCTCTAGGAGCTTCCAGGCCTCCAGTCTTGTACTGGGCTGCATCATTGATCCCTTTTGTTCTGAGGCTTCAGCTTCTTGGACTGAGCTCCTCCCAGTTCCTCTCACTCTCCAGCCTGTAGGTGGTCCTTACAGGACTATCCAGCTTCTGATGGTGAAAAACCAATCAATGTGAAAAGCCAATCTAATAAATTCCCTGAAATAATCATACATATCCCATCAGTTCTATTCCTGTCAAGAACTCTAACCTAATGCAGTATCAAATAGAATAAAAGTTTTTACAAGTAAAGCTTTATATACTGAAAAATTGCTGAAAGAAATTAAAGAAGAATCAAAAGGAGAAGCATCCTTTACTCATGAATAAGAAGAGTTAATATTTTAAAATGTCTATTCTCTCTGAAGTAGAAACAATGCAAGTCCTATCAAAATCCCAATGGCATTTTTTACAGAAACTGAAAACACAGTCCTAAAATTCATACATAACAACAGAGGACCAAAATAGCCCACAACATCTTAGAAAAGCACAAGATGGAGGCATCACACATCCTCATTTCAAAATGTGTTCAAGAACTACAGAAATCAAAACAGTATGTATAGTTCTGAATATAAATTTACACATTAATGGCAAAGAACAGAGAGCCCATACATAAAGCTTTGTCTACGTTAAATGAAATTTTCTTCAAGAAAACAGTGAACAGTGAAATGGTAACTTAAAAAAAGAGAGAAGATATTTTCAAATTGTATGTCTGGTAAGAAGTTAATATCCAAAAAGTAAAAGAACTCCTAGAACTCAAAAGCAAAACACAAAAGCAATTGCCTAATTAAGAAATGGGCCAAGGACTTGACCAGACATTTCTCCAAAGAAGATACACAGATTTCTACAGGTGTATTGAAAGGATGCTCAACATTACTAATTACGAGGGAAATGTGAATTAAAACTATAATAAGATATCATTTTACAATTGTTATGATAGCCATTAATTAAAAAAGAAGAAGAAAATAAAGTGTTGGTAAGGAAATGGATAAATTGGAAATCTTGTATACCATTAGTGGGAATGAAAAATGGTGAATTTACTTTGGAAACAGTATGGAGGTTACACAAAAGAAAATTTAAAAATTGAACTATCATCTGATCCAGCAATCCTACTTCAGGATATGTATCTAAAACCAAAATTGAAACTAAAAGATATATTTTTATAGCTACGTTTGTTGCTACATTATTCACAGAAGCCAAGAGATGGAAAAAACCTAAATGTCCAATGAAGGATGAATGAATAAAGAACATCTAACATACATCCAAATGTTTTCAACTACAGAGATGAAGACAAACTTGCAATGTGGGAGGGCATGTTTAAACATTGAAAATACATTCTAAGTGAAAGAAGCCAGTCACAAATGGACAAATAATGCATGATTCCACTTTGATAATTGATCTAAAGTGGTCAAACTCATCGAAGCTGAAAGGAAAATGGTGGTTCCCAGGCACTAAGTGTAGGGAGAAGTGGGAAGTTACTGGTAAGTGGGTATTAACTTCTATCACATAAGATGAAAAAGTTCCATAGATTTGTAGAATATTGTACTTATATTTAAGAATACTGTACTGTGGTATAAAAAGTTGAAGAGGGCAATTCTTATATGTTTTCCTGTAAAAATATAATACTTAATGATGAATAGAAATATAGGAAGCAGCATGGTACATTATATGTGAAAACAGGCCAAGAGTTGAAGTTATGTTTGGGCTTTGGCACTGAGTAGCCATGGCCATTGGAAAATTAGTTTCAATTTAGTGAGATCAGTTTGTGTGCAATCTAACCTTAAACATGCCCCGTGGGGCCACTGTGATATTGAATACTATGACATATGATATACACATATACATGTCCTATGTTAATCATTAAGCAACCCATTTAATGTTGCTTGTATTTATTTTTTTAGCATTTTTATTTATTCTAATTGTATTCTAATTATTTCTATGTATCAATAGCATTATTTTTTCTTCTTATATAGCGAACTACCTGTAATATATACCATTTTCATTCTGAAAATATTTAACATTCTAAAATTTATTTTATACAAAGGAAGTAAACCTTAAAAAGAGGGGATTAGGCTTCATTCTGTGATGCAGTGAACTCGATTTGAACTGGGTGTATATTTTCTTAATGCACAAATCATATGACAGGAAATAGCAGTAACAGTTGTGTCATACAGTCTTGGAAGCACAATACAGCCATACAAGCATAAATAAAAGTTAAAACAGTTTTGGGGAGTGCCCTCTGTTATTAATAAGCATTATGAACTGCACACTCTCGATACTCTATATTATGTGTATCCAATTACACCTTTAGAGAAAATGTGTGATCCATATCATATAGTACTGGCTGCAAAATTTACTAAAAGTGTGCAGTTAGGTTTGTTCCTATCCTTTCCAAAAATCAGCAAACTCTGTTTTTTCTCAGGGCATTCTCTCACCCAGTAAATAGCAAAAATTCCATTATGATGTCAGGGTCTCAGTAGTAAGGCTTCACTGAGGCATAGTAACTCAGTTTGTAAGGGTAGCACAGAAAATTGTTCTATTTGAAGATTTCTGGATTAAGTGCTACAGATTTTAAACTCATGTATTGTTATTGCATGAGTGCAACACTGTATTCTTGTTTGCTTATCTAGATGCCTTTAGTATCTTCAATTCAATAGATTTCTTTCCTTAAAGACACATATAGATTGAGTTCCAGTTCTGCGTAGTGCTAGGGTGATTTAGTTTACAACAATTTATTATACATTTTATAAATAAATAGAATAGATGAATGTAAAGTTTTCAATCCAAATAAATCACAAATGTTAAGTTTATAAGGAGATGGAAATGCTAATTCCCCTGATTTGGTCATTACACATTGTATATGTATATCTAATTATCACACTATACCCCATAAATATTTATGTGTCAATTAAAAGATCCAAAGAAAGTGTGGTGTATTCACCACAGTGGAAGAAAATTCTGTCATTGGAGACAACGTGGATGGAACTAGAAGATATTATCCAAAGTGAAATAAGTCAAGCACAGAAAAAACAAATGGCATATGATCTCACTTATGTGTGGAAACTTAAAATGTCAGTCTTGTAGAAGGAGAGTAAAAATACGGTTTCCTGAATCTGGGGGAAAAAACGGGAAGACTCGGAAGGGAAGATAACAAAGTTTCAATTAGACTAGAGGAATATACTTCAGTGATCTATTACACTGGATGATGAGCACAGTTAATATAACATATTTCAAAATTGCTGAAACATGTTTTTAACATTTTCACTACAGAAATTGACCATTTGGTGAGATGATACATATGTCAGTTAACTTGATTGAATCTTTCTGTAATGTACACATAGACCAAAATATCACAGTATACTCCATCAATACACAAGATTATTTGTTAATTAAATAGAAAGCTAAAAGTTAAAAGAATTAGTCTCTGAACACCCTGATTTGATGTTTAAAATTATAACTGACAAAAAGGAGTTAAAACTTCCCAGGTGTGGCTTATTGACAATTGGGATATTGATCAAATAGAATATAACTGGGGGAAAATAACTACTATAGAAATATTTAGCTATTGATCACTGGAATGTCCCCTAATCCCTTAGTATATATTTTTGGAATGATATTTCAAAGTGAACAATGGGAATATATATTTTGTACATTTAGGGAGTTTTTAATTCCACAACAATATATAAAAGTCCAGTTATCTTTCTTGCATTTTGTCATTTTTATGTATAAAATATTCTTTAACAAATTTTGAGCTTATATGTTTTCATTTAAGTTGAAGAAAATTTTGCCCTATTGCTAATTTACAATTCTCTAAGAGATCCACACGTTTTATTTAACTGCTTTGGTAAGAAGTTAGTTAAATGCATTCTAAGATGGACTCCAGGCTTAATTTTCTGTCTTCTGGTGCAAAACTCTAAACTATTTTTAAAATAGGTGATACTAACAAATGAGTATAAAGCATAAAGTGTTTTTCTTCTTCTAGAGCAGTAAAAGCCACCTTCCTTATGCTTTCAAGTGCATCACTCAGGACATGGGACCCTTTTTTTAATTTTTAAATTTTTTTAGTTGTAGGTGGACAGAATATCTTTATTTTATTTTTATGTGGTGCTGACGATCGAACCCAGTGCCTCACACATGCCAGGCAAGCACGCTACCACTGCGCTATAACCCCAGCCCCATATGGGACCCTTTTTAAGCCTGTATCTAACTTGTCAATTATTCATTATTGATCCCTCAGAATATAGTTTAATGGTACTTGTACAAGTTAGTAGATTTTGCCAATCTTCTGCTCATTGCAGTTTGTTGCATTGTGTCAGTATCAGGGTGGCTCTCCAAATCGAACACACATGCCTTTCCCCTGGGGCAGGGAGAATCACATGTTGCAAAATATAAGATTTAAAGGTTCCTGATGGTTTCTGTATAGCACTGTAGTCAGTAATAATAAATAAAATAATGCAGAAACCTAATAAGTAGGAATTAGTGATGTTGATGATGGAAGACCTCTGTCTGCCTCTGAACAAGATTTTGAGTCCCATCCTGATGTTTTTACTATTCAACATTGTACCTCCACCCCCCATCAAAATCTGCCAAGCCATTAGCATTGGAGAGATGGCCTTAATCTCTGTGTTAATGAGTTTGTAATGTTGCTTCTGGGTTCCCCAAAGCATTGTTATGCAGCACACAACATTAAGAGGTAAAACAGGCACTTTAAGATGAAAAAAATAATAAACTCTGAGGCGAAATGAATCTTGTTTTTTCCATAATTCCTGCTAATTGATGTTGCTATATCATAATGTTCCATGTTTTAGGCAATCTATAGAATAAGAGACAGTGTAAAGTTTCACCTCTAAAAATAGGGTCTAATTCAGGAAGGCACAATTTGCCTCAAGTGTCCACAGAACAGATGGGTAACATATCTACAATGCAATAAAAATGCAGTTGAGGAAAGTATTGCTATAATTGAGAATACTGTGCTCTATTCCGGAAAAAACACTATCATCTCTGAACCCATGGAGATGTTAGAAAATAGTTTTTACTTTTTTTTCTGATTTGCATGTGTGAAATAATATAGACTTAACTCTGCCATGATACTCTCAAATGTGTGTGTATTTTAGATTAATAGCAATAGTTTTAGAACTTATATATATGGTAACAGTTCTCTAAAAGATTTGCCAAGCAATCCCTGAAAATGAAAACAGGTATATTTAAAAGGAATGGTAAGAAGAGGGGAAAAAAGAAACAAGAGGAAGAGAAGAAATAAGCAATAAGTATTTTGTTCATGTACTGGAGTGACAAAACATACACTGAAGATAATTTTTTATTTTTTAAATGAGGATGACCAGGCATGGTGGCACATGCCTATAATTCTAGCGACTCAGGAGGCTGAGGCAGGAGGATTGCAAGTTTGAGGCCAGACCTTGAGATCAACTCAGCAGATCCTGTTTCAAAATAAAAAAAAAAAGAAAGAAAAATGGAAAAACTACTGTATTTGCCATGGAATTCTAATATCCAGTGGAAGTATTCTTATTAGTATTCCATTTTTGTCAGTATCTGTTTCTGCTGTGCTGGCTTCTATGAGATTTAGAGCAAATAAGCGCCAGAAGGGCTCTTGCCCCAACAATTTCTGAACATACAACTGCCGCCCCCTCCACTCACAGTCATCATAAAAGCTTCCATGTGCTATACACTTCTACCTTAAGAATTGCAAGATTTCTGTGTTCACTGTACACACTTTACATAGTTTAAGATAATTCAATGTAAAGACTTGATGATCTTTGACCCCACTGATTTCTTAAATGACATGTGTAGCATTTTGACCTCCTATTTTTTTTGTAAACCAAGAAGTCCAATGACAATAGACTCTGATATTGCTTCCTGTGTAAATACCAAGACTAGTCCTGTATGTGAGTCCTTCTGTAGTATGTGAGTCTTCACAGCCTAATTACATGTACAGGTTTGTTCCTTACTTTTAATTTCCTTGACTTCTATATTGAAGGGTTTATAGAAAACTTTTGAAATAGACCCCTTGGGATTAATTTCAGTTGTTTAAAGAGTGTATTCTTGCTTTTCTTACTTTTCTTACTTGCTTTTCTTAATACCTTGCAGTACAGAAGCAATAAACCTAATTTTTTTCCTACTTTTGTCTCCTGACATTAGACTTAAAATAACATTCTGGGCAAAAATAGACATTCATGCAGGTGACCATTAATTGGACTGAATTGAATTCTAGTGACATATGACCTCCAGTTTCTCTGGACTCCTAACTACTCAGCTTCTACGTCCCCCTAAGTCAATTTGTAAAAGTCATTTATGTACCTGATGTATCCCTCCTCAGACTCTTAAGTGGTTTGAAAAGAATCATGCTGTCTTCTGTTTCCACCACAGTATCCAGCCTTGTACCTTAAACACAACATGTATGCAATCACTGTTAGGTGGATTAATAAACAAATATGACACGTCAGCATTTCATAATTGTGGAATCCCCGTATCCACACAAATGTTTAATTGCTATGTAATAATTCTCTGTCAATAGTTGGAACCAGAAATTATACCACAAAATTGCACCTTACAATCACATTAAAATAGTATAAATAAATAGTATAATAATAGATTGGGCTGGGGTTGTGGCTCAGTGGCAGAGTGCTTGCCTAGCATGTGTGAGGCACTGGGTTTGATTCTCAGCACTACATATAAATAAATAAAAGATCCATTGAAGACTAAAAAAATTTTTTTAAAATAATAGATTATTTACTCTTTACTATTTATTATATTATATTATTTAATATTAAACCATTATTAAAAAATAGTACAAGAACAATTTTGTCTGAACAGATGACTGGGAAGAAAATTGGAGGAAAGTGTTCCTTATTAAGGCTATTTTGTGTTAAGAAGTTGGCTCAGTTGGTCCCAATAAAATGAAAATCAGGGGTGGGGAAGTAAATATTCAAGCAAGAATTTGTACTAGAAACAAGACCTTACTCTATTGATTTCTCATCTGTAAGACTATAGGATTATCCTGAGTAAGGGTCTTAAAATATGCTCCAGGGCCAAACCTTGCCTGTTGCCTATCTTGCAAATATATTTTCTTGGGTTCCTAGCCATGTTCATTCATATGTGGATTGTCTGAAGGTGTTTTCACTCTAACAGAGTTAAGAAGTTACAGCAGAAACTCTGTGGTCCATAAGCTCTTTATACTTCCTCTCTAGCTGTACAGAATTGTGCCAGATGCTGATTATGCAAATCAAATGAAAAAAAATCATGAATATTCCTTAACCCAGCACCTGGCACATAGTAAATCTTCATATGTTTAAAAACTTACTACTATTATGGCAGGCCAGTTTTGTGCTAACTTCAGTTTATTGCTTAAGGTTCTACTGTATGAAATAGTACCTACTAACCACATGTACCTCCTTAAATATAAATAAGAGTTAAACATAATTTAAAGTTCAGTTCATGAGGCACACTGTCCACATTTAAAGTATTCAAAGTTTCATGTGGCTAGTGTATTGGACAGAGAAAGTCCGTTTGTTTTTATCATGTCAGAAATTTCCGTTGAACATGTCTAACCTAAGGTCTCAAAACTGACAATTTTGTTTGTTTGTTGTTTGGTTTTTTGTGGTGTAGGGGATGAAACACAGGGTCTCCTACATACTAGGTCAACACTTTACCACTGAGCTACGTCCCCAGGCCAAAAGTCTGGATCTTTTTCATACTGAAATATATTGCCTTTTGACATTGAGAAATCAAAAGACATGAAATAAACTAATAAACTTTCAAATTGTTTAAATATAGAGACATCAGAATGCATGTAATTCGAACAAAGCATTTTAAAATACTTAAAAACCTAGAAATTTAGATTTAAATAAATACAAATCATAAGATATGCTCAAATACAGTGTTTGGAGATAAGAAGTAAAGACAGATTTCTGTCATCATAATCCTTATAGGCAGAGATCAAGAAAGCTGGCTTTGGAATATAGAATACTGCTGAAGCCACAGCTGCCAAATACTGATTAGTTTTCAACTTTGGCCGATAAACTGGAATTACCTGGAGGTCTATCCAGTGAGTCCTGATGCCCACACCTGGAGATTCTGATTTCATTGTGTCTCATGTTTGAATGTGCCTCCAGATCATGTGTTAGATACTTCCTTATCCACAGTGCAATGGTGTTGGGCGTCTGGCATAATGGGAGGTGTTGTGTTCATGAGGACTCATAGGAAGTGCTGAAGAAGATGCCTGTAATCCCTGCTGCTCAGAGGCTAAGGCAGGAAGATCGCAGTACAGGGACAGCCTGAGCAACTTAGCAAGAAGACCTTGTCTCAAAATGGAATTTAAAAAGGGCTGGGGGTATAGCTCAGTGGTAGAGTGCTTCCCTAGCATGTATGAGGCCCGGTGTTCTAACCTCAGTACCCCCAAAAGTGAGGGGTCTAAAGAGTGGTGGGTTTCCTGTCTTCTGCATTGTGAAGATCTAGTGTTTATCCTCTTTCCCTTTTTGTCCTTGTGCCTTTCATCACAGAATGATGCAAACAGTAGGTCTTCACCAGAAATGGGATGCCAGGACCTTGACCTTGGACTTCCTAGCCTCCAAAACTACAAGGAATAAATTTCTGATCTTTATAAATACCCAGTCCCAGATAATCTGTTATAGCAACACAAATAGACTAAGATAATTGTGGTACAGCCTGGGCTTCAAGGCTTTTACAGGATCCCCAGTAGATCCTAATAGTTCTCAAAGTTTGAAAAGCACTGATGTAGAACTTCTATCATCATTTTGAGCCTAAAGATGTAGGACTCGGGTATTCACATTTAATTCAATATCCAGATGATTTTAATTATTGGCTTAAAATGATGGTAATAAATTCTGTAGGTATTTGTTATAATGGGAGAAAAGGGGGCAAAACAGAACATCTAGCTTCTGTGTATGCCAAATAAAAACAAAGTGCTGCCCAGCAATAGATCCAAGTGCGGTGCCAGGATCAGCAGCAGCAGCAGCATCTGGAACTTGTTAGAAAAGTAACCTGGGTTCTATAGTCTGAATCCCAGCAGGTCATCTTTTAACAAGCTTTTCCTGCAATTGAGTCTGATGCAAAGTTCAGAAATCACCACTGTAGATTGCTTAATGGTACCCTCATGAAATCTGATGGTATTTTTTTAACTATCATATTTATAAAATAAAACCACTTTTCTACTTTTCCATACTATTTGTTAAATCACCAATACATACATATTCAAGTATGCCATAATATTATATTTACAAATTTAAATGATATCACACAATCTTATTCTCAAGCTAGTATTTAATAATTTAAAACTCAATGCTGTCAGGTTTTTTTTTTTTGCACTGTCACTGCATCTGTTAACCTAAACAGAATAAATCATCTCTGATCTGCAAACGTGATATTTATATTTGCATTTCAATTTTGTTCATATCAAAGTAAAAGAGAGTACATATGTGAATAAAGTGACTGGATCAATTATGTGGTGCTTGAATTTCAAGTACCTTGGTATTGAACAAAATAATGTTGATGGGAACAAAATTCAGTCTGTAAATGAAAACTCAAGTTCTTTCACAAAGTCCCTCAAGCTATAAGACATTCTAATGTAATAGTTTACCTAGCAGTGTTCATCATTCTACCTCCCTAAAGCTAGTTCCCCAAAAAGCCACGCTGAATGACTCTTTAAATTTTATTTTGTAATATTCAAGAATGCACGTTAACAATATTGTTAGAGAAGATCTGCAAGTTCTGCTTTAGTGAACTGATAGCTGATGATTAATGCACTGTATCCCCGTAGACTTATTTTAAAAGCCTAAATAATAATGCACTCTTTAGGAATGGTAAATGACCTTGTTAAATTGCTTAATAATAATTTTTTTCCACCCACAGATTATGCAAAAGTGAAGTTCAGTCAGACTTGTGTCTGATAAATCACAAAATTTTAAACTATCATGGAATGGGTTTTTGAGGTTTCTGTGTGTATTGATTCCATCTATTTATAAGTTTGTATAGCAGATTCATGATATTTCTTAAGGGATCCGGAAGCCCATTATGTGTAGTAAATGCTCTAATTACTTGTATAGCCAAATCTTACAAATAATGACTTTGTGAAAAATCTGTATTACACCAGATGAAAGCAGATATAGCAAGTGGTAGACTCCTTTTTTAAAATCAAAAGTGCCTTCCCTCACCCCACACAGCATTGGCCGCAAAAGCAAAGATAAGCATTGTTCCAAAGGTAGAAAGGTTCCTCTGGGCCTTTATAATCACTCTAACCATGTTTGACTATTTGGTCAGTAGCACTATAAACTCTGAAGGCTTCATTTCACACACCACTTGTATTTACTTGACCTACATTTCTGAGTTATTGGCATAATAAAGAACAATATTTTATGAGGACATTTTTAGCCTTGAGTACTAAGCCTCTTAGTAAGAAGATACAATGAAAAGAATTAAACAAGGTGACAGAAAGGAATAAATAATAGAATAGAAAGCTTTATAGTTATCTTCAGGCATACCTGCTGCCAGAAGACTAATTTTGGAGTTATAATGGGAATAATAAACCTGTATAGTCTTTTAGAAAATGAATAGTCGTATTTGATCATTTTACTATTATTTAAAATATTGTCATTTATTGAATGCTCATGATGTGCCAAAGATTGAGGTAAGCACTTTACATGTATTATCCTATTTGATCTTCAAATGTATGCATTTTATCCATAATTTGGAAATAGAGAAAGCAAGGCTCTTAGAGATTAGACAAGTTTCCAGGCTCACAACCAAGATTAGAAGAGCAAGGATTTAAGAAAGGTGAGGCAAATGGCTCCAATTCATAGATGATGTAATTGATGCTCAGAGAACTTGTAACTTTAAGACTCTTCATCTAATGCAGTCCTTTTTTACCAGGGGATGGATATGAAAGGAATGCCTACCTAGTCAACCAGTCAGAGCTCATGATAAGAATGAAATGAAACATACCATTATTATTATGATGATGGTGATGGTGATGATGATGATGATGGTATTAGGTATTGAACCCAGAGGTGCTTAACCAATGAGCTACATCCCCAGTCATTTTTTATTTTGAGACAGAGTCTCACTAAGTTGCTTTGAGCCTCACTAAATTTCTGAGACTGGCTTTGACCTTAGGCTCCTCCTGCCTAGCCTCTCGAGCTGCTGGGATCATAATCATTCTTTTAAAAGATCTGGTATGTTGAAATCAGATTTTCAAAATGGCAACACAAGGACTAGATGAGAATTGAGTGAACCAAGTGTGTGTGCACACATTATGTGCACAACATAAGAGAAATGCACACAAAAGCACATATACTGGCAAAAATATTGTCCTTACCTGAATTCCTTTGTGAGGAATTGATTGAGGAAATTTTCTTTTCTACCCACGGTATGATCTATGGACCAGCATCATATGCTTCATCTGGAAGGTTGTTTGAAATGTAGCATCTCCCCTCACATATCCTGGATTGGAATCTGCATTTTGAAACAAACACACAAAAGTCCCAGTGATTCAAGGGCACATTAATGTTTGAGAAACTCGCTATGTTCTTACTTTATTACAGTCTCAATCAGGGTTGGCCACTTCTTTGTGTCTATGCAGATACACTAATAGCTGCTGGTTTTCTGTGTTTACTGGAAATATGAGTCTAAGATTTAAAATTCTAGTCTGTCTGCATCAGTTATGCTGACATATATCAACTGTCTTCTTTTGCAAGTCCTTGTCCTTTTTATGAGTAAAATCTTTGTTGAATACTTCTCTTCCACTACTCAGTAGGTTCCTGTTTCTCATTATTAAAATTCCCCAAACTCTTGAGATAAGTGCCATTAGGTTAAACACTGACTTTCACTGGGAAATACAGGAACCAATAATTTTCGACCATTCCCTATGTGTTATGTGCACATATTGGTTTTATTTCTTATAGCCAGTGCTCATAGAACAAAGACAAATATTTAATATGAGCATTTTGACGTTTATTAATTTATGCATCCTTCTATACACTCCACAAATCATGAGTGTCTACAGTGATCAAGAGACAATATATTACAAAATAAAATCAAACACATTTTTAAAAGAATGTCAATGTTTTATTTTAATATCTAGTTTGATAAAATTGATGTAAATGAGCAATGGTGAAATCCAGGGGAAAAGTGTTAATTAAAGTATTGGTGTCTATGTTTTTGGTTAATAAAATTTCTAATGTAGTATTGTAGGTTATTTTGCTTAGATAAGAACTCTAATATGATTTCTCAACATGATTTTATGCTATTGGCCTCTGGGATTTTGAGGGCAGTGGACTCTATAAATATTTGTGTATTTTCAATTATCTAAACCCCTTTGCAAGCATAGTAATTACATATTTTTCACATGTTTGTATACAAAGTGAGGTAAAGTCAGGGACCAAAGGGAAAGTGGGCTTTTCACAATAAATTAGGTGGAACACGATGTAGGATGCTATAGTCTACCTTCATTAGGTTCTGGAAATCCTGAAATCCATGGAAACCACTTGTAATTGAGCTAACTGTTCGGTTTATCTTGAAGTTAGGTGTGTCTTAGGTCATTAGAATTGTTGGCACAACAGTCTCAGCTCTGTAGTGGCAGATGTAGCAGGATCCATGCAAGCAGGAAGACAGCCTCTGGGAGGACCCTAGAGGGAGGCAGCTGCACTACCTGGGCTGTAGGATGACAGCCTCCAGGGCCTTTTGGCTTCTTCTAGTCTAAATTACCTTCCTTCAGCAAAAGTCTTTGTGCTAGAATCCCACATATATAGGATAATGGACATGAAAAGAACTCCTTGCTCAAATTTGGTACGCGGTGTGACAATAGGGGGAGTTACCAGTGGCCACCCTATTAATATTCAGACAAATCAGTGGTCAGGATTGGAAAGGGAAATTTTTTTTTTGTTTCTGTTACTTGTTTTCCATTCTTAGAACCCTAGTCTGATATAAGATTCTCACATTAGCCCATGATATTCTGTGATGATTCTTACCACTTTTTTTTTTTTGATACCAGGGATTGAACTCAGGGGCACTCGACCACTGAGCCACATCCCCAGCCCTATTTTGTGTTTTATGTAGAGACAGGGTCTCACTGAGTTGCTTAGCACCTCGCCGTTGCTGAGGCTGGCTTTGAACTCACAGTTCTCTCCTGTCTCAACCTCCCAAAGTGCTGGGATTACAGGTGCACACCACCAGGCCGGGGGATTCTTACTGCTTTTGTCACGTTTTCAGTATCACAGCTGTGACACTTCATACATCTTAGGCTTCTAATCTTAGCTTCAGAAACAGTGGAAATACACTTTCTCTGGTACAGAGAATCCATCCGTGATGCTTCAGTGGTGGCACTATTTCTATTCCTAATTACTTGTACAGAGAAGTTTGCATTAAGGAATTCTGCATTCTTAAGAATTTTTCTTTTCTTTCTTTTTGGTGGTGCTGAAGATTGAACCCAGTGTCTCACACAGCACTTTATTCCTTTACAAAAAGGATTTAATGTCAATATAGAAAATAGTTAGCATTTCTTAATATAAGAGATACTTAGTGGGCTGAGGTGGTGGTTCCGTGGCAAAGTGCTCACCTCACATGCGTGAGGCACTGGGTTCGATCCTCAGCACCATATAATAAATAAATAAATAAATAAATAAATAAATAAATAAATAAAATAAAGATATTGTGTCCATCTACAACTAAAAAAAAAATTTAAAAAAGGAGGTACTTAGCTATTTGTTCTAGAATCTACTCTCTTTTCTGTATATTTTAAACAACTTAAAACCGTAGGTTACACTTGTAAAACAGTAAAGGGATTCTTGAGCACATGTGATCAGATGGTCTAACTTGAGCTTTAGGATTCCTTTGATTTAACTGCATAATGATGTCTTAAAGGCATGCGTGGCTTTCCTGAAGCGTGAGTAACCTCTTTCTCATACAGCTACTAGAACTTTCCTTACATCTCACTGGGCATGAGTGTGTGGGAAATGCTGTGCATTCTTTAGTGTGGAGCTAGTTACCTCAAACAATCACTGTGCCCAATGGAAGGGGATTCATTGGTTAGACAAAGCAAATTCTCACAACCCCCAAACATTCACATTTCCTAAAATGGGAGAAAGAGTAGGTCCTTGGAGTACCACCACAATATTTGTCACATCTCCTATCCTACTGAAGCCACATCTACCTGTGGCTGTTGGAAGGACTTTTTCCAAAGTACACCATCTGGCTTTCTCAGTTCAGGCTTACAAAACAACAATACCTGATCGATGATTTCAGCATTCAGCTGTTTTAAATCAATTATATGTTGGTCAAGTTCCCATTACACACATTTTAATTAATTGCACTCATCTAAATTTCTACGTGTAGGGGTTTACCTGTTTTCAAGGTCATATGAGAAATGTTAGCAAATTATAGCACATTAGGTGATAGGGGTGAAGGTAGGGGATCAGTGTATATTCACAAGCCTCTAAATGAAAATTCCCACTAACTTCTGAACACAGCAAAATTGTAATTTTTCTGAATTTTCCAGTTTATGATGACAGAATGTATCGATACACTTGAAACACCTGTACTGTGTGTAGCATGGAAAAAAAAAAAGAACTTGTTTGAAAGCAGTCTGTTCCTTTGCCTTCCCAGATGCACTGAAGATGAATACAGGAGGCTGTTCTGTGAAGAGACTAGTGAGTTAGCCAACCTCATTGGCTTGGCTGGATGAACTGAAATATTTTTGTTTGACCTTGAACCCATGGGGTTTAACCCTTCTTTTGGCTGCCACATGCTGTGTATTTTAAGCACTGCAAGGTATAGAGGTATCTTAATCAAATGTATACCATAAATCAGCCATAAAAATAAGCACTGGCAGATGTGCCCAGAGACGAAAAGGAATTAGGACAACTAAATGAGAATCAGGCGGCAAATCTAAATGGATGTTACTACGTTCTGCCCCTTTTCATTTGGTTTGACAAGAATCTCTGAGTAGAAACTCTGAGTGCAGTTACCACAGACAAATGTTCAAATCCCCTTCTCCGGGCCTTCCCTGGAGCAGCAGAAAGCCTTTGAGGTAGAACTGCCTTGGGTACAATGGCTGAAATTAATATGTGATATGAGGTAGAAGTTGGAGAAAATGCGTGTAGGCCTGGCTTTGAAAACTATTAATAAGATTTTATTAAATCTGACGATGGAAATGTTAGACCTAATACAGTCAGAATGCTTGATCTGTTTCCATTCCCAGGAGCACTTTGATGTTGGCAGTGTAGATGTCTCGCTTCTTAATTGATGTTGATGTGGGGACGTCTGTACTTATCCAACTGATGAAAAAGGCCAGGAATTAATAACTGGAATAACCAACTTATAAAAGTAGGCAGCATTGTATGCTTTTAAATATTTAGTTTGCCTAATAAAAATATTAATTAATCTGTAACATATAACATCTATCAGGTCAAACTACAGGCCAAATTCCTTTGACCACTTATCTTTGCCAATAAACTTTAATTGTAATACAGTCCTGGCCATTTGTTTACAAATTGCTGTTTTGGCACCAAAAGGACAGAGTTGAGTAGTTATGACAAAAAAACATTTTATCACAAAGCCTAAAGTTTTAGTAGCTGGTGCTTTATAAAAAAAAGTGTGCTCGACTTTCATCAATATCAACCTTTTTCAGATTCTTTTTGCATAAAAAATGTATTCCTGTAGTTGTTAATATATTGTTTCCTCATTCCTTTAATTTCCTAATTTTTAACCCCTAAAGAGCTCCAAATTTCAGAGAATGTTTGTGTTCCAAGTGTTTCCTTTTCTTTTCTTTTTGAAGTTTTCATACTTTTCAAGTCAAACTCTGTCTGAAATTATTTCCCCATTTCAGCAGGATGCAGAGCGTGACATCCTCCGTGTCCCGGGGAAGTGCAGCATACATAATACATGAATCTTCAGGAAGATTGGAGCCTTTGAATACACAATTAAACTTGGGGCTTGAAATGGAAAGTGCCACGTTTGGAAGCAACTTGAAGTTTCCCAAAATATTTGTTTGCAGTTTAATTTCAATAATTAACATGGATTAAAACATTTTTCTTATCTTCCAGTTCCAGCAGTGAGGTCAACACCTCATTGCTATAAGAGAAGGAAAAAAAAATATATATATATATATATTTATATACACACACACATATATATATATATATGTTTTTGGAGCTTTCCGAGTCCAAGCTAGCAATCATATTTCAACAGCAGCCCTATGCAGGGAGGAGAACCCTGTAGGCCTCTGAGCAGATGGGCTTTCTCCTTGACACGGCGTGAGACATGAATGCTCTATTGCACGGGCCTCTGACGAGAGCAAAGAGAGGAGAAGCTGAATGTTCCCTTTCATCTGTGTGACCATACAAATGGGGCAACTATGGTTCTCCCTTTATTGTTCTCAGTCTTTTTCTATTTATCTTTCCAAACCCAACTAGTTGAGAGGAAAGATAAATGCGCACATGCATAACCCCAGACTCCAACTTCGGGGCTCTCCTCGGGCTGCCTTTTGCCCTAGACTTTCTTCCTGACGCAGAAGCGAACGTGCAGACAGACTATAAAGTGCAGTTTTACTGAAGGAAGTTCTTTGAGCTTTTGCGATCCCTTGGAGCAAAAATGGCTTGGTAGCTGTTTTTCATTTTTTCATCTCTCACCTCTGTTCCTTACTATTTACAGAAATGATAAATTTTAGTTCCAGGTGGCATTGCTACTTAAAAGAACCCCTTCCTTAAACTTAAGCTATGAAAGCTGAAGCTTACCTTTTCTGTCCTGACTAATATGTAGGGGGGCGATAGCTGTGATGTCTGCTATTCTAGCTTCATGATATCAAATGGGTTCTTAGATCTCTTGAGATGAAACAGTGGGGATATACAATCAGGGAAAACAGAAGCCATGTGGTGTTTACAGATTAGCCCTGTTAACTGATCATTTTTCCCTGTGAAGAGAAGAGCATAGAGCTGCACCATAGTTGGAAGCTGAATTAATGATGCAGTCCAGGGATGCCACCTAGTTAAGTGGAGGAGAAACAGGAAGAACACGTATGGAACTATAAAGTTTGGGGACGTGGATATCTGCCCCATCCATGCTGTCTTAGTCAATTAGGGCTGCTTTAACAAAAATATCATGAACTGAGTGGCTTGTAAACAACAAACACTTATTTCTTATAGTCATGGAGGCTGGCAAGTCCAAGATGAAGAGGGCTAACAGATATGCTGTCCACTGAGAGCCCATTTCTCATACACAGTGCCTTCTCTGTGCCCACCCAGTGGAAGGGTCAAACAAGCTCTCCAGGCCTCTTTTATCATGGCCCTAATCCCACTTATGGGGATTCCAATTCTCTGACCTTTTCAGTTCTCAAAGGCCCTATCCCTTTACCTCTGTCAATCACATTGGAGATTAGGTTTCAACATATAAATGGGGGGCGTGTACATAGGTGCTCAGATAATACAACCTGTGAACATGCATTTGTGGTGTCCCCTGTAGCCTGATGATGGAACATTTGAAGTTTCTTCCTTAAACTTAATCCCTCTCAGAATTGCCTCTCCTGAGCTTTATTTTTATTTTATGCCCTTGACTACTTTTTTAAGTTCTCTGAGATAAACAGTCTTTTGGATTCTATTTCTAGGCTTCCTTTGAAAACATATTTTAAGGCTACAGCCTCACATTTGTTCCATGGCTATTTATTAAGTTCCTTTGTGCCAGTTGTTCTCCATTCCCACCCTTCCTTGCTTGGCTCTGTGCCTTGGGAAGCTGAGCTTTAGCTTGAGTGGCTGGGCTCTATTCACCTCTGTCTTCCACGGGGTTTGGCCAATGGGCAGCATTGACAGGTGAGCCAGGGTAGGAGACAGCTGAGGTGAGAGTATCACCTCATTGCCTCACTGTTGCTGTAGACTATATGATTGGGGCCTTTCTCTCTCCTTGAGGACTGCAATTTCCTCCAGGGACTGCCTGCATAATGTTGTCAGCCTTCACTGAGCTCCAATGCCTCTTTAACCTCCCAGTTTTCTCTTCTGGCATTAGATTATAAAGACTTCGCACCATAGCTAATTGCTAGATGCCTCAATACCTTGTTGATTTCCTTAATTCTGTCCACACTTCCTTTCATGCAGAAAAATAAAAATTCTTCTCGTTTGAATAAAATGCTGTTTTTCCTCTTGAATCTGAATAGCACAATAAAATGTTCTAGGTACTATTCTACACCTGGACTATTCTCTGCCATAGTCCATCAAAACCTTTCTGACCAGGTACGGTGGCGCACACCTGTAATCCTAGTGGCTCGGGAGGCCGAGACAGGAGGATTGCAGGTTCAAAGCTAGCCTCAGCAATGGTGAGGCCCTAAGCAACTCACTGAGACCCTGTCTCTAAATAAAATACAAAGTAGGGCTGGCGATGTAATTCAGTGATTGAGTGCCCTTGAGTTCAATCCTCAGTACCAAACAAACAAACAAAACAATATATAGCAGCAAATAACTAAATGTAAAATATTTTGATGGTGCCATGAAGCTACATATCTAGATATATATAATGGTTATGGTACTATAAAGTGACCAAAAAATATTAAAGACAAAGTGAACATTAGTGAAGGCTAAGATCACATTACTGTAGTGTTTTGTTGTTGTTGTTTTGTTTCATTTTGGTTTTGGTACTGGAGATTGAACCCAGAGATGCTTTATTACTGAGCTACTTTCCTTTTTATCTTTTTGTTTTGTTTTGAGACAGGGTGTGGCTAAGTTGCTGAGGCTGGCCTTGAACTTGTGATCTTCCTCCCTTAGCCCTCTCCCCACCCACCATTCAGATTACTACAGTTTGAAATATTGTGGTGAAGGAAAATTCCATGAGAACATGACCTGTGACCTGGATGCTGCATTTCCCCTATGAATAGAGACCTTGTTAGGTGGAATCACGTGAGAACAGGAGATAACTACCTCACTTACTTTAGCTCCATTTAGAACTACCTCCCCTGAGTCTTAATTCTAAGTCTACCGTTTCTATTTCTTAGTGTTTGGTGATATTTCTAAATAGTCACTTGAGTCCTTTGAACTATATTTTAAGGACACTGCCTCACATTGGTTCAGCAGTTCTTCATTGAGCATCTGTGACTTGTTCTTCCTCATTTGTCTTCTCAGATGTTTGGAGACACTAGGAAAAACAGGCCCACCAGTTGGAAATACCCTTCTATATTCAAGGCAGAAAGTGATGGTGGCTTGAGCTGGGGAGCAATGGTAAAAAGGAGTGAGTGGTCATATTTTGAATTTATTCTGAATTTAGAGTCAATAGAATTCCTGGAGGGTTATATGAAAGATGAGAGAAAATAGGGGAGAAAAACTCCAAGGTTTGTGTCCTGAGAAGTGGAAAGGATAAGATGGTTTGCAATTACAGTGGATTTGAAGAGAAAATCAGAGGTTCACATTCCACGTGTTAATTCTAAAGTGTTTATTGGTATTCAAGTGGAGATGCCCTAGAGGTAATTGAGTTTGGAGTTCAGAGAAAGGGTCTGGAAAGAAGATAATTGGATAATGTTATCTAAAGCCAGGGACTGGGGATATAGGAAGGATGAATGTGGAAAAATACAAGGATTCATGGACATAATCCTGGATACTCCAATGTCTAAACTTCAATAGCTGAAACAAACCCAGCAAAGAAGCTCTGAAAAAATGATCAATGAGTGAACAATAGTAGGAGAGATTAATGTCAACAAATGCTATAGAGTACCTCTACTGGTCTGTTTTGTTGCTATAACAGAACACCTGAGACTGAATAATTTATAAAGAAGATTAATTTATAAAGAATTTATTAAATTTATAATTTATAAATTTATAATTTATTTGAGCTCTTAGTTCTGGATGCTGGGAAGTCCAAGAGCATGGTGCCAGTGAGGGCTTCATGCTACTTCAACCCATGTTGGAAAGCGGAAGGTCTGTCAGGTGCCTGTGAATGAGACAAAACACAAGGAGCAGACTCACTTCATAACAAGCGGTTCTCGAGGTCAGTAATCCAGCCCTGAAAGAGATGAGACAGACGTGCTCCTATGAGACGTGCTCCTTTTGAGGGAGGAGTTAATCGCCTCTTAAAGGTTTCGCCATTATTCAACTTGTTGCATTGGGATCAAATTTAATATAAGTTTTGGTGAGAGCAAACCAAATCTAGACTGTTTCACACTTCATGTAAATAATTTATCTTAAAGATGACAGAATTTGTCTTCTCATATAATGAGGACTGTGTAACTTACATTCTTCCACTTATGCTTCAACCAGCAGAAATCTCAGAACCAGGTTATACATACACACAAACACATTAACTACCTATGGAAATATATTCACACACATATGTCTCTGTACTGTACACATATACTTACGTGGTATATACTATGTATGTATGAGGATAAATAGACGATAGACTTCATTCAGTTCTGAGTTTGGTGACACATTCTTATTAGATACTTGTTCTCAAAACCTCAGCAAGATATAAATAAAATGAATTAACATCAGAATACATTATAGTTATTGCCACAATTTATTGCTGTAAAGATTCAAACATGATCTAGATCAGCTGATAACCCTTGAGGCAGAGAAAAGCATACTAAATCCTTCCATAGAGGCGTAAGCTACCACTCTGTTTACTTTAGAAGCAAATTGTCTTCTTTATCTCTTAGCACAAATGGTTAAGAAAGCCTTTAGGAGGGACGAAATAGTGCCTTGGCAAGTGGTGGGGCTCCAGGTCTGCCCTGATGCACACCTCCCTTGGAGGATCTTTTCTGATACATGCAGGAAGGAAGAAGATGGGAAATTCTTCTTTCTATGGGATGTGATTAGTGCAGTGATTCTGATTTTCCTTGGAATAGCAAAGAACTGGAATCAAAATCCACAGGATTAAAACACTGGAAATACCAAAGAAGACCATAGCTCCATGGAGAAGGGAAGGATGGCAGGGAGTACCATTTCCTCATAAAGGGATGCTACTTCTGAGCAGGCTGTGGAGAGAGTGCATCTTGTCACACACCACTCAGTGATGAATTCCCTGGATGTTCCAAGTGCCATTGTAGGCAGGTTGAGCATGTGGTTTGGGATGCCAAAGAGTGATATTTTTCAGCAACCAAATAATTCTAGAAGGAAGGGTAAATTATTTTGAAACTACGTTGTAAGCAAATTCATAGAGAAAATAACAGTGTTATCAAAATCTCTGGGATCTCATGAAGGCAGTGCTAAGTAGAAAGTTCATTGCATTAAGCTCATTAATTAAAAGAAGAAAAAGTCAACAAGTAAATTACTTGACACTACATTTCAAAGCCCTAGAAAAAGAACAAACCAACACCAAAAGAAGTAGAAGACAAGAAATAATTAAAATCAGGACTGAAATCAACAAAACTGAAACAAAAGAAGCAATTCAAAAAATTGACAAAACAAAAAGCTGGGCCTTTGAAAAAATAAATAAAATTGACAAACCCTTAGCCACCCTAATGAAAAGAAGGAGAAAACCCAAATTACTAAAATTTGTGATGAAAAAAGAAATATCATGACAGACACTACCAAAATACAGAGGATAATTAGAAACTATTTTGAAAATCTATACTCCAGTAAAATAGAAAACCCTCAAGACACTGACAGATTTCTAGATTCATATGACTTACCCAAATTGAACCCAAGGAGGTCATACACAACTTAAACAGATCAATTTCAAGCAAGGAAATAGAAGATGCCATCAAAAGCCTGCCAACCAAGAAAATCCCAGGACCAGATGGATTCTCAGCCGAGTTCTACAAGACCTACAAAGAAGAGTTAATACCATTTCTCCTTAAACTATTCATTGAAATAGAAAAGGAGGGAACCCTTACAAACTCATTCTATGAGGTGACTATCACCCTGATACTAAAACCAGACAGAGACACATCAAAGAAAGGAAATTTCAGACCAATATCCCTGATGAACATAGATGCAAAAATTCTCAATAAAATTTTGGCAAATCACATACAAAAGCATATTAAAAAACTAGTGCACCATGATCAAGTGGGGTTCATTCCAGGGATGCAAGTTTGGTTCAACATATGGAAATCAATTAACGTAATCCATCACATCAATAAACTTAAAGATAAGAATCACATGATTTTATCAATTGATGCAGAGAAAGCATTTGACAAAATAAAGCACCCTTTTATGTTCAAAACACTTTCAGGGAGAATGAGTGTTGGGCATGGTAACATAGCTCTTGGTAACAACCTTGCCTAACCATAGAAGACCAGGAAGTCACTGAGAAACACTGAGAACTGATGTAAAGGTGGGTATGGGTAAAAAAATCATGGCTTCTTTGAGAACTTCCTTGTAGAGAGGGTTTGCTTCTAAAACAAAATAGGTATTGCATGTGTACACCACTACTCCACATATTTTCTCCTGTCTTCTGTCCACTAACAAGGAATAAATTGCCAAGTAAGTAACTTGCTGAGGAATGATTTCATGGAGATAGAAGATGAATACAGCTTTTTCAATGTTAGAAAGTTAGTTTGAAAAAAATAATATGGTGGGAATGCTCAAAGCTCGCTGATTCTCCCTAACTCAACTTTTTATTTCTGCTGATCTTCAGGGGACAGCTAGGCACCACAGAAGCCATCATCTCTGTTGCGTCAGGCCAGGTCTATTGGGAGCATCTCAGGAGGGAAAGGATAGATGTGATGGCTTCCTGTCACAGAGTTGGTAATATTTGTTGAATGACTTTACAAATCAGGTTAATGAAAAACTACAGTTTTTATTTTACTACTGAAATCTATTTCTTTTTTTTTTAGTTTGCCAACTCACATTAATAACTCAATTATTAGATCATTTACTTAGTCTATCAGTCAACACATAGTAGTTCACCAAGTGCTAAAAGTTATGACCTTTCTGGGAATGCTGTAGTCATGTAGTAATCATGTTTAAAGTGTTCTTGATAAAGGAATCAGGCAAGAAATAATAAATCCTAATCAAAAAGAGCTGATACAGGTACAACAGAATCTCAAAGGGCAGGACTGGATACGTAATTTCAGGACCAGTGTTAAAAAAAAAAATCATGAATGTTCCTTTGTTGAAAACATGCTAAGAATTTCATGGTGGCTACAAAAGAACATTCAACCAAGCACCCTGCACAGGAGAATGATCTGATGATCTCTATCTCCATATGAAGATGCTAGAATGAGTGGCATGTATTTTGAGGGGAGACTTGAAGTTTGCTTGTCAAGCAGAACTGCAGATTTTACGTTTTCTTTTCAACTATTAAGAGACAACTATAGTAGCCAAGAAATGATGATCATTTCCCATATTGATGGAAGGAGAAAAATAGTGAGCAGAGGAGTAGAAAAGGAGAGTTAGGAACGGGTCTTGACTGTCCTTTTGGTCATGCTAAGTAAAGAGAACAAATATCACTGTAATACTATCTTCTCTTTGTTTTACTGAAATTTAATTTACAAAAATTGCACAAAGTTTAAGTGTACATTTGGATGATTGTCTATGTGTGCATATGCCTTTAATCTCTCACCTGTATGAAGCCCAGGACATTTTACCATACCAGAATCTCCCACTGTGTTCCTTTCTGCCAGTAGCCTACTCCTCCATAATCCTTGTTCTGATTTCTGTTACTCTACATTAGTTTGGGCTTTCTTGAACTTCATATAATGAAATTATAGATTATACCCTCTTCTTTCTGTTTTTTCAAATTACATTTTAAGGAATAAGTTCACAGTCATATTTTCATTTGATACTTATAGTGATCCTATAAGGAAAAAGTTTTAGCCCTCTTTTTTATGTATAAGTCAATAAGCACTCATAGTTATGAAATAACATGAATCACTAGGTTAATAAAACCGAGGCTCAGAATCCATTCTTCGAACTCTAAATTATACTTTCCCTCCATATTTTAGTAGTTCCCCTTTTTTTGCCCCCCTTTTTCCCTGCTTTTTTCCCTCTACTGCCTACTTGGGCATTTATGATGAGGCAAAGTGACAGTCCATAACTCAAAAAGAACTGGACTTCAAATTTTGAAAAGTTAAAAACACTTGTAAAACTTTAACATTATCATTACTAATTATATTGACCTTATTCGTTATCATTGCTACAAATAGGAAAGTGAATTAACTTACTGAACATATTATTTCTAAGTTACTAAATGCTACTTTTAAAAAATGATGGTGTGAAAACTTTTTAAACCAACAAATGGAAAAATTGTTGTTGTTTTCATTTTTTAAGAAGACAAAAATTTCCAGTACTTTACTGGTCTTTCACTGAAAATATTTATTGGAATTTCTCACCAACCATAAGAAAAAAAAAATTATCACTAAAAGTAGATAAGAATATACAACTTCAGCTGGATGTGGTGGTGCATGCCTTTAATCCCAGCAGCTCAGGAGGCTGAACAGGAAGATTGCAAGTTCAAAGCCAGCCTCAGCAAAAACGAGGCGCTAAGCAACTCAGTGAGAGTCTAAATAAAATACAAAATAGGGCTGGAGATGTGGCTCAGTGGTTGAGTGTCCCTGAGTTCAATCTCCAGTACCCACCCAGCCCCGCCCCCCCAAAATGCCATCAAAAACAGGATAAAGGCTATGTAAAGAAATTTGGTTTATATCTGCTTATTGGGGTTCTCTCATTATAAGTTGTCTGTTTTTTTTAAGGATGGAGTTATCCTCAAAAGGGGAATGTCAATGTCAATGTTCAATCCCCAGGACCAAAAAAAAAAGAATATACAACTTAATTCACTCCTGATTTTAACATATATTTGCTGTGGTTTTTTAAAATTATCTTTTTGTTATTCAGTTTTATCACAAACCATTCTCAATTTCTCTGGAAGCGTCTTTCCTGAAATGTAGGCGAAACACAGTTGGCCTTAACTAATGGGGAAGGAGATACTAGAAAAAGGTTCAGCAGGAAATAGTGGAAGAAATTAAAACTGAATTAAGGTGTTTCACAATATTTCTAAGCTTGGGTATTCAATGGATTTTCTTCATGTGATAATTCCATTGTACTCCATGATGGCTTAATCAAGGGTTTTAGAGAAACATTTTTTTACAAATACAATTTCCTTCTTGTTCCACTGTCTTCCAATACCCCAACCCCTGCTCTACCCGCCCTTCCATTTAGGTTCAGTTATTTCATACTGACCTTTGTCCCTTGAAGTAGATCCTCAATTCGTATCTTCTCATCTTGCCCTCAATGTTATTTTTAATCAATTCTTAGTAATTACAGGATCATCTTGTCCTAAATAGCACTGTAGAAATAACAGAACTCTGCTCAGCTCAGGAGAGTAATTACTGCCTAATCTGATCCTATTCAGAATAGCAACATTTCTTCCGAATTCTTCTGAGAAAATAATCCTCTACCAATTTTACCCATGTAGCCTGATATTCATTTTGTTTCTAACTTTGATGCCTCAAAAGTAAAAGCAATGTAAAATCAATAAAGCCACAGGTCTAGAGGTGACAGTTTTCAAATGAATGCTGTCTATTACAGTTACTTAGGGAATCTCTTTTATGACTAAGACTTAGGAACACTGTTGAAATGTCCTAAGGGAAAGTACTATGCAATTAATTGAACTTGCTGAAATTTCTGCCTTCCGTAAATTGTCGTGCAAAGATTCCTTAGAGATGGACAGCCAAATGAGGAACAAACCAACTTTATCTTGCAGTTTTAGGAACCAGTAAATTCATACTGGAAAATGGAGTGATTTTTAGTTATTCAGCAACATTGAAATGTCTTCTAAAAACTGATGCTTTTAACAGTTCTTTAGTGTTCATTCCTTTACTCATTCATCCATTCTGAAAATATGTTTTGAGAACCTGACAGTCACAGGTCTAGGCATTAGAGAGAGAAAGAGAATGAGAGAGGCGAAGAAAAGAATTTTTAAGTTTGTTCTCATGAAGCTTATAAAAAAAGGGAAATGGGTAAGAACATCAGGCAGTGATGAATGATGGGAAACTGAAGCAGGGCAGTGAGACAAGGAGGGTCCCCCGGGACTGCTTTAGGGTGAGCCACCCGGAAACAAAGTGTAAGGCAAGCGTAAACTTGGCACGTTAGTTAAACAGAAGAATGTTTATATCTGGATCCTTAAGATAGAAAAAAACAGAGTAGAACAAAATGAGAGAAGAGAGACTGATCTGTGTCTGATTTTTATTCCAATTGCAGTGGCAACATATAGGAGGGCTTTGAAGGAATAGCATTGGAGGAAAATAAAAACAAATCTGATTTTTAATGCCCAAAATATCACTTTCTATCAAGTGAATAAGTCATAAGAGGCAAAAGTTAAGAATGCAGAAATGTTAGACCAGTGACCTTCAAGGCGGGGATGCCACCCTTGGGGGCGGTCCGTTCTGCAGGGTACTCTGTTGTATGGGTTTTTTAAGGGAATCCAGTTGTAATGTCTCAAATTCCGTATGTGTTATTTTCTAAAGTACTTCTTCCTGGAAATACTCTATGCATCTTCTCTTTTCTCGTGTTTTAGCTCATCATTTACAAGAGAAAGGCTCACTTCTAACACACTTAGAATCCACTGTGGTGCACTGCTCTGGAAAAACCTTCTAGGACACCCAACCACGGGACATTTAGAAATCCCTATTTGGAAACCAAAAAAGTGAATGATTCTAGTGTGTTAGTTAGCCTTCCATCACTGTGACAAAATACCTGAGAAAATCACCTTAGGAGAGGAAAGATTTGTTTTTGGCTCACTGTTCCAGAGGTTTTAGTTCATGGGCACTTGTCTCCCTTGATTCTGGGCGAATGGTGAGGCAGATCATGGAAGGGAGTATATTGTTAGCAAAGCTGCTCATCTCATAGTGTTAGGAAGGAGAGGGAGAGGGAGAGAATGCTCCAGCAACCCAGGACAAAATATACCTTTCACAGGCACACCCCCAGTGACATGCATGTTCCACATCATCCCTGCCTCCTAGAGTTTCCACTACCTCACAACTGCTGGGGCACCAAGCTTTCAACACATGAGCTTTTGAAGGACATTTAAAACCTAAACCATGATATCCAGTTATGAAATAACAAATCTTTTTGCAAATCAGGTCATTCCAAATTCTCCCCTTTAGCAACATTGTTAAAAAGCATATTTAGGTAGGTCACAATGTGATTATTGGCATATAGAGAGGCACAGTGATACTGCTGTATCAAATCTCCATTGTCTTACTCATTTATCTACATATGGATTTAAATACGATGCTCAGTTCTTAATCTATAAACAAAAAAAGAATTCATTTAAAGTCTTATAGCATTGATAATATTTATTCTGTTATTTGATCAGCTCTTACTTTTTTTTGATCAGCTCTTATTAATAATAATCACAAGAAAATTTTAATACATGGAGTCTTATGACCACAAGAGATTTTTTTCCCCCTTACTTTTGCTGTTTAGGATCCCATTTAAGTGAATATACTGAAATTTTTTTCTCCATCCATTGTTTAAGGATACTTGAGGGATTTCTGGTTTTTGGTATTTTAAATAAAGATTCTATGAACATTCACATACAACTCTTTTTGCGGAGATATATTTGTATTTCCCTTGTGTAAATACTGAGGAGTAGAATTTCATATAAATTAAGTATATATTTAACTTTGGAAGAAGCTGCCAAACTGAAGTAGCTGTGAAGTTTACACTCTCACTAACCATGTGTTAGAGTCCTGGTTGTTCTACTTACTTACCAAACCTTGTTATTTTCAGAAGTCTAAACTTTAGCCTTTCTTAGTACAGGGTGATGCCTCTCATTATCATTTCAGTTTGCATTTTCTTGATGAACCGTGATTGAGAATCTCTTCATGTAGCCACTCATGCACGTTGTTTTTGTCAAGTGTTTGTTGAAATCTTACACCACTTTTTTTGCTTGTTTATATTTTTTATATTTTTTATTTGTGCCGATTAGTTATCATGTTAGGATACATTTTGACACATTATATGTAAATGGAGTATAAATTCTCATTGTTCTGGTAGTACATGATGTAAAGTTATACCTGTTATAATAATGTTTGGTTCATTCTATTATCCTTCCTACCCCCCTATCCTCTCTCCTCCCTTCATTCCCCTCTGTCTAATCCAAAGTAACTCTGTTCTTCCCTGCCCCACCCCTTATTGTGAATTAGCATCCACGTATCAGAGAAAACATTCAGCCTTTGGTTCTTTGGGATTGGCTTATTTTGCTTAGCATAATATTCTTCATCTCCATTCATTTACCAGCGAATAGCATAATTTCATCCTCCTTTTAAGGTTGAGTAATATTCCATTATATACCACATTTTCTTTATCAATTCATCTTTTGAAGGGCACTTAGGTTGGTTCCATAGTTTGGCTATTGTGAATTGAGCTGCTGTAACATTAATGTGGTTGCATCATTGTAATATGCTGATTTTAAGTACTTTGAGTATAAACCAAAGAATAGGATAACTGGGTTAAATGGTGGTTCCTATTAAAATCCCAATGACATTCTTCTTGGAAATAGAAAAAAAGAATCATAAAATTCATTTGGAAAAATAAAATACCTAGAATAGCCAAAGCAATACTTAACAAGAAAAGTAATGCAGGAAGCATCACAATACCAGACCTTAAATTATAGTACAGAGCCATAGTAACAAAAATGGCATGGTGTTGGCACCAAAACAGATACATAGACACAGAATAGATACATTGGCACAGAATAGAAGACACAGAGACAAACCAGCATAAATACAGTTATCTCATACTAGACAAAAGTGCCACAATCACACATTGCAGAAAAGATAGCCTTTTCAACAAATGGTGCTGGGAAAACTGGAAATGAACTATGTAGCAAAATGAAATTAATCCTCTATCTCTCACCCTGCACAAAACTCAGCTCAAAGCCGATCAAGGGCTTAAGCACCTAACAGAAGAAAATAGGCCCAACTCTCCATCATTTCATCTTAGGAACTAACTTTTTTAACAAGATTCCTAAAGCGCAAGAAGTAAAATCAAGAATCAATAAATGGGATGAAATCAAACTAAAAAGTTTCTTCACAGCAAAGGAAACAATAAAGAATGTGAAGAGAGAGCCTACATAATGGGAGAAAATCTTTACCACATGTACCTCAGAACATTAATTTCCAGGATATATAAAGAATTCAAAAACCTAACACCAAAAAAAAAACAAAAAACAAAAAAAAACAAATAACCCAATCAATAAATGGACTAAGAAACTGAACAGATACTTCACAGGAGAAGAAATACAGTAAGCCAACAAATACATGAAAAAACATCTTTTATGCCACTTTTTCAAATGGGCTATTTTATTATTATTATTATTAGAGTTGTAAGATTCTTGATGAATTTTAGGTGAAGTTTTTAGGTGTGTGCATTTGAAATATTTTCTTTCATTCCATGGCTTGATCTTTACTTTCTTAAGGAGAAATTTTGAAAAACAAAATTTCACCTTAAGTTAAGTACAGTTTATCATGTTTTCCTTCTGTGATGAATGCCTTTTGGACCCTAAGGAATCTTTGCCAATATAAAGAATTATCTCATGTTTTCTTCAAGAAGTTTTTTCATTTTTCTTTTGAACTTGTATCTTCAGTACATTGGTATATGGTGTAATGTGAGAATCCAGGTTCAATTTTTTAATATCTTTTCTCATATAATAACATGGCATTTTGAGAATTGATTGATCATGTATGTGTGGAAATATTTGGGACTTTTTATGCAGTTCTAAAAACTAATTAAAATATATCTAAATATATGTTTTATCAAAAACACCACATTTTCTTCATCAATATACTATATTTGTATAAATCCTGTTTCAATTTTTCAAAAAGTTTTCGCTAATTTATGGGGGTTTTTTTGCACTTCTATATAATTTTTAGAATCAAATTGTTGATTTCTATTAAGAAGCATGTATGTATTTTCATAGGAGTGGCACTGGATCTACAGATCACTTTGAGGAGAACTTCCATTTTAATAATACTGAGTCTTCTATTCCTTTATATAGCTTAATTCCATATTTTGGGGGGCTTCTTTAGTTTTGCTAAGCAATATGTTGTTATTTTTACCACAAAATTCTTTCATATCTTTGTTATATCAATCTCTATTGTAAGTAATTTAAACTTCCTAATGATTTGAAATGGTGTTTTAAGTGCTGTGGTAGAGCACTTGCCTGGTATATTTGAGGCACTGGGTTTGATCCTCAGCACCACATAAAAATAAATAAATAAAATAAAGGTATGTACATCTGCAACTAAAAAAATTTTTTTAAAAATAGTTTGTTCATTTGATGATAGCATTTTTACATCTATCATTATCTTCTAATATTGATAAACTGCTTATTATTTCTAGTTACCTTTTGTATATTTACTAGTTTTTTATTTAATACAACCATGTCCTCTCCAAATATAATTTTACCTCCTGCTTTCCTACTGTTTCTTCTCTCTCTTTATTTCTTGCCTTGTTACACTATCCAAGACTTCCAACATAATGCTAAATAGAATGATGTTTTGAAATGTTGATTTAAAATTTTGAGACTTGTTTTATGACCCAGCGTACTTTAAATTATGGTGCATACTTCTGGTGTACTTAAAGTGAGCACACCTTCTCCTGCTGTTGATAGAGTTCTACAAATGTCATTCACTACAAATGTCATAGCTTTCTTCCAATCTTACATATCAGATTTATCATCACAAATATTGATCTTTATCTCTGGTAATAGTTTCTTATAGAGATACTCTCTGATATCATCACACCAACTTTCTTATGTTTAATTGCATGCTATCTTTTTCTATCCATATGCTTTTAACTTTCCTCAGTTTTCACATTTAAAGAGCACTGCCTAAAGGATTTGCCTAGTTGTTTCTACTTTTTAAAAAACATGTTACAGTATGTGCATTTAAATTTGTATGTTTAGAAAGTCTATATATATTTAATGTAATGACACATCTAGATTTAAGTTTACTACCTTGCTCTTGGTTTTTTATTTGGCCATCTATTCTGTTTCTTTCCCCTATTTTTGTATTTTTTTAGATGAATTGATTTTGATATAAATTGGACTGAAGCAGTATGTTGCCTTGGGTCATCTGAACTTTTAAACAATATTAGGTCTTTTTTTTTTTAAATGTTTATTTTTTAGTTGTAGGTTACAGAATATCTTTATTTTATTTTTATGTGGTGCTGAGGATCGAACCCAGTGCCTTATGCGTGCTAGGCGAGCACGCTACCACTGCGCCATAATCCCAGCCCCAATATTAGGTCTTCTAGTCCACAAACCCAGATGTCTTTCCATTTCATTTGTTTATGTCTTCTTTAATTTCTTTCATTAATGTTTTGTAGTTTTTCAATGTACGTGTCCTTTACTATTTTAGTTAAGTTTATTCATAAGTATTTTATTATTTTATATTATTATAAATAGAATTATTTTGCCAGGTGACTTTTCAGAAATCTTATTGTGTGTAGAAATGCAACTTATTTTTGTATGTGGATTTGTATCCTATAACATTAATGAAGTCACTTATTAGTTCTAATGGGCTGTTTGCGGAATCTTTGGGAATTCCTATATGTGAGATAAGCTGTATTTTATGTATTTTTGAAATTATGATAATAGGTCATAGACTCCTTCTTGTCATATTCTCAAACGTCCTAGGGTCTAAAGCAGAGGAACCCCAGCAACAGCTGTTTTGAATATAGAAAATGGGGTGTTTTCAAACAACTAAAAAAGTCTATTACATATAGCACCTTTTTTATTCATTCAGGGTCCCTGGGAAATGAGTTATAAAAATATAAATTTTTCTATGTTTCTAGTGAAAAATATTTTTAACAGCTGGATTTTCAGAAGTGAAATCTTTGGCAGCTGATGTGAGATTAGAATATAGAAATAGCTCTAACAGGAAAAGTCAAGGTTGGAGTCCTCTTACCCAGAGAAATCTTCATGGGGCTTAAAAAGATTGGGGTTCTTACTTTTGCTTTACTTCTATCTAGTCACATAATCTTTGTTAAGTCATCAATTGCCAGGGTTGTGAAAATCAGGTTCACCACTAATTCTCTATAACCTACCTCCTGGATGCCACTATATCTTAGTGTGCAAGGTCCTTTTGGGTCTCTAGTGTCTGTGGCTTTTAGCTACCATTTGCACTAGGTTCTTGCTTCTTTAGGCATACCACTAAGTCCCTGCTAAACCACTCTTTGATCCTTGTTCAAATCTGGAGTATTTGTTGAGGATGGGTTATGCTTAGGAGTCTAGCTTGGGGGCCCAGGGAAATGACAGTCATTTTCCATTCTCTGAGGTCTCCCTGTCATCGAAATGGTACACTGCTGCTCCGGGCCCTTCTAGCAAGGTGTCACAGTCTTACCAGTAAATTCTTGATTTTTCATATGCCTGGAAGAAACAGCTAGTTCCCCTCTTGGTCATGGCAGAAGTCCTAAAGCAATACATTGTAAACTCTTGTTACCTGCTTAAACTCAAATAGTTCAATAATTCAGTAATATTCTTTCTGTACCAGTTTATGGGAAAGTACATTTTAAATCTGTAAAACCCTATCCCAACATTAAGGGACTTTTTAAAAAGATGTAACCTGTACTCATGAAGGGTTGGGGAGACATGTAAGCATGAAAATGTAAAAGGCTATAGGATTCATTAATTGGAACTGAGCATCTAGAGAAATCCGTACCTAGGAGTCAACTCTCCAATATTTTTTCAGATTCCTTCACTCTGTTGCGTTGGCCCCATTTCCCCCCATCATTTGGTTGTTAACTAGGAAGCCTTTTCATAACAAAGGCTCATGGGTAATAGCACTTCTTTTCCCAACTCCTATGGCCCAGGCTACTTGTTCATTCTGATTCTGGAGCAGAAATTTTCTCTGCATGTTGTTAACAGGCTCTCCAGCCTTCAGAACTGTAATGTAAGTCTCAGCTCTGACATGCTTTGGGTACTTTATGCATTACTATTATCAATAAGATTTATTTATTTTTACTCTAATAGTTTCCTTTTTGTGTGGGAACCTCTCAATATTTTTCTATATATTCAGGTGTGTTTCATGAGCTGACATTGAAGAAATTGCAGTCAAGCTCTCTCCTGTAAAAATCAAAGACACTGATTCTTAGAAGCTCTCATTAACCACAAAAATCCCATCTCTAATGATCAGGTGTTTTAAGCCTTCTCAGGGAACATTTGTGATGGCAAACGTGGCTAAGGTTATTCAGATGTCCTTTCAAGAGGGTGTTTATACATCATAGGACTGGAAAAAAAAAGTCCTTCCTGGTGTGGGGGTTGGGAGATGGATTTCAAAGTCGAAAGACTTTCTGAATTAAATGGAAACCAGCACAGTGTGTTCAGTTTATCTTTCTAAAAATTCAACACTGAACGAACAAGTTTATTTTTGCTTAAGAAAGTCTTTGTATTAGTTTGGGAGTAGATTTCCTAATTGCAAAGTTATTTAAAGCAGAGAAAAGAGGAAAAAAGAAGAGCAAGAGGAGGAGGGAGAAAAATATGACTAGTTATAGGAGCTACTGTAGTGTACTTGGTGCATTGATGCCTAAGTTCATGCCACAACCAAAATTATCATCCCTGTTATATTCCATTACCCCAGAATTCATATTTGTGCAGAAAATACTGCCTCTGGGAGGTATTTTCCTTTCATTTTTAATGTCAGGAAGGTCCATTTTATTTCAGACAGCAAATTTGTAGCATAGATATACAACCTGTGATAGAGCATTCTTAGACCTAGGCTGGAAAGCAATTGCTAGTAATAGTTCCAACCATTCTAACTCTTATGTGATTCTCTTTTAGAAAAACGCTGCATAGTAACATTAAGATCTATGTGAACATTAGTGAATTCTGTTTCTTTGTCTTTCTTCTTTTGCTTCTGTCCATGATTTAGCAGTACATCAACACATGTTTTAAAGTGTTAGAAATGCAGCAGTACTAGAAGTGAAACCAACATCTATAAAACCATTTCTAAAGTCCACAAGGATCTCTTAAATTATCTCGGTATATGCTATACACTGATATTTATGTTTGTGAGGTTGAGCAAGGCAGCTTTGAAAAATTACAGTAAAATTGATCTTTTCTTGCCTTCGAAGCTAAATGAAAACACTAGCTCCAAGTAGAATGTGAACAATTTAGTGATAGTGCAATTTTGCTGATTGTGACAAACTCCCCATAGGCCTCAATATTTCAGAGTTTGAACATCTTGCACCAGGATGAATTTTAAACATGACATTATGGAATTGAATCTGGATTGAATGGCCACCATGTGCAACTCAACACCTTGCCTTTCTGTGTGATGATTTCTCACTTTTAAAAAGGCTTTCCTACATGATTTTTAAAAACAGGGAATACTTTACAACCCCCACTTGAAACATGGGGAAACCGAGTTTAATATGACTTCAGCATTCGGGTTGTTCATCAAAAAATGCAAAAAAAAAAGAAAAAAAGAAAAAAGAATAGAAAATTAATATCTCATCAGCTGATGAGCTAGAATAAAGCTAGTGATCCTCTCAGGATTAATTCCCTCTAACAAGAACATTATTTATGAAACTTCATTTTGGGTAATGACATAAAACTATAATAAAAAATAATAATTAAAAAACCCCACATCTCTCTTGGCCTGACTTTCCTTCTTTGTAAAAGAGTGATGCTAAATCTTTGTGTATTCTCTACTATCTAATTTGTGGGGGTTTTCTAAGGTTAAAATGAAATAATATAATGTTAATGGCTTCAGATGTTTGTTAAGTGTTTCTAAATCTCTCATCTCTGGTCTCCTACAACCAGATATAATCTTTCTACACTCCAACACAGTTCCCAGAACAAAGATGTGAGCTTCCTGTGTGTTGTATTAATTTCTGTCAGATTTATTTATACTTGTGGCTTATCTCCTACTGGAGGTCCTTCAGTGGACTACTCATATCAGTTTCAAGCCTGTCCCTTCAGCAGGAAGTGTGATGCCTTGAATGGAGTCGGTGATCCCTGGAGTAAAGAGAAGGATGAATACTTGCCCCTTACCTAGACAATTCCAGACCTCCTGGTTCTACCAGGTATCCTCAGAATTATTTCTTCCTGTCACTTTATATAGAATAACTCTTGAAAGAATTTACCATCTTCTTGGTGTTCTTTTTCAGAAATTGTAATGCCTTGATTATTCTTCTTTATCATCTTCTGTCTTTAATGCATACCCACCATTAGATAATTGATTGGATTTATTCAGTTTTGTATTTCCTCACAATACTAAACATAATATAATTTTAAGACTCCATGAATTTTAGTTGAATTAACAAATAGATGTCAGTATGGCTGCCAGTCTTGAATTAGGGTCTACCTCTCACTTGATTGTTCTTCAAAGCCTGATAAATATAAATGGCTTTGTATTCCTCAAGCCCACTTTTCTAAAACAGACAATAGGCTTGCATTTCTCTTTTGCTGAAATATACCCTTGAAGATGAACCAAATGGCCAGGATAACTTTGAACCCCTAACGCCACATTGGTGATCTTCTTAACTAGGCCCATTTCAAAACTCCGAGGAAAGGATAAAATAAAAAGTGTTAAGGTGAATTTCCTGAGTGCTTTCACTTTGCCAGTTTTGAAACCCCTTTTCCTTCACCTGAGAGTTCAATGACTCTACACCTTTTCTAAATGCTCAGAACTCCCCCTACAAGGGTGGTCCTGTTCACCTTGGTCTAAAATGGGACCAAGATCATTCCTAGCAGTTGTCCAGGAACTGTTCTACAGGATAAACTGCACTTTGCAATAAAAGCTAACCCCAGCTTCTAAAGAATCTGTTCTTAAAAGCTTTTTCTCTAAACTATTTCAAACAAGGATGGAGCATTCTGCAGAAAATATAATGCAGTAAGATTTGAAAGAGACCAGACTTTCAAAAGTGACCCAGCAATGTTTGGCAGAACACTATTTATTTGACATTAATGGGGGAGACCGTAATGTTCTTGTTTTGAATTCTGTCTTCAGAAATGGCCTTATCAAAATAATCCTCCTGCATCAGCTTAACTGCTGTTTGACAGCTGGTCAAATGTGGAAGTAACCAAAGCTGAAAATACTGTATTTCTGTACCATTTTGGCATTCAAAAGTTGATGGATTGACTGTGTTACTGAATTAAACATAAGAAGCTTTTCTTCCATGTACAAAGTTCTACAACTGGAAAACAGGCTTTTGGGTATAAATTCACAACCACAGACCATCCTGAAGATCCAATTGCAAGATAAAAATTAATAGGTACCCCTGTAAGCATTAACAGTGGCTCCAGAGAGCCTTTGAATGACTAAGTTGAGTTTAGAGTCACCTTTTATGCCTACCACTTGCTGCCTGGCCTTTCACAAACAGGCCAAATTCAATTCACAATTACTGGAGTCTCTAGGAGGTGAGGGAAATCTACAAATACAACAGGAGATAGATTTGATAGGAAGCAGATCTCAGGCCCAGATCCTTTCTCTTTCCCATCTTGCCCTTTTTCTACCAATACCCTATTAGCACATATATCCCAAATGAGAGATAATCCACACTTTATCCCTGTTGTTCCAGAGAGTAATTCCTCAATCATTTTGGACCTCAGAGCAGAACAGAGTCCCAGCTGAATTGCACTAATGAGAAACGATTATAAATTTAATTATTACTGATATCATAATTAGTTATCTCTCCTCAATCTTTGGTCTGAAAGAGAAAATAACCCTAAAATGATGTGTAGTTTAAGATAAACAAAAGATGTAAATTTCAGAAATGATAAAATATATTACAATACATTTTATATTAATATTTGTATATCTTGAAATTGGGGAATTTCTAGAGGAGATCAAAAAAATAAAATATATGAAGATAAAAGATAATGCATGTGCATTTATAAAAATTTAAAATAACTTTATAACAAAGTACATCATAAATCGTCAATAAAATTAAAGTCTTCATAAACAAATTCAAAAGGCAAACAAAAGTAAAAATGTGTATAATTTCAAAAGACTTATGCACCCTTATGTTTACACTTATGGTTAATAACCCAAGCATACAAAATAACCTCAACACAGGAAAAAGACAATAGGAAATGGTTAACAGATGATAACAAGCTAATCACAGAAAAGAAAACAGTTGCAACTTCATCAGCGGTCACGATGATATAAATTACAGTTAAAAGATAGTGTGCTCATAAAATTAGCAAAATGTAGTAAGACTTGTAGCCTACAGTGCTGGGTTGGAAGATAAATTGTTAAAGCAGCCTGACCAAAAAATTATAAGAAATTATTCTTTGACTCAAAAATGTCATTTTGGGAAATTGATCATAGGGGAAATATATTTTCTGCATAACTCTTTGATTAATATTAATATGAATTATAATAATTATATTAATATAATAATTTTATTAATATATTAATCAAATAGTTATGCAGAAATGGAAGTTTCCAATAACAATATTCATAGTAGAAAAACCCTGAAAATGATCTGAATGTCCAATCGTAGAAGAAAAATCCAACAAATAAGGTGCATCTATTCTTAAGATTACTGTGAGCCTATTAAAAGAATATGTTGGGTCACTGGTCTGTCGGGTGATGCCCACGTGGCTGAAGAGCACAGCTGCAGAATAGAATGAACAACAGGTACCATCCTTGCCTACCTGCCTATGGCTGTACTTCCCCCATTCACTTGCAAGTCATCTCTCACCATCACTATCTTGTCTAATTCTTACACATCCTTAAATATTCAGCAGGAGCCTTAGTCAGTGAAACTCAACTGATGACCCCAGGCTCATTGCTTACCTGTTGATCTGTCGCCTGTGCCTTTGGGTTATCCTGAGGAGATCTCAGTTGTAGCTATTTATTCAGTTCTTAGTTTCTGCTAGACAACAAACTCTTCAAAGCCAGGGACTTACATATTTCATCTCAGCATCTCCAGATATGTAGATGGTGAAACTGACATTAAAGGTTAGTGTATCAATCTTTGTTGATGAGGTGAAGAAATAATGATCCAGCCACATTCCAAAAGTTAATATCCAAATTAGTAATGGTAGAATATTTCAATCACATAGAATATCACCAAACACTGAAGAGCATCATCTGCTGGAAACTAGAATATTGAAGCAGTACCTTCCAGCTTATGGGTTATAAAATCCTGTGTACCTTTGTGCATAGACATTGGCTAAAAACAAACATTTTCTTTGAAAGTTCCCCAAGTTCCCTGTAAATAAAGTACAAAAATTGGAGGATTGTGTATATAGTTACTCTTATCCTTGCTCAAGGCTGAGCATTATTGGATTAGACAAAAGGAAGGAATGGAATGTCTACATGAACATATGTGGGAATAGAGAATAGTCATACTTCCCTGCAGAGCACATTGCCTTAAGAGGAAAAAGTAAAAGTGATCTCACTTTCCTGCAGCTCTTCTCTATTGTGTTTTAATTTTAGGTCTTTGAATTCTGAATTTGTTTTAATTTGCCAGTCCCCTCTTACCCCATGCCTGACATCTTTAATCATCTCATAAACTTACCACCTCAATAATGCAACATTCCATGTAAGCAATGTTTCATACCTATCTATTACTTTCCAATGCATGCCTGCCTTCTGTCATCACGGAAATACCAATTCAGTTAAAAGCATCACTGAATTCATTAGACTTTTCATCAAGTGCACTTTCTCAAATAACACATACAACAAGCAAGTTACTATCAAAAAAGGTCATTGTATTCTTTCTTCCAGTTCTAGCGTGGTCCTCACACTCAAAACTGTTGGAGAGAACTTATCTAATGATAAAATAAACAGTGTTTTTCCAAATATAATTGAGAGAGTTTTTCAGCCACAGGTAATACTTTTTAGATATACCACGCCTGGCAAATCCTGACCCCTCTGATAGAGGGGGGCCTAGAGACCAGTTCTGGCTAGTAATATGTGGCAGTAATGAAGGCTGGGTCTGGGTCAAGCATTTAATTGCTGGTATGTAATTCTCCAGGGTTCACTTTACCCACTGCCACAGCCTCTGGGAAATGTGCCAAATAATGTCTGCTCTGTCAGCTGGGTCTAGGAATGGAAGTGAAGTGATGAAGAGCTGAGTCCTCCCTGACCAACAAAAGACATGGTGTGGGGCAAGAGATAAATCTTTGTTCTTAGAAGTTACTGTGATTGTTGGCCTCTTAGTTACCATAGAGGAACCTAGCCTCTCTTGACTAGTACAGTCTCTTCTATTTGAGTTGTCTTTGGGTGACAGTGAATTATATCAAATAGATTTATGATTGTACCTTGGAACTGGACATAGCTTTAAGTAAGTGAGGGATTTTAGGATAGCATCTGGGACCAAGGAATGGCTATTCTGGTTTCCTCATGTTTTATGATGAATTCCTAATAGATTCGGACTTTTTCCACTGAAAAAAAGTTTGGACTGAAAAACTGTTTTTGTTGCTGATGTTTAACTTAGCTTAATATATATTCTAGAAAATTATATTGAGGTTTTAAAATTTGGTTAATTAACTGGTTTTTGATTTTTTTATATTCTCTGATACTAAAAAAAATAAATGATTTTCAGGAAAAGTCATAGAGCTTAGTGATCAAGGGTCTGGCTTTGTGTTTAGACCAATGATAGACTCTAGCTTTGCATTTACTAACCATCTGACCTTGAGCAGGTGACTTAATCTCTTTCACTACAGTTGCTTCATCCATATATTAGGAATAATAATAATAATAATAATAATAATTACCTCATACACTGTTATAGGCATGGACAGAAAAAATGTGAAAAATGTTCCTCTGGTTATTATTAAGTTCATGGTATTGTTATTATAACCAGCAAATTGCCCCACCTATAAGAAGCATGTTTTCGCACATCTTACCTCTGAATCCCTAATGCATCTAAAAATTGGTGATACATTATAATTATCAGTACTGAATGGTAAATAAATCAGCATGTCAGGTAATTATTGTTATTAACTGTGCTTCTGGATGGGGCTCAATTGAGCATCATGGATGAATGGAGTCAGTTTTGACATCCTTCAGGAGTACTGTAACCTGTAGAACTTCTAATTCTCATCACTTCAACTATTAAAACTCAGAGTGACAGTTATCTCCTCACTTCCTTTAAAACTTTCCTTCTAGTGTCCTCAAGAGTTAGTGTGATATTCCAAACAATAAGACTGACTTCTTCATTGTTGACTCATGCCTGAGTTCACTGTGACACTTTTTGGGAACTCTTCCTGAGCACGATTCTGTGACCACAACCAAAACATTCCCATTACCTTTGCTTCTACAATCTACAATACATGACTATATCCTTCTTCCATCAGATAACTCAAGTACCTGTCCTAGAAACTTTTCATGGCGTGTTTGAAACTCTCGGTAGCATTATGCTTACACTCATCATCTGTATTTTTTCCATAGACAAACTTTAATTTTCCATTTTACCAGACACAAGAACAAACACAAACCAGTTTTATGACAGTATGTATTCTTATAAATGCTATTCATATGTGCTATTCTGAAAATTCATTGTGAAGGTTTATAATAAGGTTATTGCTGTCAATAAGTAATTAGGAAGACCAAAGGAGCCACAAACTCTGAGATAAGTATGATATGGTGGATTGTATGGTACTACAAATTCCTCTCCGTCCTTGTGCCCATACCATTTACAGTTTATACCAATTTACTACTCCCAAGGTACAGTCTGTTTCTCTAACCTGTTAATTCCAGGGTGTATTTTTGGTATTGTGGAGAAAATGATGTAATTCAAATTCGGGAGCCTGGGCTTTGAGAGGTCTTGCAACTACTGTCTGCATACTCCTGGAGCACTGCTCTGAGCCCACCATACCATGAAGAAATCTGAGACTGGAGAGAGCGGTCTCACCATTCCAGTTGTAGCAGTTGAATCCAGCCAATTATTTACACACAGGCTGAACACCACAGCATGAGCAAGCTCAGGAAAGGCTAGCAGAATACCACAGCCAACTCACCATACTGCTAGACATAATAAATTACTGTTATTTGAAGACTAAATTTAGAGAGGTTTTTACATGCCCAGAGTTGACAGAAGGGAGCCAAAGGCTTTCAACAGTTCAAATACATTTCTCTGAATTGCTGAAAGGAGGATGATAGAAAGAAACCTGACAATGAAATAGGAAAAAGAGAGCCGGGGGCGGTGGCTCAAGCCTGTAATCCCAGCACTTAGGGAGGCTGAGACAGGAGAATCGTGAGTTCAAAGCCAAGCCTCAGCAATGGCGAGGCGCTAAGCAACTCAGTGAGACCCTGTCTCTACATAAGACACAAAATAGGGCTGGGGATGTGGCTCAGTGGTAGAGTACCCCTGAGTTCAATCTCCAGTACCAAAAAAAGAAAAAAGAAAAGAAAAGAAATAGGAAAAAGAGTTCCTCTTTTTTTTTCTGCACTACAACATTTACAACATGTGAAAAAAAATGTATACTTTATATAGGGGTAAAGATACATAGTTTGAGTTTTATAGCTCTTTCATAAAACCTTCACAATATGCTGTTAATTTTTAAATTAATTTTAACTGACACATAACAGTTGTGCATATTTATGGGACAAATTGTGTTATTTTATTGATTTATTTTTAATTTTTGAAGTGCTGCAGATTAAACCCAGGGCCTCACACATGTTAGCAAGCACTCTACCACTGAGCTACACCCTTGTCCTAAAGAATGTTACTGTAACACATGTATACTATGTGTAATGATCAAATCAAACCAACTACCATATCCATCATCTGAAACACTTATTGTTTGTGTTAGAAACATTCAAAATCCTTTCTTCCAGCCAGTTTAAAATCTGTAGTAAATTATTTATGAGTATAATCACCCCACTGTGCTATAGAGTGCTAGAAGTTATTCCTTCTAACTGTACTTTTGTACCCAAACACTAGCATATCTCCCTCACCTCCTCTCCCTACACTTACACTATTCATCTCTGTGCTTATGCGAGACAACTTATTTAGCTTCCACATGAGATCATGCAGTAGTTGTGTTTCCGTGCCTGACTTATTTCACTTAGCAGATTATCTTCCAGTTCTGTCCATATTGCTGTGGATGACAGGATTTCATTTTATTATGGATGAATAATATTCCATAGTGTGCATAGGCCGTATGTTCTTTATCAATTCCTCTGTCACTGATGGAAACCTAGGTTGATGGTATATCTTGGCTATCGTGTATAGTGATGCAATATTATACACAATACAGAGTGCAGGTGTCTCTGCAGTACACTGGTTTCCTTTCCTTTGGAAATATATACTCATTACTTGGGTTGCTGTATTGTACAATAGTTCTATCTTTAGCTCTCTGAGGAACTTCCATACTGCTTTCCATAATGGCTATACTAAATTATATTCCTATCAACAGTATTCAACATTCCTTTTTCTGCATCTTCACCAGAATTTACTGTTTTGGCTTTTTATTTTTATGATAGCCATTCTTACTGGAGAGAAGTGATTTCTCCTTGTGGTTTTGATTTTCCTTTTCCTGATAATTAGTAATGCACAGCATTTTTTCATATACCTCTTGGCTATTTGGATTTCATCTTTTGAGAAATGTCTATTGAGGTCATCATTTGCCCATTTTAAAATTAGATAATGATAATTATTATTGCTATTGAGTTGTTTGAGCTACTTATGTATTCTGGATATTAAATCCTTGACAGATAGTTCATAAATTCTTTCTCCCATTCTTCAGATAGTCTCTTTACTCTGTTGATTGTTTTCTTTGCTGTGCAGAAGCTTTTTAATTTGATGTAGTCCTATATGTTTATTTTCTACCTTTGGTTTTTATTTTTTCCTATGATTTTTCGCTCTTATCCATAATGTCTATTTTCCCTATCACTTTTCTAAAGGGTTTCCTCTGTTTTCTTATACCACTAACAGTCTTCACAGAAATAGGGGGAAAATCCTAAAATTATGGAATCACAAAAGATCCAAAATTGCCAAAGCAATCTTGAGCAAAATGAATGAAACTGGAGGCATCACAATACCGGACTTCCAAATGTACTATAAAGATATACTATGCACAAACAGCCTGGTGCTGGAAAAAAGAAGAAAAAACACAAAGAGCAATGGAAAAGAATATAGAACCCAGAAATAAATCCATGTGCTTATAGCTAACTGATTAGGGACAAAGGAGCAAACAACATATATTGAAGAATAGATGGTCTGTTCAATAAATGGTGTGGGGACAACTGGATAACCACATGTAGAGGAATGAAACTAGCCCTTTGTATTAGTCAGCTTTTTGTCACTGTGACCAAACACCTGAGAAAAGCAAACAGTTTAAAAGGTTTCTGTGTAAGGTTGACACTCCATTACTTTGGCCTGAGGTGACACAGAAAATTATGGCAGAAGGCCATCACAGAGCAAAGCTGCTTACATTGTGGTAGCTGGGAAGCAGAGAGAGGAAGGAGCTGGGGATGAGATATAGTCCCCACGGGCACACCACCAAGGACCCACTCAGTTCAACTAGGTCCTACCTCCTACAGTTTCCTCCCCTGCCAGTAGTCTGTTCAAATTATGACTCCATCAGTGGATTCATCCACTGATAAGGATAGAGCCCTCAGGATCCAGTCATTTCCTAAAAGTCCCACCTCTGAACATTACTACACTAGGGCTAGGCTTTCCACACTTTAGCCTTTAGGGGACATTCCATATCCTAGCCATAACTATCCTCATCTCTCAAACAAAAATTAACTCAAAATGGACCAATAACTTAATACCTGAAACAGTAAAATTACAGCAAAAAGAAAATAGTGCTTTTTAAGCAACTCTCACGTTCCTCCTTAAAGAGCTCTCATTGTGACATATGGAGGTGACATGAGTAGGAAGGGGAAGAAGCCTAGAATAAGCTGAATCATTTCTGGTTTTCACCAATCCAAGATATTTAAGATAGGTTGGGCTTCAATATTGAACTCCATCCTCAGTCCTATTTATTTATTTACTTATTTAGAGACAGGGACTCACTGACTCTGAGAGTCTCACTAAGTTGCTGAGAGTAGCCTTCAACTTGCAATACTCCTGTCTGAGCCTCCCAAGTTACTGGGATTACAGGCATGCACCACCATGCAAAGCGGTTCTTGTACATCTATGGCATAAGAGTGGTTTCTGCATATTTTAAATAGTTGAAAGAGAAAATAAAAATTATATTGTTTTAGGATATGTGAACATTATATACAATTCATATTTCAATGTCTGAAGATTTATGGAGCCCAGTCATGCTCTTTGTTTACATATTATCTGTGTCTATTTTTCACTATGATGGTGGAACTGAGTAGTGGTGACAGAGGTTTTGTGCAACCTATAATGTTTAGTATCTGGCTTCTTATACACAAAGCTTTCCAGCTCGGTGCACGATGCAGATTTGAGAATTTTTCTTTTTTGGTCCCTGCTTGTGTGTTACATCACACAGCATTGTTTGTGAATCTGCAAATAGACACACTCTGCTGATTCTCACCTGACCCTCACAGTCCTCACCTATTATTGCTTTAACATGCAAAAGTGTAGAAGTATTTATGTCCTGTTTGGTTAATGGAAGAGATATGGGGAGGAGATAGAGCTAGAGAACAGCAGATCAGAGATTAAGTGTTTGATGATAGTTTAATTGAAAACGTGACACTATGTGACCTATCCTCACTCATTTATCTTTCCTTTTTGTTTATAGATCAAAGTTTCTTTAAAAGAGCTGAAATAACAGCTAATGGCATTAGTCATAAAAAAACTCATTTTTCTTTCCAATTATCTCCATGATCTGTGATAAAAAGTTTTCCAAAACTTACTGTGACAGTCTTCTTTACCTACCTGTCCAGCTTCCCAGATAACCATAAACTCTGTCTCCTCTGAAACCCCACTTGAAAAGGTGCTTCTGAAGCACCCTATTATTTTCTAAAATCTTATTCAGAATCCATTAATACATGTTGCTACTACAAATGAAAGATTATGGAATATAATCTCAGGATACCAAATTGAAAGTATTATTTGGTTAGAGATACAATTATTGTTACACTTGGAAGAAAACGTTTTGTTTTTCTGAAAGTAATACAATATCATTTATGAATGGGAAAGGGAAAACAAGTTCTCTTTCCTTGTAACAATGCAGTTTCAAGTATAATTTCTGACTTACAGGGAACCTTTTCTGATAACATACAGGATCTACTCAACTTTTAGGCAACCTGCTTCTGTCTCCATGGTTTTCAGCTTTTCCTGTGAGATGATATACTACTGTTTATTGCATATGCCTTTTACCTTGGTGAACATATGCATTTGGTTTAGATATTTTTTAATGTAGTCTTGCTTTGATGTGCCCCCAAATCACATTGCATTCACCAAATTCCTGAGAGGACTGAGAGTTTCAGCAGGAAACATCCAACTGGAGAATTGTTGAGGCAACATATGTTCTCATAAACAGTTTTCTAGAGGGAAAAACACATCCGAGGCAGATTTTACAATGAAAGGATTATGAGCCAATTGCTATGTAGTCCACAGTGTCTATTTACATAGAACTCAAAACTACATATCTTTTTGTTTCTTTTCCCAGAATCTAAAAAACAAAAAAAAAGTAAACTATAAATACCTTCAGTAGTTTTCATTTTCCTTCTTAGTCACTAAGTATCTCTTGTCTTCTCATCGATTCTCACCTAGGATATTACCCTTAGTAGATTTGAATTTTAAAAATAACTAAATTCCATTGAATATGTGTTTATGTGGGCTGTGACTCTTTGCTATTGAACAAGTGAGTTTAGGGCCAAAGCTATGCCTAGCATATACTGGGTCACTCATCACTTAGAATACTTGCATGTAACTGAATATATATTTCAAAATTACCTTTTTTTAAAAAAAATGGAGGATTATATTGGTTCGCTTAACTGGGAATACAGTGGTAGGATGAAGTTTATGTTGGCTGATTCAGTGAGTCATTAATGTGAACAACCATCCCTGCATTCTGCAGTCCACAGTGCTACCTTCTTCCTAAAATGTCACAGGATAGAGCAGGGCCATTCTTCCTTATTCACTTCGGGTGAAATAAGGCTCTAGAATTCTCCCTTGATAAACGGAACTAAGAAGCTCTTGACACATAAGTTCTCGTCTCTTTGGTCAAATCATGGCACATGTCTATTTCCTGATCCTTTCTAAAATGTATTGAGATTTGCTGCTTAGACTTGGGGAATGAGGGTAGCTCTGGGACTCGTGAACTGTGTGCCTATTCGGACACAACTAGGGTATTTCAGGAAAGGAGGAGAAGGGAGTAGATGGCACATCTGCTGGTTCTGTGTCTATGAGTTGGACGAGACCTTTCCCATCCCCCTTTTTATTGTCCTCTTCTTCATTTAACTACCAAAAATCACAAATGCATGAAATATTTTGAATGTACTAATTTCATTTTCCTAAAAGTAATTAATATTAGCTTTCATATTCTCAATTGAAGAACTTTCCTAAAATAACTTTCTTTTAAAAATTTTAACACATGACTATAGTAGCTAGCATATTCACATGTGTACCACTACTGTATACTCTTTTTTTTTTTTTTTGGTACCGGAGATTGAACTCTGGGGTACTTGACCACTGAGCCACATCCCCAGCCCTATTTTTGTGTTTTATATTTCACTGAGTTGCTTAGCACCTCGCCATTGCTGAGGCTGGCTTTGAACTCGCAATTCTCCTGAAGTGCTTGGATTACAGGCATGCACCACGACGGCGCTTGGCTACTACTGTATACTTTCTGTGATCTAGGCTTGTCATTCAAACAAATTCATTCTTTTAAGCTAATGATTAAATGAGAAGAAGCTAGTATTTTTCCGTTTTTCAAATAAGAGCCAGAGAGTTTAAGTGATTTGGCTAGTGTTCTTCATTTACTAGATTGCTGATTTGAGAGTTTTTTTCCTGAGATTTCTGTTCATAAGCCCTGATTTTCTATATTATTTTGATTCCTGGAACTGTTGTAATGAACTCCAGCATACCAAATAGTTTAAAATAGCAGAAATGTATTGTCTCACAGAAGTCCAAAATCAAGGTGTTGGCAGAGCATACTCTCCCTGGAGGCTTAGGGGAGAAATCGTCCTTTAGCTTCTAGCCCCTTCTAGCTTCTGGTGATTTTTGCCATTCCTTGGCTTAATTCATCATCTCTCTCTTCTCTACATTCATATTACCTTCTCCACTGCATGTGTAATACTAATCCCCCACACATATACTACTACCATCTGCCTTCTTTCTTAAAAGGATGCGTGTGATAATGCAGGATAAACCCCTTCTCTAAAGATCCTTATTTTAATCACATCTTTCGTCATATAAGGTAATACTCTTCTGCCATATAATATAATTATAGATACCAGAAACTAGGATGTAGACGCATATTTGGGGCTACCTTTTAGCCCAGTGATTATACCACCCTAAAAACCTCATTAAATGAAAACTCACTAAGCTGGGAATATTGCTCAGTAGTAGAGCACTAGCAAGTACAATTCCCAGCACTGCAGAAGAGAACACAAGAACAAAAAAACTCAGTGATATAGGATTATTGCCTGTCTTCATCTCTGCAGTATTGCTAGTATACAGCACAGCACAATGTGTGTGCTTAATAAACATTTGTTGAATGGGTGAAGGGATTAATGCATTAGGATGTCAGAGTGGAAAGTGTCGTGAGACAAGAGGGATGTGCCCTATTACTGAAGTTGTTGATGAAGATCCTAGCCAAGAAAATGAGATTGATTTTACATAAGGTATTTGTATAATCTTATAAAAAATCATTGGCCACAATGGTGTCCTTAAGTGGACTCAGAGACATAACTGTATACCTGGTGCATGGATCATTTTCCTATTATGCATATTAAGCAAAAAAATATATATATTTATATATGAAAGAAATGAACAAAAGCAGCACTCAGAGCCTGGTAATCTTCAAGTTTCAAAGGACCAGATATATCATGTAGTCCAACTTCCCATTCAGTGACAGTTGATCACACATATGAACCAATAATAGCTTTCATTTCAATGCCCCCTTCCCCAGTTGCTGAGGATCACACCACTTTGCCATTCAGCCCATTTTGTCATTGGACTGATCCAAGAATGTGAGATCAGCTAACGCTGAACTTCAAAAGTACCAGCCAGTTTTACACAGGCATGTGTGGGGTTAGCTATGACTTTTACATTGCGAGAGGCCCCTAGCAAAGGGAGAGCAACTCCCCTAACTGAGCCCAGATGCCAGTTGATGTTTGGAAGGAGCACATTTTTCTCTGGTCCTTGAGATTATGGTACACTATTGAACGGAAGGTAATTTCTACTCAGAAATTACAACTAAGCACAGGTGATTTTCAAATTATTTGTTATAAATGTTCGTTATTTATCGTATACACCTAACACCATGTGAATGATTCTAACATATAAAATGTTAAACCGCAGACATTATTGAGAGGTGTTGCTTTCTTATGAGGATTGATATATTTGAGAAAAATGCATAATTCCTCCTCTTTTTTTGATTGAAGATTTTTTCAATGAAAGTAAACAAGGGAAAGGAATCAAAAAGACATGGTTTATTAATATGATCAGTGTTATTTATTCACAAGAAAACATTTTAAAATATGAGCTTGAGAGGAAGGACAGAAAAAAGTGTGCAGAGATGACTTTAACAACATTGTCCTCAAAATTTATTGGGATGATTTGTAATGTTTTTATAAATTAATCTGTAATGATGATATCCATACTAGCTACAGGGACAGAGCATTGTTTTCTTGCCAGTGCTGGGCTTGATCATGGGGCATTGTGCCTGCTAGGCAAGTGCTATACCACTGAGCTATACCCACAGCCCTAGAATAGTGCACTTTAATGGGAAACATTCATATGTTTTAAAAAATATACTCATTACTCATTTCTCACAAGATCTTAAAGTATAAATAGTGTGAAAATTTCCTTTCATATTTTCAATTTGTGTGTTATTTTGGTCTGAGCATGAGGTCATGTAATTTTAAAGATAAAATCATTGAAATTCAATGTGGTGAAATCTATGATAAAAATCTAGAATTGATCCAATTCAATTGTCTGACCCCAGCTTTAGAAGTTTGGTTTATGAAGGAGTCCTGTGCAATTGACATCCAACAGAAGGGAAAGCAATATACCTCAGCAATGGTGAGAACAAGCTGGGGATTCAAATTACCTTTTATCTAAGGTAATCATAGATAGAATGGGGCAATTAAAACCACACTGAATCCCAGTAAATATTTATTGTATGAAAAAGTAGCTATCTGGGGTGGATGACCTTTGAATTAGGTATAGAAAAGTCTGAGTTTATGTTGAACTATTGCTAGTTTGGAATGAAGCAGATGTTTTTATTTCCACTCCAACCTGACCACAAAGATGTCCTTAAGTGACTCAATTAACTATTAAAGTATTCAAAATACATAAATGAAAATAAACAACACTTCTGAGCACCCACTATGTTCCTGCCACATTTCTTTTCCGTCATGGCATTTCAGGAAGTAAACAGAATTTCTGTTCCTCTTACCTACAAGTGAGATAAATGAAGGCAGAGTCTTGGAACACTTAAAATATGAAGGAAATGATAAAACATAAGAATAAGGGCATTCCAGGTAGCACAGGAGGGGAATTTTTTTAAGTAAAATGTTTTTACAGAGTTACAATCTTGAGTGTTGATTTGTTTTGAAAAGAAATGTCAAGAAAACATTTCCTCTCATGCTTAGATTCAGTTTCCAGTCTCACTATGTACATAAATTCTGAAGTCCTGGAATCTGACCTGTTCTGTTTTCTTTCCTTTACTCTTGAAACCCAAACACTAATTTTTAAGAGAATATTCTATTTAATGGCTTTTGAAGTCAACTAATACCATGGCATCCTTCAATGAACTGAGGTGAATAAATGGGATCCATGGCATAAATATTTTCCTTAGGATCCATTCCAAGGGTTCTGTCTACCCCAAGGCAATGACAAACATAGGCATGCTTATTTTTTTGTTTTTTTTCCCCAGGAATACAAGGTTTCTCTGTACAATGCTAATAAAATTTCCAGACACAAACATTTGCTAAGGAAAAGAAATCACAACAAGGAACACCTACTTAAAATTTGACATGCACATCCCACAGCTCTACTAATAAAGATACTATGAGCAAGATGTAGGTCACATTGTGGACAGATAGGAGCCAGGAAGTAAAGAAGGAAAGCAAACACTGAGTAAGAGTGGCTAAGCAAACACAGTTTTAGCTACAAAATCAAGTCAACATCAAACAACCATCATGACCAATTATATGTAAAGGCTTTTCCCAGTGTAGCCAAGAGGGACATCAACTAAGATAATTACGAGTAGTTTTGTAACAGAGGAATTAAGTGCCTGCAAAGGGTGCCCTAGAGATAGTTATAGCTACATCAGTGCTGCTGAAATAACGGATCAGTTCAATCAGTTTGGTCAAACAACTAGTTAACCCCATTAAACAAATATCAGTCAAATCAACTCTTTAACCAAATAAACTAAAAAAACAATTCCCAAATACTCATGTCCCCTATGCATATGAAGAGTAGACACAGTTCCCGTTTGGTAAATACACAGATGAATTTCTGTTTGGCTAATAAGAGGTTTATACACAAGTCTTTTTGGAGAATATATTCCAAGAACTTCTTAGCATCTCTACTATGAAAATCGATGACACCATCCCCTCTTCTACATGGACCCTCCTCCCTTCCTGCCTCACTATTACCAGCTTGATTCTTGATAGTCCACAACTTTTAACAACAACCAAAGTTATCTTTTCAAAGGATAAGCCATATCATAGCTCTCCATTGTTTTAATTTCCCCGTGGCTTTCTCTTGTAAGTCAGCAAAATTCAAGCTTCTTACCATGAACAATGTAGAGCTACCCCCGTACTGTTACTCTTCCTCTAAGCCACGACGTGGCCTTTTTCTGATCTGAAACAGACAAGATTGTTAACAATACTGGCTTTTGGCACCTGCTGACCCTTCCACCTAGAGAACTCTTTCCCCTTTATCATTCAGATCTCAAGTCTTGCATCTCAGTGACATCCTCTCCTCATCTCTGATAAAAATAGTCACTTCATCTTTCACTACTCACCTATTGCCTTTTTAAAATTTTTTCATAGAATATAATAATTCCTGAAATCATGCAGCTTATTAGTCTATTGATGTGTTTCTGCATTTACTGTCTTCCCCCTAAAATGTAAACTTCACAAAAGCAGGTATTGGAGATGTTGGCATCCTGATCCTTGGAAATTGTGAGCATCTGTTTCTGTGGCAAAAGGGAATTTGAAGATGTGATTGAGTAGATGACCTTAAGGTGGTTATTTTACATTATTCTGGTAAGCCCAATGGGATCATATGGGTTATTATATGAGGGCGATGAGAGGGTCGAAGTCGGTAAAAGGAAACAGGGTGGATCCAGAAGTTGGAGCAAAGTTCCTTGAACTTGGAGAGATGGGAAAGGGGTTCATGTAGGCAGGTAACCTCTAGAACTGGAAAAGGCAAAGAAACCAGTACTCCTGGACAGCCTCCAAAAAGAACTAACCTTGGCAGCACCTTGAGTTCAGTCCAGGGAATCTAATTTCAGACATCTAACTTCCAGAACTGTTAAGAAAATTAATTTGTTATTTTAAGCTAATAAGTTTGTGGTGATTTGTTATGCAGCAATAGGCAATTAATAGAGGCAGGTTGTTTTGTTCTCTTCTGAATCCATCATATCCATATCTGCCTGACACATAGATAGTACTTAATAAATATTTATAGAACAAACAAATGGTAAGTCGCATGCCAAAACTTCCTTCTGGGAATACATGGATGTCAAAAGGATTTAGGCTATATATAAGTAAGGCTGCAGTTACAAGTCCCACATATTTAAAACTCCACAGTACATTCTTTTTGTTTGTTTTTCTGAGAGGCAACAAAATATAATAAAATATATGTTGATTATATTCTTCAGAAGACATTTAAATATGCTGAATTCTAGGTTTATCGAATGCTGCATGTGAACACCTGGAACTGTCATTCAAAGGTATTGTGTCCAGGATGTATATATGTGACTATATAACAGCAAACCTCTCCTAGAAACAAGTGAATGAATTG
>CM053413.1:33278315-33361779 GCA_028644305.1 Xerus rutilus
GCCACTCTACTGGGGACATAATTTCTTTTATTTTGTGATTCTTTATCAAACTTCTATCTTATTGTTAGAGTCAACATTCTACAATAGGGACTACCAGATCAGAAATTTATTTACCCAGCTTCATTTGCTCCCAGAAGTGCTCATAGGACCTATTTCTGGCCAAAGGGACATTAGGGAAATTCTGCTGAAGTATTTGTGAGAAAAATTAGTCTGAAAAATTGGACAGAGGACACAGAGAGAGATGGGTAAAATGATCTCATTGATTTAATTCTGCCTTTTCTTACTGCCCCTCCCCTCTGTCCTGCTTTAAAATGTTGCACTGAGAAGACAGGGTGCTGGGATTCTTACAGCCATTTTACAACCATCAGAAAAGACTATGCTGATGAACTGAGGGACAAAGAGCAAAATTAATGAGGTCAGTCTTTCACAAGCCTCATAAGCCTTGGATTCCACCCTGAAACCACCTAATTCTGTACTTTTTGTTCTTTACCAACAATTTAAAATGTTTAAGCCCATTTTAGTTTCATATTCTGGTGACTTTTTTTTTTTTTTTGAAGCTATGTGTAGTTTGGTCATTGAAAGAAGTAGTTCCCAGAGAGGTGAGGGACATAATTCAAAATTAGGGTCATGGGATACATGACAGAACAATAATCTCAGTATGTACCATTCAGAGATGTAGAGATTTATTTAGGAAGGGATAATATGAGCCCTCTGGAGAGTGAGAGATATGCTTTTGGGGGCCCCAGCTCTACTTTTAAAGGAAACTCACCAAGGGGTTGGTATAAGCAGGTCTGGAGGGATGATGTCAGTCTGATGATCATGAGATGGTTTATGGTAGCCTGGTCATTCTCCAAATCCTTAGGTGGACATGTCTTCACTATCTGATTAGTAAATGCTGTTGGAAGATCCCTTAAATTATAGGTTTCTTAAAATACTATACCTCTCTTTGTTTCATCTGTTTATTGCATGGACTAATTAACAGTGTACAGGTAATTTTCACAAGTGAGTGAATTCATGATAACTTCAAGATTTAGAGATTTCACAGAAACTCAGGAGTGTCTGGCCAACGAGAGAGACTGACTTGGGGAGTGACAGTCCTGGTAAAGTATGAGGAGCTTTTAATTAAAATTATTCTTTCTTGTCCTTCCTTTATGTCTTTTTTCTACCTATTTTTAAAGTTTTTCTGTCTTACTTCAATTTGGCTGATATAGGGGCTCAAAGCACAAATGCTAGAAGCAGTTTGAGAAGAATACAAAATAGTGTGTATTCAGTTGGCAAAAGAGTTCTGGTGATACATGCTGTCTGTGGGAAAAGAAATAATGTCTGGGCTAGATACAAGTTTTGGAGGCACATGAGGCTTCACCTGAACCCCAAGAGCCTTTTGACATTTTAGTTAGGGATGCTTATCCTTGTAGAATATGCTTTGGGAGGAAATATCCCATCCTTTCCTAGTTTGCATTGATGTGTGTATACACTAAACTATTTTCAGGGGAAAAAAAATAAGCAGTAGAAGAAAATTAGTCTTTGTGAATGACCTATACGTGGTGCTAATATTCATGAACTTTGAAAAAATTTTAAATAATCAGATCAATATTTAGATGATATGAGAGTTTCTGTTACCATATTAAAATATATGAGTTTCCTTACAAGCCTTTATAATGTAACATTTTTACCAAAGTAATTTTGTTTGAAATGCCATATTATCATATTATAGTTGCAATCAGCATTATAGTGCAAAGAGCAATCCTGTATTTCTCCACTGTTTCCTTAGGCTGTTAAAACAATCATCAAGTCTTCTCAGCTGGGAATTGTAGGATGATTTCTGGTTTTTCCTTAAACACTGGAAAGCATTTACCAAAATATTAAAGCATTCTATTGTCATCCAGAGGTAATATTTCTCACATAATGAAATTCCCACTTGACCTTGCTACCAATTAGAATCCTTTCAGGTTTTTTCTTTGAGTTTTGTGCAGTTTCAGTTTTAAACCCAGGCCTTGCCCCTGCTAGACAACTGCTCTCCACTGAGCCACATCCCCAGCCCTCGTTTCTGTCTTTTCCTAGCCTCTACTTGGTTCCATTAGGATGCTTATTGTCTTCCTTTTTCTTGCCACCATCTGGTGCCCAGTTCTTAAAAGCAAATCTAGGCTATAGATATAACTGCATAAGTGCATGTGTGTATAGTTAGGTAGACATAGCTATAGACGTAGTCTTTTATAAGATCAGAAGATTAGATCTGTAGTAGTATCTGGTGAAATATATGTATGAATGTTTATGTGTGCATGTACAATACATGTGTATGTGTGAAAGAGAAAGACATGGAGAGAGAGCTTTTGACTTATGCTTAGTCTTAGATTGTCGCATTCATGTATACGGACAAATGTGTGTCCCAGCAGTTGTATTTATTAAAGCACCATTGCTATGCAGTCTTCTAAATAAAAATTCTAAAAGGCATAGACACATTGTTTTGAAGGTAAAACTAATGTAAACAATGTGAAGGGGTAAGCCTTCATTCTTTTGGGCAGAAGTCTCAATGCCTTGGGTGATGCACTGTGCTGTGATATAACACATTTTGAAAGAAGTCGTGTTTTAATTAGTCACCTTTTGTCATCTCTCTTCAGTTTCAGATTTGCACAGATGGCCATGCTGTGTTTGGAGAACTGACAAAAACGCACCATTTTGCATTAATAAAATACATATCCTATATCTTAAATGTTTTTCTTCACAGTTTCATTTTATTTTCATGCATCATTAAATAGTATAATAATTGAAAGATTTTTCAATAAAATGACAACTTTTCCTGAGGATTGATGTACAGCTCTGTGTAATCCATTAACATAAATTGACTTTCAATAAACCTAAGTATTAGGGACTCCCTTGGCAGTTACAGAGGCAGAGTTTGGTTTTTTTTTTCCTTTTGTTGCAACTTTATATGACAACGTGACACAATCTGCTTTGATCATATGTAGGTATTATGTGCTCCATTTGCATTTACTGGTGTGGTTTTTGGAAAACATTCCCTCTGTGGTTAAAGAGTTCTCTGCTCTGATATTGCTATTGAATTTTGTTTCACTGGTTGAGTTTTCTGGTTCACTTCTGGGATATTACTATTGACTGTGTGCAAAATTATCTCCTTGGGCCAGAAAATTCATCTGAACATAGCAACGCTTGACTTCATCCCCAGAGAGAAGCCTGTAATGTCTGATGAAAAGAGAAGTGAATTAAAAGAAAATGTGTTTATATACTGCAAACACATAGTGTAGAGTGGGCTTAGAGGGTGCACACATGCATTGGACATGTAATAAATGCAAAGCCTAATAAATCAGTGTTTAGGATACAAATAGGAATTGCCAAAACCCACATTTACCAGAGGGAAGATTTGGCTACAATAATTTAAGACTAAAGTGGCCTCAAATGGTTTATTATTAATTTGTATAACTTGCCAAATGTAAGTATAAGCAACTCTGTTACTCATGGTACTGAAATATCTACCTAGTCTTTATAAAATCTGAAGGTTTTATGCAGCTTATTATTAATATTGGTGTATCTATGAGTCTATTTCTCTGTATATATAGCATGCAATGCAATATAACAACAACAAAACACCCGAGTATCCACTCTGCAGTTTAAAAACTAGAAAATTATTATGCCTTTGAAGTCGTTTTTGATTTCGATCTCTTCTGACACCTCACCAGGTAACCATTCTCCTGAATTTTAAACAATCCATTTCCTTTCTTTTGTTTACAACTTTATAATCTATGCACACGTCTCTAAGCAATGTTCTGTGCTGTTTTGCATGCTTGCTTTGATGTTTATATAAATGTAAGTTTCCTCATGTATTATTTTGTCACTTCCTTTTTTCACTCGACATTGTTCCTGAGATTCATCCCTGTTGATGCATGTCACCATAGTTCATTCTTTTCCTGCTTTGTTACAATCTGTAAATACATCACAGTTCATGAAAGCCATTTTACTGTAGCTATACATTTAGCTTGTTTCTGGAGTTTTTCCTTTAAATAATGCCACCTTGGATTAGAATGACTGGGTTGTAAGATACATATTTAACTTTTCTAGGTAATGACAAAGTCCTTTGCACAATGGGACAATGTGAAATCCCCAAGAGCAAGGCGTGGGGGTTCCTGTCAATTCATTATCACTTATGTTTGGTAAACTTTTACATACTTGACAGTCTGATGAGTGTGCAATGGCATCCCCATGTGATTTTAATTTGTATCTTTCTGATTGCCAGTGAAGTTTTATATCTTTGTATAAATGTGATAATTTTTTTTCTTCTGTGAGATGTCATTCAAATCTTTTGCCAATTTAAAGTGAATAGGTTTTATATTACATTGTTAAATATGATGTTTGCTGTAGTTTTATTTTTTTTTTTAGGCCCAAAAGAATTCCCTTCAGCTTTTATTAGGTTGGATTTTGTATCATAAAAGTCTTTTTAAACAATTTCTTATATGCTGAAATTGTTTTGCAATGTTACAATGATCACATGTGTATTCTTATTGAACTAGCCTTGTACCGTTGAGATAAAGTCATCTTATTACAATGGTTTACATTTTTAAGTATCCTGCTGATACATTGTTCATCCCTTGTTGAAGACTATTTCATCTACACTTATGAGTGCAGTTATCCTGATATTTAACTGCCTTCTGCTTCCCTTGTCTCATAAAATTAGTTAGAATAGTCTCCCTATAAAATGTCATATGTGAATGGAACTTATATGATTGCAATTATCTGTTCCTTGAAGTTTGGTAAAATACCTCTGAGAAACCGTGCGTGCCTGTTGAGTGTTTTAATTACTGATTTGATTTAGTTCATTCTTGTGGGATTCTTGAGTTTTTTAAGGTTTTTCTTGAATCAGATTTGTCGTTAATATTTTTCTGGGAGTTTACTCCTTTTAATAAGATTTCTATACCTAATTTATTCAGTGTCCTTTTAATACAAATTGAGGCAATAATTATGTTCCTCTTTTTCATCCATTCCCAGTATTCTTCATTTGTATCATTCCTCTATTTTTCTTTCAAACGGTTTTAAAAATTAGTCCATCTTTTCAAAAAGCCAACTTTTTTTTTATTTCACTAGTTTTTATTTTTACTACTTCTTATTTGGTATATTGATTTACTTTATTTTTCTATTCTTAAATTCTTATGTGAATGTTTATATAACATCTTCAAATTTAAAAATATAAGCAATTAGGTGATAAATTTCCCTTTTTGATCAGATTTTGTTACATCCCTTAAGTTTTGCTATGCACAATTGTCATGATTTATTTTAACTATATTAAAATTTGGTATTGGCTTTGTCTTTAATTCATGAATTATTTTTAAATATTGCTTTCATGTTTTGTTTTCATGTTTATAATTTTTTCTTTCTATTTATCTCTATTGATTTCTAATTTTATTGCTTTATGTTCACAAATATGAGCTGTCTGAAGCTTATTTTCACAATGTATGAGGAAGTTTGATCAACTGGAATAATATGAATTTTTTAATATTTCAAGTATACTTGAAATTTATTTTCCAGCTTAGAAATAAAGTATAACATAAAACATAATAAATATGTCCATTAGATAAAGCAGCTTATTAAATGTGATATTTACATACTCTATTCTTACTAGTATTTATTGATTTTTGGTACTGGGGATTGAACCTAGGGGCACTTTACCATTGAACTATAAACACAATCTTTATATACACACACACACACACACACACACACATATATATATATATATATATAATTTTTTATTTTGAGACAAGATCTCACTATGGTGCTGAGGCTGGCTTCAAACCTGGATCCTTCTGCCTCAGTCTTGTGAGTCACTGGAATTCCAGGCATATGCCACCATGCCCCGCTTCTTTCTAGTTTTTATATGCTTATATTATTATTAAAACTCTGTATTATAGTCATCATTGACTTCTTGTAATTATTTCAAAATTCACTTTATAACTTCAAAGTAGTGATAGCATATAAACACATATACATGTGAGTTAATTTTCCTAGAGAAATAAGACTATTAGTATTATGCAAAATATTTTTCTATTAATCTTTTCCTTACAGCATAATTTTTCTCATGTTAATTACTAATCCTAGATTTTTCCTTGTACAATAGTCAACTTTATCTGCAGGGGATATGTTCCACAATCTAATGGTTACCTAAAACTGTCAATCATGCTGAATGCTATATTTATTTATTTTTTTTCCTATACATACATATCTATGATAAAGTTTAATTTATCAGTTAGGCATAGGAAGAAATTAACAATAGCAATCAGAAAAATTATAAATATATACTGTAATAAAAGTTATGTGGATGTAGTATTTTTCTTAAAATATTGTACTGGATAATGCTAACCCTTGTCATGACCATGATTTGAGACATTTCTATAGAATGAGAAGGAATGAGATGAATGATATAGGCATTTTTAGCTCCTAACACAATTGTTGTCTTTGTTTATAAGGCTGAGAACTTTCACATGATAGCTTTTCTTTGCAGTGTATGGATTCCCAACATCAATCTATTGCATTTGGGATCATTACAAAGTCAAATAGGATCCCTTCACTTCAGGCACCATGACGCTGCAGCACCTGATAGGTTAATTGAGCCTGCTGCTGACTGCCAGGGTATGCTGGACCAAGCAAGGCCCAAGGGCTGCTCCAAGCAGAGCAGAGCAGGGTGCAAGATTTCATGCTGCTACTCAGAACAGTTCACAACTGAAACTGATAAACTGTTTATTTCTGGAATTTTCCATTTAATATATTAAAAGTAGGATTGACCACTAGTAACTAAAACCACAGATAATGAGAGACTGCAGTCCGTATTTAGCTGATGTATATTTTCATGTTGTTTTACTTTCAAGCATTTTTGCATAATTTTGTTTTGAATTTGAATCTTTGGCAAAGTGTATATAGTTTCTCTGTTCTCAAATCTCACTTGACAATTCTTTGTCTTTCAGTTATAGAGCTTAGTCTAATTATATTGATTATAGTTATTGGTATATTGAATTCACTTTTAACATTAAGTGTGCTTTTTATTCTGATTTGTGTTTCTTCTCTCTTTTTGCCTTTCTTTTATTTTTATACCATTTCATTAATAATTTTTGCTTATACTAAAACATTTGATAGCATTTTATTATAACCAAGTATAAATTTTAAAAATATCTTTCTCATTCCAGAAAAATATAAGAACTAATTAATGTTAGTCTCCTTCTAATAACTTATATAACTTATATGCCAGCCTCTCCTATAACTTTATTTTGTTTTATTTTAAACATGAAAAAATTAATAGATGTGTTGTTTTATAGAATTAATAAATATTAATTTAGATTCATTCAAGTGTTTCTCAATTTCTTCATTCATCACTTCCTCTTAATATTCCTTCTTCTTTCTGGCACTTTCTTCAAGAAATGACTTTTTCTATTAATATGGAAATTTTGTAAATATGTACAGAAAGAATAAGATTATATAATGAATGTTCATCACATCTCATCTGCAATTATTAACATATGGCCTATAGAGGTCATAAATATTATTTCAGTGTACCTTTCCTCTGGTTTCTTCATTACCATCATGCCCAAATGGGTCATTTTAAGAAAATCCTAGTTATTATTGATTTCATCTATAAACATTTCAGAATGTATCTTTAGGGATTAGGACTCCATGTAAAAATCAACACACTTTTATGATCACACCAAAATATAAAAAAATCATTTATTACTACTGTTTAATATCCAGGTATTATTCAAAATTTCCCCAATTATTTTATACACATATCTTTACAGTTAAATCAAGTCTTTTTTGGGAGGGGGATGGTACTAGAGATTGAACTCAGGGGCACTCAGCCACTGAGCCACATCCCCAGCCCTATTTTGTGTTTTATTTAGAGACAGGGTCTCATTGAGTTGCTTAGCACTTCATTTTTGCTGAGGCTGGCTTTGAACTCTAAATCCTCCTGCCTCAGTGTGTCTAGCTACTGGGATTACAGGCATGTGCCACCACACCCAGCTTAAGTCTTAAGATTGAAATGGCTTTTAGTGTTTGTGTGGCACAGCATAGGTATATTCAGAAGGGTTTTATTCCACAGGTTCCTCTATTAACAAAGTATGTTTGGGAGAACCAGGAGTGATTTCCATTCTAACTGTGGGCATAAATTATTTAGGTAACTCAATCATTTTATGCCTATTCTAGTCTGTTTATTTATTGTACTTGAAAGAATTATAATACTCATTTTCTTATGTTGTGTCATGTTTATTTTATATATGACCTGGTCAGTTCATGTTGCTATAACAAATACCATAGACTTGATGGATTATAAACAGAAATTTACTTCTCATAGTTGTGGAGACTGGAAGTCAGAGATCAGAGTGCTAATATGTTCAAATTCTGATGAAGACCCTCTGCTGGGTGCATATTACCATCTTCTTGTACCCTCCCATAGTGGAAAGATAAATAGCTGGCTTTCTGGTCTCTTATATAAGAGCACTAATCCCATTTATAAGGGTTCCACTCTCATGACCTAATTATTTCCTCATGGCTTGAGGTCCAAATACCATCACATTGGGGCTAGGGTTTTATTGTAGGAATTTGGAAGAATATAAACATCAGTTCATTACAACAATAAGCATGATGAATAGATGAACATTTTGTCTCTTTTAAAAATATGGGGTTTTTAATTTTTATTTTTTTTAGTTATAGATGGACACAGTCTTTATTTTATTGCTTTGTATGTGGTGCTGAGGATCGAACCCAGGGCCTCACACATGCAAGGCAAGCACTCTACCACTGAGCTACAATCTCAGGCCCTAAAAATATGTTTTTATTAGTGTATTATACATAATAATGGGGTTCATTTTGACATAGTCATACATGCATGGAATATAATTTGCTGTATTTTAATCCCTTGGGGCTTCACTTCCCCTCCTCTTCTGCTCCCTTCTCCAGTCCCTTGACTGTACTAATCTTCTTTCTGTTTGTTTATTGTTTTTTTAAATTGGTCCTTTATGTATGTGAATTAACTGTGCTATATAAGAAGATAGTAACAGTTTGATGTCTTAATACATGTTATGATTCACATTTCCGTAATGTGATAAATTTGTTTCATAATTGACTTTCCTTTTATGTCTACAACTATTAGTTTTCTACAAATATTTTCCCTCACCCATGAAAATTCTTTATAGCATGAATTATTTATTTTGAAAATATATCTCGTAAGTTGTAGCAAAGTCATCTTCAGAAAATGCATATTAAAATTGTTGACTGACAGCATCTCTCATCTTCCTTGTGGAATCCCACATCTGATAAACTTTTGTGTTGGGAACTGACAGTCTTATGTTTTCTTATAAGTCAATGGAAGACAATGTGCTTGGCATGCAATAGTCATCACAAATGGCTTTCTAGGCAATAAGAATTCCAGGATGAGCTACAGAATAGACAATTTAGAAAGAGCAGATTTAAAAATCAATTTAAAGAGTTTATACATTATATGTAAGAAATTACTTTCTGTTCCTTATCAGCACAATGCAGCTCCTATTTGTGGACACTGTAGGAAGTTACTGACAGCATTTGGAGACATTTTGAGGCAACGTGAACTGCTTTCTGGTTTTCCCAACTCAGTGCCTTAGCAAAGTCATGATGACCCTGTTAATATGTTTAATCCCCATGGGCAGATCTTTCAAAACTTCCTAATAATTGATTTCAATCTATAATTTCATCATGCCATGTGTTAATAAGACTCAGACTTATTAATACCAGTGATGGAGATTTTTTTAATGCAAATAGAGAATTAGGGGGCATTTTTAGTATTTGTGCTATCGGAGGCAGCTGTCATGAAAAGAAGAGAATATTATTATCACTGGACTGCCTCTTTCTCCTGAAAAAGGATGTGGCAAATATATTCAGATAAATTCTCCTAATTTTTTTTCAAACTTACTTCATATTTTCAGAAAATATTCCTAATGGATTAATCTCAGTTGTATGTGAAAGAAGTCAATGTTGTTCACTATAGTCTATAATCATATGTACCAATACTGAATAATTTTCTGATGTGGTATTATTTATCCAAGTCTGAGAATTGCACACTCATATGAATATCACACAGAAGCTTGAGAGACTTATTGAGTGTTTTGTTTTCTTTCATTTTTCCTCTCAACTCACAGGAAGTCTGGACAGGGCTGGTGCAGGAACAGTAATTCCTCATACACTTAGGCAGTTGAAGATTATTCTGATTTTGCAACATTCTTAAAGTGAGCCACTCTTCACGCCTTTACGTGGAGATGACTGGCTGATCTGTCTTCAGATATCTACTCTTCAGTCTATGCAAGAAGAGAAAGTGTGATCTGTGGTGAAAAAAAGATCAGCTCTCCAGGTCTTCTCTATTGTAAAAGGCTTAACTAAAGGTTGAAAAGAAGCTTCTGCTTACCTTCAGTTGGTTGTTGCTCTGTCACAGGGGCAGCTGTAACTGCACAGTAGGCTGTACTGACACTTCAGCTTAACAGGAGTTTTATATGTAAAGGAAACTGGGAGATTGGAGAGTTGGAAGATAGCCAGAAGTATGTGCTTCTATCTTCAAAGTGACGTATTTGAATTTTTCTCATATTAGGATGTGATATAATTTGTAGTTTTTCTAATCACAAAATGTGTGTTTTTACACATATGAAAATGGAAACCTGTGCAACAATAACAGAAGGAAAATGTCATCGCTACTCATTATGCATACCAATTTTGACTAATAAATTTTATTTTTGTCCTTTACCCTTTATAATCCTGCTTTTGGCTTCCTGTTTCTTAACCAATTTAGGATCAATGCTGAACCAGAGAGCCACGATAAAAAATAGAACCTTGACTACATAGCAATTCTACTTTCAAACTCATTTGGCCACATGTGTAGTTAGAACCAACACAAAAGTAAAATCTCAACTATTGGCACAGTGCAAATGTCCAGAAAATATTTTTCTGCTGTAAATCTAGCTTATGTCCTTGAGATGATGCAGAATTTGAATTTAGGGTAAACAAACTAGGTAGCTATGACACTAAAAGTATTTTTGTCAAAATCAGGGTAAATTTTTCTCCGTATAATATCAAGAAAATAGATTGTTGGAGTCCTTATCCTGATATCTGACATATTCTATGTTCCTATTTTATTTTCATAAAATTGCTACAGAAAACTTAACTGGGACTTATGCATAGAAATTACACATGGATATTTAAAGATTTAGTAAAGAGCTTTTGTGAAACCTGCAAGAGCATCTCAGAGACCTTTTTTAGGTCTTTCTCAGAAAAGAGACCTTCTCGAACCTCACTGTATTTTACGAATGACCTTGAAAAACAGATCAGTGTTCTGAAAAACTTAAGAAATAACATATAATAATATCATCAATACTTTTATTTTGTAAAGAAACAAAAGAAGAAAGCCAGCCTCAGCAACGGCGAGGCGCTAAGCAACTCAGTGAGACCCTGTCTCTACATAAAAACACAAAATAGGGCTGGGGATGTGGCTCAGTGGTCGAATGCCCCTGAGTTCAATCCTCAGTACCAAAAAAAAAAAAAATAAATAAATAAATAAAAAAAAAAAGAAACAAAAGAAGCTGGAAAGTTTTTAAGGAACATTTTCTTCATGAAAATGTATTAATACATTTTATTAGTGCTATATTAATACTAAACAGTTATTTAAATATATTTTAAGCATAATATGTTATTGGCATATTAGGAATTAATGCCTTAGACCTACTAATGAGAATTAAGATACATTCTCTATTGTATTGCTTAACTCAATACCATTTTTTTCATAAGATGAAAATGAAATATTACCCACTTTAGAAACTCCAAAACTAAGTTTTATTGTTCCTGTAATTTATGTTCTTGGTGTCTCCTTTTACCCTGGCAAGTCAAATCACCATTAGGATGCCAGCAAATTATTGCAAAATTTTCTAAGATAAATGAGTGAGGCAGAGTTATTGCTTACTTTTTCTTAAGTATTAAAAACCAGTATTTTCTAAGTCTGTGCTGGATACACCATTGAACCCTTGAAAAGTAGTAAGTACAAATAGAGATAAACTCTAGGTTTCAATCAAATTTCTAACACCTCACTCACTAAAAAAGAATGTAAGATATCTCAGTAATTTTTATATTACTTACATGTAGAAATGATAATACTTCAAATATATTGGGTTAAACTATACTATTAAAGTTAACTATTTTAATGCAACTTCTTGAAAATTAAAAATTATACGTGATTGGTATTAGGTATTTATTGCATGCTGCTGCTCTGGATTCTTTGCATCTTCTTTCTTCTGATTTCTTCTCAATGTAGAATGTGAAATGGTTGAATTCTCATCAGAAAAAATAAGAAAGAGATTGACAGTGACTTTAGAAAAAGCATCTGTGGGTTATTAAATCCCTGTTTGGAGGTAAAGGAATGGTTTCCAAAGTTGACTCTGATAGCATTACTACTGACACTTTCTTTAAAACATGGATTATAAGGCCTCTCTCCTTGAGATTCTTATTCCAGGTCAAGAAGAAGGTTCAAGGGTGTGTACTTTTTTTTTTTTTTTTTGGTACTGAGGATTGAACTCAGGGGTACTTGACCACTGAACCATATCCCCAGCCCTATTTTGTGTTTTATGTAGAGACAGAGTCTCACTGAATTGCTTAGCACCTTGCTGTTATTGAGGCTGGCTTTGAACTGGAGATTCTCCTGTCTCAGCCTCCCAAAGTGCTGGTGTGTGCCACTGCACTGGGCTGAGTATGTACTGTTAACAAGAGTTCCAGGTGAGTTGTCTGTCAAGGAAAGTTTGGAAACTACTAATAGAGGGAGATACAAACAAAACTCATGGTGATTGGATTAGAAAATGATATTGGCCAATTTATATTGTTATATTGTGTATATGTACAAATACGTAACAAGGTATCCCACCATTATGCACAATTATGATGCACAATAAAAAATAAAGACAAAACATAATATTTCATTATTATGTAGCATATACTTCCTTACGCTCACAGCAAAATGTATAAAAATTAGGTACATGCAGTTTTGAAGAAGATCTAGAATGACATTCTATTCTATTCCTTTATAACAATAGCTTCATGTATACATTACTTATGACCTCAAATAACCATAAAATTTACTCTCTATAGTTCATATAGTTGCTTCTGAACTTAATTAACTATTATAATGTGGCCATTTTATTTACTGTGGAAGTGGATTTAAAAAACAAAATAGGAGCACAGAGCATTGATTGGTAGAAATTACTGTGGAGGGAGATGTGGTGCCCGTGATCTTGGGAGTATTTTGGTATGAGAGTGAGCAAGAGTCCTGATAAAATGGTGTTGGATTGTTACTTGATCCTTGTCTCATAGCATTCTTTTTCCAGGTACCAAATGCTAGGATCCTCAGATTGTTATTAGGGGGAAAAAAGGAAAGAAAGGAAGAAAGGAAGGAGGCAGACTGCTTGAGTACTGGACAGAGGAGCACACTTTGCTGTTTGGCTGACATGGTATCAATTGCCTGAGGCAGATAAGAACAAAGCTATATGCAAGGCTGTTTATTCAAATACTGTCTATTTATAGACAGTGTATTTTTATGGTATCCAAAACACTCTGAAACTGACCTCTCCCAGGTTCCCATCTTGTGGACCATTGGCAGTAAATAGAAGAGACATAGAAGAGACATGTGTCAGCATTTCAACCAAATGCTAATTACTTGTGGGCAAATGGTTCATTTTATATAAGATTCCCATGCCCCAACCTCCAAACGGCTGACCATTCTTTCTCCATGTCTGCATTTTGGCTGTCTCACTGCTCATTAGCATCTGCATTTGACAGATTGGAGAAGAGAAAGTGGAATCTAATCTTGTCAGTTGTTACTATACTCTTGGCAACTCTGAGAAAATTTGGGACAGGGTAAGGAGGAGCTTGAATGTCAGAGATGGTATGGTCAATGATTGGTGTGCTTGGTTATTTTATAAATGACATAATTGGTCCTCCAGAGAGCCACAGGTCAAAATCATATAGTCAGAACCAAAACTCTGAATCCTAAGTAAAGTTGTCTTTTGTTCTTTCCCCTGGTCATGAGGAGACTGTTTGACTTGAGTTAGATTTTAGACATTATTCATTTGAGACCTGTGATCATGAATCATTAAGGGTAAACAGCATTCATTCTCAGAGCCCAATTTAGATTTCAGTCCACACAGTGAAAACTGCCAGTGACCTGTTTTCATACCTGAACACCCACATTTGCAACCTATTTCCACACAAGCACCCACATTTACAATAAATTTATAGACATCATTACATGCATTTTATGTGCATTCTCTCCCTGTCCCTTCCCAACACATACCCACCTTAATTCAAATTAGTCTAATTTAGAGAGATCACCCCATTTTTCAGTGCCACTCAGCAGACAACCTACTCTTAAATTAACTGCATGTGGTACTGCTTTCCTACATCATTCTTATAAATGGGAGGAGATGGTCCAAGCAGCAAAAGGCTGATGATTAGAGTCTCTTCCCTTAATGGCTTGAAAATAGAAACCACTTAGAGATGTGAGCCACACCTCACCATTATTGGTTTGGTCTTTTTCTGCACTCCACCTGCAGGGTTCAATAGAAATCAAACTTGCTCCTGTCCAGGGACATTTGGATGCCGCCGTAGGCATAAGAAATAACGATTATTATTAAATTTTCATTCTTAAACTCGATTTTTCCAAGCAACATTCTTTCTAATAATAGTGATAGAAGTTAATAGTGTGAGAAAGTGGAAGTAATGCAAATAGAATAGCCTTGAAGTACGCAAGCCTCACCTTCATCTTTTGTGATCTGTGAAAAAATTGCTTAGCCTCTCTGACCTTCAGTTTTCTTATCTGTAAAATAAAGTTAATAATATAAATGAAAATCAACAACTATTTATATTAAGTAAATAATTAAGAATATGAAGGCAAGAGAGATTGCAATGAACTACCCAGGTTAATAGCTCTTAGATGGAAGGGGAATTTAAACCTTTGTCTTCCAGTTGTACAAATGTACTTTCCACACACATTAGGGGAAAGGGGAAAAGAAATGTTGCTTTACTTTTAAATCATCTCTTCGGAGTGGGAATTCTGCATCCCCTGGAGAAGCATTCTCTTGTGATATTTACTTTGCTGTTCGTCTGATTGGTTTCTTGAAAACCTCGCTCTCCTCTGGTAACTACCATCACCACATATGTATTCATTTTAATTATAGTTTGCAAACAGAGACTTATTTAGCCTTTTCAATTCTAGAAGGAAGTTACATTCCATCATATAAGAAAACAAATTAAAGATTCATAAAGGGCAATGAATGAGAACAAAAAGAATGTAGTATAAATAAATTCTGTCTGCTGAAACAACCACATCAGACATATTTTAATTAACTGATTATTGTGTCCAAATAATTTTGTTGGTGAAAAATGTACAAAAATTTTAGTTTACCCTGTTGATAGTGCTGATTTCTTTACTGTAAATGATTATTTATACCTTTTAAAAATCATTTTGGTTGTGGATGAGTTGAGACACTTCAAGAAAAGGCTTCTTCATTGTCCAAACATGAGATGGAACTCTCCAGCATTTGACGATATTCCTGTGGAATCAAATGCTGAATGTCTTGCTCGTGAAGGATGGTGCCACCAATGCGTGCAGTTCCAAAATTTGCATTGCTTAATTGTCCCATGGGAACCTGTGGAGGTCTTTTCCTTCTGGATCAGTTTGCTTTCTAAGATTCTTGGGGAAAGTAGCTCAAAGGAAATCCTATTACTTATGGAGATATTCAATAGGTACTTGTATTGGTTCAATTTCCAGAAGTCTAAGAAATGATAATGCCTGAGAAAAATGTATTGTGTCTTGATGGACTGTTCTGAGAAGCTGCATTTCATTTGAATTATGACAGGGATGGTACATGTTTTTCTTGTGTCCTAAAACAACACACATCTGTGTAGCTTTTAAGAAAATCTATTTTCTTCGCTGTAAAATTAAACTGAAAATGGAAACATTTTGGAAAAAAAATGTTTTTACAGGAAGGCTTTCTTCTCAGTTCTGGAATGATGATTGGTTTGCTATTATGAAAGCACCCTTTTTAAAGAGCAATGACTCTATCTATACTAACATAGGAAAAAACACTCTGTGTCAAGATAATTTTTGTTTTTTAGAAAACTCTAATAAACGAAAATCCAAGAAGAAAATAAACAGCAAGGAAGATATAGAGTGAACATTCCTGGCACTGTATTCTGATCCTGTGTGACTAAGTTTATCATTGTTAGTGTACCAGTTCTTACTCCCTCCTTTGGATTCCAAGGTGCCACCTATACCTGCTGCTCCCAGTGAAGGACTGCCTTTATGCTCCTGGAGTAGCTTTATTCATTGATATAGAGAAGTAGAAGTGCCTAGAGCAGTTTATATCTCCCCAGGGGGAGCAGGGAACACCTAAGCAATGAGTTGTAGATCTCCTGTTCCAAGGCTAGACAGACTCTGACATAACTAAAACCTCAAGGCTCCTTCCAGGATGAGCTTGAGGTTGAAATTTTACCAGAAGTCCCCGTCTTCCCTCTGGTTCACTTCTTCACTGTCCTATTTCCAAACATCCATCCTCATTTTTTACAGGGACCATTTCCCCAATCATCTGAACACAAATCCTTCAACATATAAATTGGCTTAACCCTAGCAGCTTTCAGACCATTTCACAAACAGTTTGTCTTTAACCTGCACAGGTAAATAGATTTTCAGGTGAATATTTTCATTCTTATACTAGAGGCAATAATACAAAGACTCAAAAAATTAAGTGACTTATCAGTTTGCACATCTAATGACATGAGACTCCCAGAACAGTTTCCATAGAGCATGCTTCTACTTCCAGAGTTAAAAAAAAAAAAAAAGCATCTTCTAATACAGTTGACCACAGTGAACTGCCTTGCCTATCACTCATGAATGTATCGTTTATTTTACCTGATACATTTTACAAATTAAAATGGTCCATTCTGAAAATAAAAGTCCATCTCTGCATGATAAGGTACTGGTTCAAGTATTTCATATAATTTATTTGGCGATGCCTATTACATAAACATTGCTTTACTCTGTCCTTTTGAAGGAGTTCATAGTTTTATGCCTCAGAGGTCTTAAGCCAAAAAAAAAACCAAAGATTTTTAGAAACAATAAGAAAAATTATCTTAAAAAGAATAATGTTGAATGCATTGGATTTATTACATAAATTACTTCATTTCCATGATTAAAGCTCAAAGGCATTCTCTTTCTGGAAACAATATTTAAATATATACTAAATCATTCATAAGAATAAGCCCCTGGACAATATCAGGATTACAATCTATAATAGATAGTACATACCATTTGCATAAGCCATGAATTAGATTTTATGCAAAATTGTCTCACCTTTAAGGGAATGTATATATTAGACATTTCTGTAGTCTGTCATTGCCCAGTGTGTGATATAGTTTAAGAAATCTGCCCGATCACCCACCAAAGTTGGGAATTATATCGTTTCCCCTTTGTGAAATGGCTACTATTTCTTAATTGGCTAGTTTCTTTATGATGTTTAGGAGACACCATTTCTTTATGGATGACTTATTTTCTCAATCACCTACATTCAATATCTCTAATATAACAAAAAGAGCAATTTTCTATAATTCTCACTTTCAAAATTTTCTCCTGTGTTTTCAGGGAGTTTTATAGTTTTGTTTTACATCTATGGATCTGATCCATTTTCAGATCATAATTATGAATGATCTGGCTTTACATCTAGGTTCATTTTTTTTCTTGTCAGTCATGTCCAGTTATTGTACCATTTTTTTTTAAAAAAAAGACTTTTTCCTCATTCTAATGCTTCTATTTTTTTGTCAAAGATCAGTTGACCATATTTGTGTGGGTCTGAGCCTGTGCTCTGTCCTTTTCCTGTGTTGTGTTTGTCTGTTCTTATTGCCATAGTGTCTTGATTACTATAGCTTTATAGTAAGTTTTGAATTATTTGTCAGTCCTCCATCTTTGTTCTTCTCCTTCAATGTTGTGTTAGCCATTTTAGTATTCTTTCTCTCCATAGAAACTTTATAATCATGTAAACTTTATGGATATTTTGTAATTTTCTAAGATTTAAATTGCAGTTTTATTGACTGTGTAGTTCAATTTAGGAAGAACTGACATTTTGACAATATGGAGTCTCCCTATCCATGAACATGGAATATCTCTCCCTTTAATTTGTTTGATTCTTCTTTATTTCTCTAGCTTTTCTCATATAAGCCTTATATGTATTTTGTTAGATTTGTGCCTAGGTATTTATTTTGGCGGGTATAAATGTAAGTATTAAATTTCGAACTTCACATGGTCCATTGACTGTATGTAGTAAATCAGTTGAGTTTTTTATATTAACCTTATATCTCTTATCTTGTTGTAATCATGTATTACTTACAGAAGTTTCATTGTTAGTTCATTGTGATTTTCTATATGGATAATCACTTTTTATCTTCAAAGACACTTTTATCTCCTTCTTGTATATATTTTATTTCCATTTCTTATCTAATTACATTGTCTGAGATTTCCAGTTCAATGATGAAGAAGAATGGCAAAAGGGAACCCTTTCTTTGTTTCTGATCTTAGGTGCAAGTTTCCATTTCCCATCAGGAAGTATATTAGCTATGGCTTGTTATATAAATATTCTTTGTGATATGATTATGTGATTTTTTTTTGATTATGTGATTATTTTTCTTCTTTTAGCTGACTGATAAGTGGATAATTCCCACTTGGTAGTGGTGTATACTTTTGGACTGAATGTGTTAATATTTTGTTGAGAAATTTTGTATCTATGTTCAGCAGTGATATTGGTCTGTATTTTTTCACATGTCTTTGTACATTTTTGGTGTTAGAGTAATACTGGCTTCATAGAATGGGTTAAGATATCTAGGTTATTTAAGCTGTTCAATTTTGGGTAATTTTTAATACAGGAATAGAAAATTAAAACCAACGGATTGATACTCCAGCAGAAAGGTGTACTCTGACTCTAGAGTACCTCTAAAGAACCAGAGACATTTGCCAGAACTTGATTCCAAGAAACAACAACAAAGCAGCTATTCACATTATTCACATCCAGATGCCAAGCGCAAGAAGAAACTGAGTGCTATATGGGCTTTGCTATAATAGTGTTGCTGCACATACATTTCTATGGAGTGGGTGACCATGTACTACTAGCTCTCGCAAATATATTTCTTAAATACATTTAAATGTCATTATAGATAACTATAGTTTTAAAATTCTAGTTCTTGAATTAGAATTCTGTTGTTTTGTTAAAAAGAATATTTTTGCACCAATTAAAAATGTGGAAAAATCAAAACAAAAAATATTGTTTGCCATTAAGAGTATCTTTCCTTTTGCATGCAGTTTGTGAATTGCTCCCCTTACATTATTTGAGTGCCTATAATTTGAAGGGGAAGCAGTGGCAAAAAAAGGTTTTTTTTCTCTCTCTCTTCTTTTTTCTTTTGTACTCGGGATTGAGCCCAGGGACACTTAACCACTGAGCCACATCCCCAACCCTTTTTTATATTTTATTTTGAGACAGGGTATTGTTAAGTGTCTTAGGGCCTCATTAAGTGGCTGTTGCTGGCATTGAATTTGCATTCCTCGTGCCTTAGCCTCCCAATTCGCTATGATTACAGGGGTGCACCGCCATGTCCAGCTTCTTTTCTTCTTTTTGAAATTTGGCTAAGTAACCACTATCTGAGATCCTTTCCCCAAATTCACTGGGTCTCACACACCTGTGAATGTAGAGTTCCACGCTTTATTTTCCTGTTTCTGGGAGACAACCTGACCTTCCCCTTGGGTGGAAATAATACAATTACTTGGGCTTATTTTTCCTATTGTAGGAGCCATGGGAAAAGAATTTTCATTTCATTTTTGCTTGTTTTTGCCCCAGATGTTATCAAAAGTGTGTGTCTCCCTGACTGATCATTATTTTCAGACCCAGCTTTCCTTGTGTGCACAGCTACCATTCCACCCAAGTGGAACAGACATTAATGGCTATGTGCTCTGTCCTCAGCTAAGTGGCTGGCAGTGGCCACTAATAAAACCATCTGTTACTGAGGTGAGTCCATAACCCATCATTGCTGTAATCTGGGGAGGCATAGACTTTCCAGGCTTCTGGATTATTAGAAAACCAATGGGGCCCCTGGGGCCTACAGCGACTGTGTACATCATTATGTGAAAAAGACATAAATGACTTTTCCATTCACACTGGGTGATCTTAGAACAGGAAAATGCTATCTTTAAATAAGTAAACCTGAAGAGTGATGCGAGGACAACCAGAACTAGACCACTCAAACTTAAGCACTCAGTTCTTTTCTTTTTAAAAAATTTTTTTTCATTTTGTTATATTTAAGACTCATATGAGTAGTTGATAGAATATCAACAATGGACAATGACTGACGCCAGTAGGGGCTAACAAATTAAGCCTTAGTGGGGAAAATAAAGATAGACCAAGAAATGACTTTCATGGATACCTATACTTTGACAGTATTTAATAATTCTTATTTTATTGGTCATAATAATACTCTGTGATATGTGACAGGATTTTCAGTGTTCAGATGAAATGGAGAGAGGTTAATCATATTACATGAGATCACAGTCAAGATAAACAGCAGAGCTTGGGTTTACATCTAGGCTTCTCTCCCCCCACATAAAATCGTTCTATTAGACTCCAGAGTGAGCAGTGGCAGCAGGTTCAAAGATTATCATTTTTTTTTAGAAGTATCACATCTTGGGATCCTTTTCTTTCTGTTGCCATAGACCACACTCAGGATTTTATTTTTTTATTTTTTTATTTTTTTATTTTTTGGTACTGGAGGTTGAACTCAGGAGTACTCGACCCCTGAGCCACACCTTCAGCCCTATTTTGTGTTTTATGTAGAGACAGGGTCTCACTGAGCTGCTTAGCACCTCGCCATTGCTGAGGCTGGCTTTGAACTCGCGATTCTCCTGTCTTAGCTTCCCAAAGTGCTGGTCAGGATTTTATTAACATTAGTGCCTTTATAAAATATATCTCCCCCAAACTAGCTTGCTGCTTCTACCATGTGGAAACACAGTAAAAATAATGTGCTTTTAACCAAAAAAAATGAACCCTCACCAGATATTGGTATTGCTAGTTCTTTTATCTTAGTCTTTAAGCTTCTATAGCTACAAATGATAAATTTCTGTTGTCTATGAACTGTCTGGTCAATGATATTTTGTTATGGCAGCTTAGGAAGCTAAAATACTCTCAGTCATTCTGTTATCCTTTCTTTGAGTTGGACTTTGGCATCCCTAGTTTTCAGGAGATGTCCCAGAGTCCTAGAAATCTTCAGGAATGATCTCACTAGAATAGAAGTTCCCAATGGTCTAAAGCCCACTCATTTTCCCCTCTCCTTTTAGGCTCTTTTTGATTTAGAACTTCTCATTTTTTCCTCTTACTTCTTGTCACATACTCCTTTTTCTTACCTTGGAAAATTTGATCAACTGACAGAGAATGGGAAGGTAGAGACAGGGTGCCATGTTCTGATGATTTTTCCATGACCCCATGACCTTGTAGTAATAAATGGCAGTTCTTTGTGGGTTTCAGCGACTGGTCAAGCTGTTTCTAAGCATGTTTGCTTATTTAATGATATGCCTGTCTTTCAGTAGGCAGTGAGCACAGAACCATTCCAAGAACATTCCTAAAATCTTCAATCTGTTTTACTCGCACTCTTGTGCAACTTGACTTATAAAAACCTCAGCATGTCCCATCATCTATGTGGGCCTCCTTTTCTTTATCAGAAGGAGATCAGTCTTCTGAAGTGGTTGGTGTCACTTCACAAGAGAGAAACTTATGTGGGAACATTCTTCAAACTTCAGCAGGAGCACTTATCACCTGGGCATCTCATTAAAATGCATATTCTGATGCCCTAGTCCTGGGTCAATACCTGAGCACCTACATTTCTAGCAAACTTCCAGGTAATGATGGCAATGCTGATCCTCGGAGCATATTTTTAATACAATTAAAAACAAATCTATGGTCCTTTATTCTTTCCATCTGGGAAATGGTTTCTCAGAATCACTTACACTAAAATGAGCAGACTTGTAAGGATATATTGTTTCTGAAACAATACATCATTTCATTTCTTATCACAGTCTGTGAAGTAGACAGGACCCTTATTATTTTCATTACTTAGTAAATGAGGAACTCAAACATAGAATACTTCCATGGCCTGCTGTGGCTGGTTAATGTCGGAGACAAAGTATGTACCAGTTTTCTGAGTTCTCATCTGATATTCTTTGCTGCAATATTACGCTTCATTCAATTTTATATTGTAGTAGTGCAATTACTGCACAAATTATCTCACTTAAAAACTGTGGTTGGCTACATGTTATGAAATTGTAGACCAATGTTAGCCACCTCCTGCATAACTTAAAAGTTGAGTGCAAAATCTTGTTTGCACATGTAAGCACATTTTCCTGAAGAGAGTCTTTAGCTTTAATAAAACCTTCAAAAAGTTCAGTGACCAGCCCAAAATACTGGGAGCTGGCCAGAGATCAGTTAACATGTATTAACCAATTCAAGGAGAACTGAAAGCACTGTATATAGACAAAAGTAACTTAGGTATATAATAGGCAACTGTCTCAGATGAAAGCTTTCCCGGTGGTTTTAAGAATGTGGATATCAAGCTTTACTTCGTTGGCAGTAGAGGTCCACCTTCAAAGAGTGAGCTGGAAGGTCATGACTGAGAGGGAATCTGGGGCCTGTCCTTGGCTGCATATGCAAGTCCTCTGTTTTCCCACCATGCACATCTACTTCAGGTTCCCATCATTCCCAGGGGAATTGGAGGTACTTAGCAATTACAAAGTACTTGCTATATGGTCTTCAGCCCAGTGCTTAGTTGTGCCAAGACAGACTGAAAGCCACCATAACCTTAAGCAAACAAGTAGGTGTGGCAGTCTTCCAATGAAAGATTATTTTAAAAAATAGGAGACTGGCCAGATTTCATCATTTGAGGGCTGTAGTGGGGATAGAGAGAGGGTTTCTTAGAAGTTTACTCCCCCAGAGGCTGAAAGAGGTAACCAGATCTCTATTAGGCCTTATCTCCTCATTTTAATGGAGGAGGCAAACTGCTCTACAGATAGGACACAGCATGTCCTTGTCGTTGAGTTTTAAAGTCAAGAGGGGCATTGGAGGGAATCTGCACCATCACTTCATTTTATAGGTATGAAAACTAAGGCTCAGAGAAGTCAACTGCTTAAAAACATTACAGCTTGTTAAGCAAGAAAGAAGTCCCAAATTTTGGGCCTCTCTTTTTTAATTATCTTTATTATTATTATCATCATCATTTATTATGATTAAGTATCTTTTGCAGGAAAGCACAGAGAGACTGTAAAAATTACTAAATCTAGGACCAAAAAGTAGACTGCGGGTTGTTAATACTTAAACTTTCTAAACTTCTAGTTTTCACTCAGAGATAATGTTAGAAACCATTAAATAATGAAAACCATTAGAGCTGCTAATGTTTTGTAAAATATCCCCTGGGGGACTTCAATCTCTAAGCACTAGCAGAGTTTCAGATTTTGTCCCCAAAGCATGATGGTGATTTGAAGGAGCCAGATTTCTTCTTTGGGGAAGGGATTTTTCCTGAAATCTTTGGCTGAACACCCTAAATTTAGGGGACCCGTTAAAGAACCATCTGCAGTGAAGAGATTTTTGTGATCTCTCCCTCTTCTGACACTGTTGGTCCGTCTCACAGCACTGCACAGCTGACGTCTGTTTCTTAGTTTGAGCCACTAAAGGAATGCTTGTTTTTGTTAAAAAAGGGACCCATGATGAGATCAAAAGTACTTACTGAGTTGGAAGCAAAGCAATTGTTCTACGTCTTCATGTTGCAGAAAAGACATAGGAAAAAAAAAAAAAAAAACTTCTATCGTATTCTTTTTACATACCTAAGGAAAGAACAGAAAACACACAATAAAGCTTATAGATTCCGCATTGACCTTTAAAAAGGCGTTTTCTTCCCTTGAAAAGTGCTTGTGATTTTTAGAACTCTAACCTTTGGAAAATGGAGAATGAAGTTGCTCGTTATTCTGAAATGGTGTTTTGCCTTCTTGGCTCAAGTGCAACTATTCCTACGTATTATCTTTGAATTTGTTGAAACCATTTTGTTTTCTTAGCCCTTGTTCTAACATATCTGGTAACTTGGGAAGCAGAGTAAAAAAATAAATAGGCCTGAAGCATAAGCTAAAAAAAAAAAAAAAAAAAATCCAAGCTATCACATTCCATGTTCTATAATTTACAATCTTTACAAAGAAAAAAATTAACTTCTGTAATGGGGGAATTCCTTAAGAAAATCTGAGCATATGCCTGATTCACATATCGGAGAGGGAAAAGTCAAACATAAAGAGACACAGTCTGCCAAGGTTTAAATAGCAACCCATGCCTAGACAGCAACAATTTTCCTTGAGAAAATCTCCCATCTGCTTGGTATGAAGTCCATCTGCAAATGTAATACCCAGATGCTCACCTCCCCTTCCCAGAAGCTGCATCTGACTGCACATCTTTAGTGCCCCAGAGAACTGATAAAGCAATGACATTTTCTCCTCTTTCTGCTTTTTTAAAAAAATATTTTTATTTAAAAAGGAATAAAAGTTTAAAGAAAATGTGTATGTTTCAAAAACACTGCAAAGAAGAAAAAGCAATCACCCCAAATCTTACCACCAACCAATATTATATGTTAAAATAGCATTTAAGAAATGCCTTTCAGCCACTTTTTTATTGAGAAAAAAACATATATGCACACATTTTTAAAAATCAGTATTAAAGAGTCTGAAATCTCTCTGAAATTCCTGTCCACTCTGCATCAATCTGCTCATTCACAAGCATAGACACCTGTGTGTGTTAATGTGCGTTTGTGTATGTATACCAAAGGAGCCACAGAATGCATGCTGTTGTCTTCATCTTGGTCTTTTATTTTTCATTTTATGGTCTGATTATTTTCCTGAAGAAAGTTTAGTTCTTAATACTTTTGCCAAGAAGTCACATAATGAAGATCAGAAAATATGCATTAATTATGCCCCCCAAATATGCCATAGTATGTGTGATAAATGTAATAAAACTATGACAGTCTTGCTGAATACTTTAAGCATTTTACATCTATGGATAATATTTAATTTCCTTCCTTGATTTGTTTTTCTTTTTATATAACATGTAAATCAATAATTTTCTGAAAACAGAAAAATGAGGTTCTTTTTTGACCTTGTAAATCAGCGGTCCTACCTTTATTCTTCAGAGAGATTTGTTTGCAGTAATGCAGTTTAAAAGTATCCATTAAGGTCTTTGGTTTTTATTAATTTACTCATTTAACAAACTCAGCTCATAATTTGAAAGTCAAATAGTGCTTTAAGATTTAGAGCGACACTGGACAAAACCAACATTTTGCCCTGAACTCTTCATTCTGGGGTCCTACTCACCAAAAACTGCCACTGTCTTTTATATATAGGTTTTCTGGGTTTTTTATGTTTTTACTAATCATAGGAGTTTATTGCTTTTGGTTGGTTTATAATTTTAGACAGTGCATCTTAAATGCCTAAGTCAATACCACACACACCCTTCCCCATCTTCCAAAGATAATTATATTATGGATTTAATTAAATTAATATTTCAGATTTTATTTATTTATTTTTTGGTTGTCAATGAACCTTTATTTACTTATTATATGTGGTGATGAGAATCAAACCCAGTGCCTCACACATGCTAGGCAAGCACTCTACTACAGAGCCACAACCCCATCCTGGATTTTCTTTATTATGCCTTTAAACTTACTGCTTATTGTAGGACCAAACAATAGGCTGTAATTACTTTTTCTTTGTTGTATAATATCTTTCTTTTTTTGTCTAGGAGTTAAACATTGTTTTATTTTTTTCTTTTGATTAGAGTTTTGGGGATACTTTTTCCACACCTTTCCATAAAGTGTGATCTGGTCTATTGGAAAATCTATCTGGTCCATTCTTTTTTTTGGTCCATCCTTCCTGATCGCCTCGACCTCCTGCCCTAATCTGGATCATCAGCCCTTGAAGCCTTCTGTGTGTGCATCTGTTTTCAATAGCATATCGTTGGCCATCCCCTTGGAAATTTTCAAGTTTCTAGCAGGTGTTGAATCCCAAGATGTGTGGGTCTTGCATTCCATGTTGTTTTGATGACACAAATATTTTGGTAAAGAGAAAGATGAGGGGTGATGTTTATTCTTTGAAAAATGCAGTATCTTAAAATGTATTGATTCTAGCATTATATGCTTTAGTGAGTGTCCTCTTTCTCCTTTTTGAATTTATTTTGCATGTCCCAACTTCTCTGAAATTTTTCTTTCGGTAACTTGTTATCTTTGTTTCCAGATCTCCCATTGGACAAAGATGAAATTGTGCAAATTGTGTTCATTTTCTAATTATGGTATCATTTCTCAATTTCTGTGTCACTGTCTTTTAATTTCTGCTTTTTAGGATATTACTTCAACTTTACCTTCTAATGCCTCTATTGGATATTTGATTATTCCTATCATAATTTTAATTTAGCTCATTTCACTACATTTTTTAAATAGATGCATTTTAATTTCTGCTTCTTTAAATTTAGTAATTATTGCTCTTTTTTTTGATAACATCTCTTTTCTGCCCCTGTATCTCCCTTTGAAATGTATCCTCAGTTGTCTTGGTCTCTGCTTTTAATAATGAAGACTTTCCTCAAAGATGGGGTGATCTTTTTCTGAATTCACATTTAAGAATGAAGGGTTAAAAGTTGGATGAAAGAACTTGTGAGTTGAGGGAACTTCCCTTAAAAGTGACTTATATAATACTAGCTTTTCACTGGCAGCTTCCGAAGTGTCAGTAATCTGCATGACATTTCTGGGGAGGTCTGTTTCTCCTGAGGAGAAGCTTCCACTGCCTCTCCGAGTGCATGTGGTTGGTGCTGTGCTGGAGCCTAGTGCCTGGATAATGAGCAGGAGCAGAGGTCTTAGTGTTGTGCATTCTCATTTGCTTTTTAGACTTTCATTAAGTACATCTGTTTTCATTTCAGCTCCTCACTCCTCATCTCTGTGCCACCTGTCCCCACTCATTGGGTATTTGAAGTCCATTTTCTCCATTAGGGCTCCTTTCTTCTGCACAAGATAGAAGTGGCGAGCACTATGCTTGCACCTCTCACCTGCGGCTCCTGAGCGTTTTGAGGATTTGGGTGTTTAACAGACTGATCTCATTAGTAATCCCCTCCCTGGATACTTGCTCTCAGCTTCTGCTATTTTGCTTGATCAGGTGTTTTTCCTCCATTCTCTCTTGTTTTTCTTTTCTTCCAAAAATGAGCAGCCATCACTTATATAATGTTGTCTGCCCTCGTTATTTCTTCACCCTTATGGATTCATAATTTTAAGCCCATGCTGTGATTTAACTCTAGTTTCAGGCAAGAATGAAGATAAATGCATGTGATCAATTCTTTATATTTTCTTATTAGGTTTAAATAAATGTAACTTTTCTTTTTTTCTTTTCCTTCTTGGTAGACAATTTCTAAAATAACATAATGGACTACTTCACATAGGGTTAAGAAAATGTATTTGGAGACTTAGCTTGGGATTTGTTTTGCTTTACAAGAGAAGGTTTGTTGATCCAAAAAAAAAATGTGTTGATTTAATTCATTAGCATATGTCCACAGACATGGCAGAGCTTAATGCTAAAAAAAAAAATTGCATAGATATAACATGGTTTTATGAATTACCAAACAGAAAAGTCTAAATGGTCTTATTATTCTGCCACCACTAATGCCGTACTGTTCCAGATCATAGTTTGTGCACAATGGGAGGTATTCCAAAGTTGTTTTTCTCCCTGATGGCCCAGCGTAGATTTATTCAGAGATAATATACTAAGATATGTGGTTTCAGGGCACTGGGAATGAGAGCAAAATTTTTGATTAAAGCCTTTTGAATAATTCTTGCTGGAGGCACTATATCCCATTTGCTGTGAATTGTGTATGTTTAAAATCTGAAATATGCCAAAGCAAACAATGAAGATAAAAAAAACTAACTTCCCCAGAGAGGTGCTGTCTTGTCAGTCCTTTCTTGGACTGAGAATGTCAAATACATTTCTGGTCCAGACATGGGCTCATCAGCTGTGCTTAGAAATAGTGCCCGGCCCTTTCCTAGTGTAGTCAATAGTACATTTAGCATGGGGAGTACTACAAAAGCTCTTTGTAAGAAATCCTGGAAAAGGAGAGTAGGAGGGAGCTGAGTGTGAATCCCACTTCTACTGTTTATGTTTGTGATGTTGAGAAGATTATGAACCTAGGAGAATCCTTTCTTTAGAAAAATGCAGGCATCAATATCATGTGTGAATTTTTTTTGCAGGTGAAGTCCCACATAGACATCCTGGAGTAACAGCACTTAGGATTGATGACATGCTCAACATTTCTGATTTATCTTCTTCCCATTCTCACATCCACGTCTGGCTTGGTTCTTAACCTCTAGCCCAGTGTATCCTAGAATGAAATATTAAATGAATGTGAGTGAAGGCCACGTAGACTAACTGGACTAACTGGATTGCCCCAGTTAGTCTAGATAGTTGAAAGATTTTGTGTGTGTTTTAATGTGTCATGAACTTATGGAAACAGAAGTACCATATTTCCCTTCAGATTTTCTAGCTGGGTGCAGTGGTACACACCTATAATCCCCAACAGCTCGAGAGGCTGAGGCAGAAGGATTGCAAGTTCAAAGCCAGCCTCAGCAAGTTAGCAAGGCCCTAAGCAACTCAGCAAGACCTTGTCACTAAAATAAAATATAAAGAGAGATGGAGATGTAGTTCAGTGGTGAAACACCATTAGGTTCAATCCCTAGTACCAAGAACAACAACAAAAATTTTCTAGCAAAATGCCATAAAAATGAAGCAGGTACTTAATAGCTATTTATTGAATTAATTTTGTATTGTATTGTGATACCCAGACCAGAGAGGGGAAGAGATGATGATGTACACTTATGGTTAAAATACTAGATGATCCCGCAAGTGTAATCTACTATCAAATGCACAGAAGCAGTAAGTAGAATGATGGTTGCCAGGGGAAGGGAAGAAAGAGAAACAGGGAGGCTGTGGTTAAGGGGCACAAAGTTTCAGTTACACAAATCCCTGTGGATCTAACATACAATACTGAAATTTGGTAAAATGACCAGTATTTAGTGTTCACACCAAATGTGCTCATATACACACAGATGGCAACTGGAAGGTCATGAATGTCAACAAGCTTGGCTTTGATGTGTACACCAAATGATCAGCTTGTGTACCTTAAGCATATACTGTTCTCAGTGGTTAATTATTCCACAATTAAAGCTGGAGGAAAAGAGGGAAATCAGGAATGACACACACCAGGGTTCCCATTCTATCTACTTACTTAATAGTTACGTGATTGGAGGCAAGTTATTAAGGCACTGTGATTGTCAGTTTCCAAGTTCTCACCACCTCTGTCAGAGCAGAGAACCAAGTGTGAAGCTACATGTGAAGCATATGACATGGAGTTCAGGTTCTTGTGTGTACCTCTCTTAGGGATTGGATAACGTGAGCAGTGATTGCTTGCCATGGTTCAGTGTTCAAGGGGTCACCAAATGCCTCAGTAATCAAGAAAAATAACAATTGAATTTGAACTGTAAAAAATTCAAATGCATTCTATCATCTGAGATGTTTGTTGCTTCTTTGCATTGGAAACATTAAAATTCTTCTCTACTATTTAAAAATACTCACTTAAATGTTGTGAACAATAGTTATGCATTGTGCTATAGGACTATTGATTTTTATAAATTGTTTATCTGTATTGATAATGTCACAACTGTATTGAAATTTACCCCATAAATATGTAAAATTACTAGGTATCAACAAAAATTGGAAAAAAATTGAAGAAAGTTAAAATGAGAAAAATTCCACAATACACAAAAACATCAAAGTCTAAGTTAAAATCACAAGCAGTAATCATGTCATACAGAGCCTAAGGCAAGAAGTCAGCAAGATTTATCCGTTCCTTACTTAAGAATGTGATGTTTTTTTCTTCTCTGATATGTTCTCTTTGGCATTTGACTTTTATTTTTTTAATTTGGTACAAGAGATTGAACCCAGAGGCACTTAATCACTGAGCCACACACTCAGCCCTTTTTATTTTATTTTTTTTATTTTGAGACAGGGTCTTCCTAAATTGCTTAGGATTTCCCTAAATTGCTGTGGTTGGATTTGAACTTGCAATCCTAATGCCTCAGCCTCCGGAGCTGCTAGGATTACAGGTGAGCACCACCACACCTAGCTAAATTTTTGACTTTTTGAGAATAAGTATTAGAATTCTATATATCCCAAGCATCAAGTTGTATGTCTTTAATATATGCAATAAAATCAATTAATTATTAATTAAAACATTATTCATGTTCACTACTGCATGACCTCACTCTGATGTGTGGAATCTATTAGTCCGATGCCTACAGGCCATGAGCAGAATGGTGGATTCCCACATGTGTCCCACACTCATAAGGAAAAAATCCATTGGCTTTACCTGAGACTGCTTTTTTATTTTACTAATTTATGTTTTGTTAAAAGCCTCTTTTAGCATTTATGCTTCTGTAATGGTTCTCTAGTTCCTGCCCCCTCAATTTTGTGCCTGAGTGGAATCTCACTGTCCTCATATAGTTCATGCCCTGATTCTCTTTCTCTATCAGTATTTATGCGAGCACATTTACACAATACTTAAAAGTAGGCTATTGGAGTCGGATGTGGTGGCGCATGCCCGTAGTCCCAGCACTTAGGGAGTCTGAGACAGGAGAATCGCAAGTTCAAAGCCAGCCTCAGCAACGACGAGGCGCTAAGCAACTCAGTGAGACCCTGTCTCTAAATAAAACATAAAATAGGCTAGAGATGTAACTCAGTGGTTGAGTGCCCCTGAGGTCAATCCCTGGTACCAAACAACAACAACAAAAAAAAGTAGGCTATTGGAAAGTTCTCTGAGGCTTCCATTTCTCTGAAATCTGCATGTTCAGTAAACAAGTAAATTTACTGCAGAGGACAGGTGCTATCGACCTTAAAACCTCGAGTTGCCACCAAAATGGTTGATTTGATAGTGCTGGTATCTTTAAAATAAGGCTGAAATACAGTTGTTTAGATAAGTAAAATGAGTAGCCCACATTGAAGATTGGCCAAGAGGAGATGTTTTTACTTTTAAGATACCCACCCAATGTTCTATTATAGTTTCCTGTTAGAGATATAGATTTTGAAGCTCAAACACCATTTTCCTTCTTTATTGGCTAGTTTTTAAAGTTTTACTCTAGGCAGAATTTTCTCCTAGTAACTCTGTCCTAATACCCGTAGTGCACTAAATGACAAACTTCTTTCAGAAGACTGATAAGCACGTGTGCGAGAGAACCTCAATGCCCGCTGAATTAGTCTGGCATCGCTGATAACACCACACTGCAGTAGGAAAAAAAAAAAATCACTGCCCCAACTTTCTTTCTGGAAGAACTTGCTTGCATGCTGTATTTTTAGTCTCATCATAGGAAGTGGGTGTCGATCAAGATATTTTAGGAAAAGCTTAACTTTCGCTAGCTGTAGTGCAAGCTTTTGAAGTTTTCTTATTCAAATAAATGTCCCACATTCATATGGGGAAAGATCAGCTGGCTTTTGTCTGTGGCTGCTATTTTATTTTATTAGCTTGTGTTTTGCAAAGAGCATCTTTTAGCATTTGTGCATCTGTGGTATTTCTCTTCATGCACCCAGAAAGGTCATGTAAGGAGCCAGACACTGTGGGGAAAAAGATAGGGAAATTTTTGGTTCCAAATGCTGTGAGACACAAAGGACTCTCCAAGGACTCACTTCTTTCACATTAAACTGTGCTGTGAGAATGCTTTGTGGTTTGCAGTGATTATCTGGATGCATGCTCTAGGTGGACAGTTGACACAAAATTAAGCCTGTTTGGAAATATTTTTGCCAAATAGTAACGTGTAGAGCATCCCAATGTCTTCTTCAGCATTTCTCATTGTTGTGATGTTTTCATGGAAGGTCTTGCTCAGTCTCTTGTGCCACTTCTATTTCAGTGGAAATATGTGAGACTCTCTAGGAGAGCTTTGCTTGTTATATAATGTTAATAGAAGCCCTGGCCGTACTAAACCCTTTATCCATGAAACATTGTCTAAGTTCATAGTGTATTTACTACCTATTCAGACTCTTTAATTTTCAGGTTGCTTTAGATATAATTTTAGCCAGAAATTGAATGAGGGCTTCTAAATATAATTTGTTAAAAATATTATATTTTCTTTCTGTCATGATCTTGAAAGATTCAGCCAAAATTTAGAGAGAAAGAGAGACAGAAAGGGAGAAATAGCAAGAGCAAGCCCAAGCATAGCGATCAGCCATCATTCATGAAGATCTAGCAAGAACTGCAGGGTAAAGGTCAGGGCTATGAAAAGAAATGAACTTTGAGGTGTGGATATTTTAGTTAAGTCATGTGTGCTTCTCCAAGTGCTAAGACAATTAGAAATGCATAAGAAAATTTCAGGTAGGTAAGCCTAATTTTCCAGAATGTGGTGTGACCAGGTTAAATTAAGTTCAATTAAGTTCCTGCTCCATCTCCCACATTATCCCATGATCGAACATACCATGACCTACATTTTCATTACTCCAAAGTATTTTAGTTTATCACCTTCACCCAGAGAATTATGGTAGGGAATTAACATCTATTGGATTCTTATTTTATGAGATAAGTGAGAGACTATATTTTCTAAATGTCTAATTTAATTCTCCAAACAGTCCTAAGCAAAATACTTGCACTAGTCCTGTATATTGTGATGCAAATTTTTACTTATAAGGAAACATTTTCAGAAAAGTTAAGAAACCCACTCAAAATCACTTAAATCTGGAGAGATTTAAATGTCAACATAGATTAGAAAAGGAGAAACAAATTAAATTGATAACTGCCCACAGCGTGGCAATTAGAATGATCAGAATCTAAATAAAAAGTACTCTGAATTAGAAACTCACTTGTTTATCTTGGGCCAACAGATAACCTTGAATGAACCTCTTAATTCTCTCCAAGATTCAGTTTCTTCACTTGCAAAAGTATTTAAATTCTCTGTGCCCTGAATTTCCTGCAGGTGGCAGGTCACTTCTCTCAGTTCCATGCCTGGAGATTTTTCTGTTGATGTCTCACAGAGACAAGTGTTCACATTGTGCCCTCTCCTTGGCAGGCACTACTAAATATTGTCCATCTTCTCCTTTGCTCATAAGACTAAAAACTGACAGGTACATGTACAGAGCTCTTGCAGGAGTGGTTATTAACCTCCCTCCGTGGAAAGCAGGACAGCATCTCCTCTGGATGAGCAATGCTATAGGTGTACTAGCTGACAAGAGAGCTTCAGTCTGTCCCAAGTCATGAAAAGAGCCCCTTATCATCACAGTGGAGGAGCAGAGAGTGCTGGGTAAGTGGTACAGATGAGTCTTCACCATGGTGGAGACAGAGACAGCTCCAAAAGTGAAGTGCTCTTTTATTGATGGAGGCAATTTTCATCAGTCTGAGGAGTGATAAAAGTTGCTAGCTTTCCATCCCCAGTTAGTCCTCCCAGCTTTCAGTTTATTGCTACAGCATCTTTCTAGGTCAAATGTCATTACCGGAGAGGTCAGTTATTTGATTCGTCTTAACGTGTGGGCCAGAGGTCTACTAGTAAGAACATTTCTCCGTCCAAATCTGGTGAAAAGATGAGGCTCCAATACCCATGCTGCTTAGATATTTATAACCTCTGATGTTATGAGTTAGAGTCATAAGCAGACTTAAGTGTTTATTCAAGGTGTCTGGCTTATGTCGTCAAGAACAGCAAGAAATCCTTAGTCATTCTCTGACCTGAATTTATATGAGGTATTATTGGAGTCAGGATTCATGAAACACTTTTCCCAAATGATTTGTAAAGGAGCCATTTTTCAAAACGGTTTCCTAGGTTTTGATACAGTTAATATTTGCCGTATACAATTTGCTTCCAGGGGAACTTGAAATAATGTAGGATTTTTTGGCCTATTTTATATATTGTCTCATTTTAGATATAAAAAGACTACCTATCCTTAGACAGGCAAGAGAGGTTTAGATTTCTGCCTCTTATTCTTTCTGACAAAGCTTTTTTTTTTCTGATAATGTTCAGTGTTTTTTTCTCTTTCTGAAGTTCATTCTTTCCCTTCTCTTTTCTCTTTCAATGAAAGAGATATCTACTTAATCCCTAGACTTCATATTTACCCTGTATCTTTTCTTTTCTCCTGATATAATAGTATGGTCAACTTTACCTATATCTCCTTGGTTACTTCTCTTGCTTTTAATTTCCTAGCTACTCCATCCCCACATGGGAGAATCTATTAAGGCCATTGCCTCAAAACTTCCCAATTACAATGGATCTAGAACTGATTAACTTCAAATGCTAACATCTTAAGTCATTGCTCCATCAGCTTTGGGAACAACAATCTGCTGTCCCACTAAATGGATTCCATAGGAAGTCTTTGGTTTTGTTGCTGCTGTTCTAAATACCTGAATATTTATTGGCCACCTGATGGAGATGGTTGAAAAACAATTCTTCCTTGGGTGGAAGTTGGAGAAAAAGGATTTATTTAAGGATAATGCAGGAGCCTCCTGCAGGCCCTGTGGTTTAATTTATTAGACTTCGGTTGAGGGCACTAATACCCATACAGACCCATTGAAAGATTCTGCATATCCTTGCAGCACATTCACATGTGAACTCCTACTGGTCTCTAACATGTAGGTATTCTAAGAGGAGGAGAAAAGTGAAAGTGAAAAAAATACTCATCACTCTTCAAACTAAAAAGGGAGCATATTTATATTTTTCAGTAAATAATACCAATAAATAATACAGAGGTTTATTGTATCTATATAAAGGAAACATTGAGAAAGAAGAATATGCAGACTGAGTGGCAGAAATAAAGAGAAGGGTAAATCCCCTATTAGAAAAGGTAATGACAGTGTACCCAGCATCTGGTGTTCACTTTGGCCACAAGTTGTCTGTTAATCTATTATTTTCCTTTGAAATGTGGGACACTTGTCTTATAAGATGGTTAAGAAGATGAAAGTAACTAATACAAGAAAACTGTTTGAAATTGTCCCTGGCACATGGTATTATATGTTTGTCAATATTTGTTCTCTTGTGGCACTCCAGAAGTGTTCATTCCCTGTGTTGATGGTTGTGGGTGTGGACTGTTCACTAATGTGCTGATTAATTCCTGGAAATCACTTTTCATGTAACAGCATAGATCACCCAGTCTTTCTTCACACTTCTATGTGAGCGAGACAGCCCTGAAAAACAATGCCCCCAAATTACATTTAGAGCCAGAGTTTCTTCTGAGATAGTTATTGCTTAATACAAATTTAATTTTTGAACTAAATCTGAGGAAATATATAGAGAGGACCAAAAAATTTAAATAAATAAAATTTACTTGAATTTGGAACAGTGGGTTAGTAGATCCCTGAACTTTTCCACAGAACATGGAATCTGCTAAATTTAAGGCCCTACTCTGAAACTCTATACACGTCTAAATATCTGGGACTTTGCACTTCTAATTCTTTTTCTTTTGCCATAGGTTTTTGTTCTAACATATTAAACAAACTTACATATATAAAGCGTGTGGCATTCACAAGATGCGCAGTAAATACTAATTCACTATCTCTTCTTTTTCTCCAAGATATAAACTGTCTAAAAATTAATTTTTATTCCTAATTTTCAGAAATAGGCATTGTATAAACTCAATGCACTGAATTCATTAATAATGATAGATTTTTAAATTGCCTTTTCATTACTCCTACAATATAGTAAACTAAATATTATGCTTTAGGTCATACAATTTATGGAAAGGCAAAAATCAGCCCTCCAGTGTGTATTTTTCCTTACATTCTTTAAAAAGGCAGAGAAATTAAATATATTGTTCCTCCACATGGGCTATTTAGACGTATTCCAGCATGCAAATCTTTGAACCATTTGGGGCTTTTGAACATTGAGCTAGAAATTGATTTGACTTGAATATTTTGCTCAAATTTGTTTCATAAAGTGTACTGCACTTGGAAGTTTTCTATCCTGAAACACCCAGTGTTACTTAATGAGACTGAGGCTCCTGACTTTGTCATTAGAATGAAGGATGTCAAGTTTGCAGGTGGTGAATTCCCCCAGGCAGCCCACCTGCAGTGGGTCTTCTCCTTCTCTGCCCTAGAAGCAGTTGGCCCCCTTGCCTACCTGCCACCAGATTGCCATTTCCTGAGGGCGGCTTCCTCCCAACCAGGCTCTCTGTGGAGGAAGATTGAGTTCAGCCCACTGAAATAACCTAGGTTTGTTGTCTTTTGAAAAACACAGCTATGAATAGGATCTGGTCCTCATATAGTAATGTTCCAGACTATGTGCCAGATGGTAATTTTGTCTCACTAAAATAGTATTTTCATCACAATATTTTTCCTTGAGTTTCCTGACTGTTTATAAAACACAAGTGGCTTATGGATTTAGCAAAACGAAATCACAGCACAATCGTTTGAAGACTTTGGATTTCAATTTTTATAATTATTTTCATTAAATTATAAAAAAAAGTGTTCTATTTTTTTGTATTATGAGGAATCAGAAATGATATAAAGATAAATGATGCGATTTTACTCCTTCTTATTAGAGGGAGGTATACATATATGTTTTTCTGCAATTGTAGATTTTTGTTTTTCACAAGCCATGCCCTGAATCAGAATTGTTTCTCTGCATCTTTCAAGAGCCAGTAGTGAGAGCTTGCCTGATGGACTACTGAGTGCTCCAGAGCTTAGATTACCCCTGTGAGATGAATAGGAAATGGAAGGCTTGCTTCATTTCTGAGCTCAGCCATTGCTGCTTTTCACTCAGGCTCCTTGCATCTCTGTAGGTAGAGGAAAAATGAAGTCGTTGGGAGGAGCTTTGAAGAGAGATGGCAAGGTGGAATGAGTGAAAAAAGAAAGTGTATGTGTGGTGAGAAATGCTTCTTTAAAAGCCAATAAATAGAAACTTTCCAGCAGGAAGCACATCTCAGAAATTGCAAAAAAGAAACAGGGAAAACTGAATGCTAGTCCCACTCTTAAACAAGGGCCCTAATCGGCTTTTTTCTTAACTGGGGAGCTTTTAGAAGTTTTGTATTGATTGTATGAATTTTAAAGTGTTGAAAGTTCTAAGGATATCATATGAGTTTGCTCTTGCTGTTTAACAAACCCTGCCAGAACTCATGGACTTGAGGCAGCAATTGCTTATCATCTTTACATTATGCTAACTATGGGATACATGCTGCTCATCGTCTGAATTTCAGTTGATCTAGGCTTGGCTCTGCAGGATGAGTTTGCCTTAGATTGCCATTGCTCGCTTCTGAAGGTAGGTTTTAGCTAGGTGGGGTGTGTCTGTTTCACATTTCTCTCATTCTCCCTGGACCAGCAAGTTTGCTCAGGTTAAGTTCTTCTTATAGTGATGCTAGAGACAGAAGAAAGTAAGGCTACTTCATTGAGGGAGGGGGCGCTAATGTAAATGGGGTAGTTTTTCTAATTTCTCTTTCAGAAGATTCATCACTGATGTATAGAAATGCATTTGATTTATGGGTATTGATTTTATATTCTGCTACTTTGCTGAATTCATTTATTAATTCTAGAAGTTTTCTGGTGGAATTTTTTGGATCCTCTAAGTAAAGAATCATGTCTTCGGCAAATAATGATAATTTAACAACTTCTTTTCCTGTTGGTATCCCTTTAATTTCTTCTATCTGTCTAACTGCTCTGGTTAGGGTTTCAAAGACTGTGTTGAATAGAAGTGGTGAAAGAGGACATCCCTGTCTTGTTCCCATTTTTAGGAGGAATTCTTCCAATTATTCCCCATTTGAGGATGATGTTGGCTTTCGGTGCGGGTAAATGGATGAAGTTGGAGAACATCATGCTAAGCAAACTAAGCCAATCCCAAAAAAACCAAAGGCCGAATGTTTCCTCTGATAAGTGGATGCTGATCCATAATGTGGGGTGTGGGGTGCATGGGAAGAATGGAGAAACTTTGGTCAAAGGGGAGAGGAGGGAAGGGATGGGACATGGGAACAGGAAAGATGGTGCAATGCCATGGACAACAATGCCCTAGGTTCATGTGTGACTGCACATATGGTGTAACTCTATATTGTGTACAACCAGAGAAGTGAAAAGTTGTGCTCCCTTTGTGTACAATGAATCAAAATGCATTCTGCTGTCACGTAAACCTAATTAGAATAAAAAATATATGTATTAAAAAAAAGCAAGGCTAAAATACAACACATGCTGTTCTAGTAATCAAACTGATCACAAAGCTAAGGTCCCTTGAAGACAGGGGATGAACAGTAATATGCCTGTTAGGAGGCAGAATTACAAAGTTGTATGGCAAAGGGCATGTATGTGAAGAGGCATGAAAAATTGGGGCCAATAATGCAACTTCACAAATGTTATAATGAATCTAGTGGGAAGTCCATAGAGTGTTTCAAATGACTCCTCTCTCCTTGTCTGAACATTTTGAAAACCTTCCTTTCAATGCACTGAGAACACCCTATCAGAACTTGGTGAATACCAATCAGCTTTTGTGTTGCTGGAATACCCACAAAAATGAAGCTTTGCTCATCTTTTCACATCATCCCGCCCTAACTAGAGTAAAGAGAGAGGGTATTTAGGAAGGTTTTTAATGCAAATTTTTGTAAGTAGTTATTTATTTTTTAAAAAAGTAAATTCACAGTGATGTGAGGAAAATGAATTCTTGACAAAGATCAAAAAAAAAAAAAAAGGGTTCAGAGCCAGAGTGGATTTATCAAAATGCAAATATTTTAAACAAAACAGAACTTCACAATTGCGTACAGAAGCTGTTCTCTCAAAGCCTACTGGGGACATTTTCTAGTTTACATAATGTAATTAAATTCAAGCCTGATGAATTCAAGTTTATCCCAAAGACATTATTGGCAACATGATCCCATGTGGGGAAAAGGCTGAGGAAGTAACATGTTTGGGGGCCAGGAGAGAATTAGAAAATCATATCTAAAGCTCACAGCAATTGTTCATAAGGATTCCTCTATAACACTGTTCAGCAGTGATGGGAAGGAACTAGAAACCTTTCTGGAACTAGTGTTCACTCTAATATCCAACTGTGTGCTTGGAAAAATAAAAAAATAAAAACTTCTCTTTCTGCCCACAGGAGTAGCAAATGTGCTTTTCTCTTGGGATTCTAACAGCTATGAGGGATAATGTTCCTTTTTCCTTTGGGTAATCATGACTTGTAAACATCATTTCTTTATATCCCTGATTTAGGTTCATTCTGCCTTTTATGGAAATTTCCGATATACCATTCAGAAATTTTATTTTTAAATAAATTTTATCTTTAAATAAACTCCCTAAAATTTTATTTTTAGCTCAAATTAAGTTTATTATTTCAGTTATCTCTAGATTATGTCAGATTTCTTAGGTAAGGCAAAATACCAAATGTCAATTTTAAAAATGAAGGACTTCTATCAAAAGAAACACAGATGCACAAAACTTTCCTCCAGAAAACACTAACACATCTTCAAGAAAAAAAAAATACATGAATTTCATTCTGTAGATGTTATCAAATGGGAGACCCCCCCACACACACACACATACTCCTTTTTTATAAGAAAACTATTCCATGTTGGTGATGATGGAGTGAAAACAGAAATACAGTGTTGATGTGATTGTAAATTGGCACAATCTTTTGGGAGAGCATTCAAACAATAAGAACCAAAAGTCTTTGCTGCAGTTTTACCCTTAACCCAGCAATTGCATTTCTAGGACTTTATCCAAGGAAACAATGAGTAATATGCACAGAAACTAATGGAAGAGGATGTCCACTGCCATCATATTCATAATAATAAAAGCTTGGGAACCACTTAAGTGTCCAAAAATAAAACAATATTAAAAATAAATGGTATACTCATATCAGGGAATATTCTTTAATTAAGAATATATTTTGGCTGGGTGCAATGACACACGCCTGTAATCCCAGCACTTTGGGAGGCTGAGACAGGAGAATCACGAGTTCAAAGCCGCCTCAGCAATGATGAGGTGCTAAGCAACTCAGTGAGACCCTGTCTCTACATAAAACACAAAATAGGGCTGGGGATGTGACTCAGTGGTTGAGTACCCCTGAGTTCAATCCCCAGTACCAAAAACAACAACAAAAATATATTTTGCCACATTTTAATGACACAGGGAAAATATTGGTAGTATAATATTTAATGAAATTTCAGAATATAAACACTGAAATATTTAATATGGAATACCTAAGAAATATTTAATATCTAATATCTAAGAAGCTATGTAGTTGACTATGTGAAAGGAAATGTTGTTAGCTTCTATAAATGGGATTTTTTAGTACTTATTTTTATTACATTTTTACAAAATTCTCAAGTTTTTTTTAAATAGAATGTGTTTTGATTTCATGATTAGAGAGAAGTGCTATTTATAAAGATGATCTCTAGAAAGAAATGAAAACTAATTATAGGTAAGATAGTCCACAAATGTACTCTAGAGGCATATCCTTAAATCAATAAGAAAGTAAATCACTCCCTGTCATTGAGTGCCTCATATACTTAAGAGTAAAAATGTAATTTTATAAGCAGTTATGGAGGTATAATGATTCACAGTTAAACCAAAACAGTGATGTAAAATTATGAAGGACACAGATTCAGAAATTAGATAAAATATTAGGTTCCCAAATGCTGAAAGAGAGCTGGAAGAACTTTAACTTTAGATCAGATTCAAATAGATTCTTTGAGAATTTAGACTACTGTGGGAATACTGGAGCCATAAAAATAGGACATTTCATACCCTCTGTTTTAAGCAGCAGCTATCCTTCACTTAATCATGCTCAGAAGACCTTGGGAAGTATCAGGGGATGGAGGTGCTAAGAATGAGTGCTCTAGCTGGTTTAGGGAACAGACACTAATTCCTTCTGCAAACGCCATGCAAGCTGACAATAAAGAGTTAAAGAAGAAATCCAAGTGACACAGAAGCAAAGATATCCAAAAGCCATCCTCAGTCCAGAGGAATATATTCCACTTCCCCTGAGTTCTTTACATGTTGGACTATTTCCTGCTGCTGCTGCTTTTTTTTTTTCTTTTTAGTACACTATGTAGAGGATGCTACTTGAGAATAAAATAAATCAAATCGTGTAGCAGAACACTGAGAATTTAGCAAGGTTTGTTATTTTATTATTTTTCATATAACAGTAGAGTATATTTTGAAATATTATACATACACAGAATAAGTAGAATGTGTTCCAATTAGGATCCCATTATTGTGGTTGTACATGATGTAGATTTACATTGGTTGTATAATTATACATGAGAATAGGAAAGATACGTCTGACTCATTCTTCTCTATATTCCCTATATTCCCTTTTGTCTAGTTCAATGAACTTCTAATCTTCCCCTCCCTTGCTCTGGATTAGTATCCACATATCAGAGAGAACATTCTGCCTTTAGTTTTTTAGGACTGGCTTATTTCACTTAGCATGATATTCTCCAACTCCATCCATTTATCAGCAAATGCCATAATTTCATTCTTTATGGCTGAGTAATATTCCATTGTGTATATATACCACATTGTCTTAGTTTAGTTCCATAGCTTAGCTATTATGAAGTGAGATGCTATAAACATTGAAGTGGAGGCATCACTGTAGTATGCTGATTTTAAGCCCTTTGGGTATAGACCGAGGAGTGGAATAACAGAGTCAAATGGTAGTTCCATTCCAAGTTTTCTGAGGAATCTCTGTACTGCTTACCAGAGTAGTTGCACCAATTTGCAGTCCCACAAGTGATGTATAAGTGAACTTCTTTCCCCACATCTTTGCCAAAATGTATTGTAGCTTGTATTCTTGATAATTGTTATTCTGACTAGGGTGAGATAGAATCTCAGTATGATTTTTATTTGCATTTCTCTAATTGCTAGAAATGTTGCACATTTAACTGAAAGCATTCCCTCTAAAAACTGGAACAAGACAGGGATGCCTCTCCATCCCCCTCCGGCTCCATGCAGCATAATCCTGGAAATCCTAGCCAAAACAATTGGATAAAAGAAAGAAATTAAAGGGATACAAATAGGAAAAGAAGAGTTCAAACTATCCCTATTTGCTGATGACATGATTTTATATTTGGAAGACCCAAAAAACTTCATCAGAATGCTTCTAGAACTCATAAATGAATTCAGCAAAGTAGTAGAATATAAAATTAACACCCATAAATCAATTGTGTTCCTATACACCAATGATAAATCAGTTGAAAGAGAAATCAGGAAATCTATCCCATTCACAGTAGCCTCCAAAAAAATAAACTATTTGAGAATCAACTTAATAAAAGAGGTGAAACACCTCTACAGTGAAAACTACAGAACATTAAAGAAAGAAATTGAAGAAGACCTTAGAAGATGGAATGATCTCCCATATTCTTGGATAGACAGAATTAATATTGTCAAAATGGCCATATTAACAAAAGCACCATATAGATTGAATGCAATTCCTATTAAAATCCCAATGACATTCTTCATAGCAATAGAAAAAGCAATCATGAAATTAATTTGGAAAAATAAAAGGCTCAGAATAGCCAAAGCAATACTTAGTAAGAAAAGTGATGCAAGAGACATCACAATACCAGACCTTAAATTATATTACAGAGCTATAGTAACAAAAACAGCATAATATTGTATTGTCACCAAAAGAGACATGAGGACCAGTGGAACAGATTAGAAGACACAGAGTCAAACCCACATAAATAGTTTTCTTATACTAGACAAAGGTGCCATAAACACACATTGGAGAAAAGGTAGCCTTTTCAACAAATGATTCTGGGAAAACTGGAAATCCATATATAGTAGAATAAAATTGAACCCCTGTATCTCATCCTAAAAATCAACTCAAAGTGGATCAAGTACTTAGATATTAGACCAGAGACTGCTCCTACTAGAAAAATAAAAGGAGGTCTAGCCCTTCACCATATTGGCTTAGGAACTAACATCCTCAAAAAGAGTCAAAACATGCAAAAAATAAAATCAAGAATCAATAAATGGGATGGTATCAAACTAAAAAGCTTCTTCGCAACAAAGGAAACAATCAAGAACATTGAAGAGAGAGCCTACAGAATGGGAGAAAATCTTTACTGCCATCACCTCAGAACATTAATCTCCAGGATATACAAAGAACTCAAAAACTTAACACCAAAAACCAAATAACCCAGTCAATAAATGGGCAAAGGAACTGAACAAGTATTTAACAGAAGAAGAAATATGGATGGTCGAAAAATATATGAAAAAATATTTCCTGCTTCTTGAGTCACTCTTGTGTGATGGAGCTGGCTTGTACCTCCTTGCAAGTGCCAATGCTGTTCATCTCTGTTGGTTGTATTTGCACCATGAAATTGATGTGCTGGTGGGAGTCAGGGTTTCGTTTCCCTGGAAAGCCAGTTGTTAAATATTGGCTAGCATATCACACCCTGGACCTGTCTTCTTGGTTTTAGGTCTCTCATTCCATTGCTTGGTATCATTTCATCTCCTCTCTATTACAAAAGTATCACAAACATTCTATCCAAACTTGCTAACTTTTCCCATAAACTGAGCATCTTCAAAATCCTCCAAGTGCCATATCAATGACAGGTACTGACCTGGGAAAACCAGTGATTCTTAATCACATCTACTCCTTCATCAACTCCATCATAAACCATCATCATCTGCACAGGTAGTTAGCAAAATCTCTTCACTACTTCTCATGTTGATCCACTCTAATTCTGCACTTACCATAATATCCTCCATGGGGATTTCTTATTATTATTATACTTATTTTTTTCTTTTTGAACTGTGATTTAATGGAATAAAGACAACTCCATTTCCCTCTTTTCCTGATTCCATCAGAATACCCCACTGACTTCCCTCTTCAAAGATCTTGCTTCAATTTGACCTTTATTTCCTTTTTAATATATTTTTTATTAGAGCATCATGATTATACATAGTAATTGGGTTGATTTTGACAAAATCACACATGCAAGGAATTTGATCTCAAATATTCCTCTTCCCTTCATTCTCCTCTTCTCCTATTCTCTCTCCTCTGCTCTAATAAACTTCCTTATTCTACATATACATAAAAATGAAATTCCCTTTGGTATCTTTATATATGAAAGCCATTTCTGGGAAGAGAAGAATAGAGAAACTTAAAGTTTCCAGAAATGGAAGTTGAAAATGATCATTGTTTTAATTTTTCCAATTCTATTTTGATTCTGTTAAGGTACATGTAATATAAAATGTACCATAATTATTGTTTTAAGTGGTCTTAAGTATATTCATAGTATTGTACAACCATCACCACCTTACATTTCCACAACTCTTTCCATGTTATAAAACTGAATTTTTTTTTAGAATTTATTTTTTTAATTTATTTGTTTTAATTAGGTATATATGACAGCAGAATGTATTTTGATTCATTGTACACAAATAAAGCACAACTTTTCATTTCTCTGGTTGTACACAATGTAGAGTTGCACCATATGTTCAGTCATCCATGTACCTAGTACCTAGGGTAATGATGGCCATCTCGTTTCACCATCTTTCCTGCCCCCAAGCCCCCTCCCTTCCCCACCCTTCCCTTTGCCCAATCATTTTTCCTCCATTCTTCCCATACACCACCCTGCCCACTGCATTATGGATCAGCATCCACTTATCAAAGATAACATTGAGGCTTTGGTTTTGGGGGATTGGCTTACTTTGCTTAGCATTATATTCTACAACTTCATCCATTTACCTGCAAATGCCATAATTTTATTCTCTTTTAATGCTGAGTAATATTCCATTGTGTATATATACCACAGTTTGTTTATACATTCATCTATTGAGGAGCACCTAGGTTGGTCCCACAGTTTAGCTATTGTGAAATGAGCTGCTATAAATATTGATGTGGCTCTGTCACTGTATGCTGATTTTAAGTCCTTTGGGTGTAGACCAAGGAGTGGGATAGCTGGATCAAATGGTGGTTCCATTCCAAGTTTTCTAAGGACTCCCCATACTGCTGTCCAGAGTGATTGCACCAATTTGTAGTGCCACCAACAATATATGAGTGTACATTTTTCCCCACACCCTTACCAACACTTATTTTTGCTTGTATTCTTGATAATTGCCATTCTGACCAGAGCAAGATGAAATCTTAAGAGTACATAAAACTGAAATTTTGAATTCACTAAATAGTAACTAATTTCATCCCCCATCCTTAGCAACCATCATTGTAGTTTTGTCTGTATGATTTTTAACTCTAAATACTCTCAATACTTCATATAAGTGAAATCATACAGTATTTATCTTTTTTAAAAAATATTTTTTAGTTGTAGGTGGACACAATATCTTTATTGATTTATTTTTATGTGGTGCTGAGGATTGAACCCAGTGCCTCACACATGTGAGGCAAGCGCTCTACCACTGAGCCACAATCCCAGCCCCAGTATTTATCTTTTTGTGACTGTCTTTCTTTTCATAGTATATAGCTCATGTCAGAAGTTACTTCTTTTAAGGATGAAGAATATCCCATCATTATGTATGTCCCACATTTTGCTAATCCAATCAGCTGCCCATGGACACTTGAAGTGCTTTTATATTTTGGCTATTGTGAATAACACTGCTGTGAACATGCCTGTGTAAATATCACTTTGAGACTCCATTTTCAATTTGAGGGGATATATACTCAAGTGGAATTTCTAGATCACATAATAACTCTAAGTTTATTTTTTGAGGAATTATTATCCTGTTTTCTACAATGGTTGTACCATTTTACATCCCCACCAACAGTATACAAGTATTCCAATTTCTCCATATCCCCACTAATGTTTCTTTTTTTCTCCATCATAATGAGTTTGAGGTAATATCTCACTATAGCTGTGATTTGCATTTCCCTAATGATATTCCCTAATTATATTGAGCATCTTTTTGTGTGCATTTGCCATTTGCTTATCATCTTTAGGTGTTCTCTATATATTATTGGTATTAATCCATTATCAGATATATGATTTGCAAATTTTTTTGTGGATTACCTTTCTACTTTGTTAGGAATGTCTATTGGTGCAAATTTTTTAAAAATTTTAGCAAAGTTAAATTTTCCTGTTTTTTCCTTTGTTGCTTGTGATTTTGTTGCCAATGTCATAAAATTTTGTTTTATATTTTCTTCTAAGAGTTTTCTAATTTTAGTTCTTAAGTATAGATCTTTGATCGTTTGAGTTGATTTTTATATGTGGTATTAGGTAACAGTCCAACTACATTTGCATATTTGATTATAATATGTCTCAATGTGGTTTTTGAATTAATCCTACTTAGAATTTATTGATATGATTATATGTATTTCTTTCATCAAACTTGGGATGTTTTGTGATGTTATTTCTTCAAATATTTTCTCTATCCATTTCTCTCTCTTCTCCTTTAGGGACTCCCACATAGGTATGTTGGTTTGCTTGATGGCGTCAATGTCTCTCTTAGGCTCTAGTCACTGTAAAAAAAAAATTTTTTTTTTAGTTGTTAATGAACCTTCATCTTATTTATATGTGGTGTTGAGATTTGAATTGAGCCCAGTGACTCACACATGCTAGGAAAGTGTTCTACCGGTGAGCTACAACCCCAACCCTTGTCATTTTCATTCAATCTTTTTTCTTTTTATTCCTCAGACAGGTTAATTTTCATTGTGTTATTATCAAGTTCACTGATTCTTTTCTTCACCTGCTCATTCTGCCTTTGAATCCCTCTAGTGAAATTTTTGTTTTGATTATTATATTTTCTTTAGCTCCCAGATTTCTTTTTGTTTGTCTTAGGTTTTGGTTCAAACATTGTTTTTAAGTTTTTCATATCTTCCTTCCATTCTTTGAACATCTTTGTGACAGTTGTTTTAACATCTTTGCCTAGGACAATTGCCATAAGGTAGTTTTCAGAAATCATATCTATTGTTTTCCTCTTTTTCTTTAGAATGTCCCATAATTTCTTATTTCTTTAAATACCTTGTGATGTTTTTGTTAAGAATTAAACATTTAAATGTGATAATGCCATACTCTGAAAATTAGGTTCCCTTCTTTCTCCAAAGTTTGCTACTTTTTGTTATTTTTGTTGTTATTCATTGCTGGGGTTGTAGTGTTAGTTGTTTGTGCCAAGAATCAACGTGAGGCAATAATTAAGGTTTCTCAGGTCTTTTCTGAGCCTGTGCCTTCCCATGAGCATATGTGGTCAATTTCTAATTTTCTCATATAGGCGATTTAATGTTCTATATTTAGTATCTGGTTTCCAAAAAGGAGAGGGATCAAAGAGGGTTGGGAGAAGGATGATGGCCCTTTAAATCCTCTGCAACTGACTTCAGTGGTAGAGAGGGCTTGCTTGCTCAATGGAAAGAAGTACAGTAACACCTGCCCACCTCTGTGTGCACCTCTGTGATGAGAAAGCAGTGAGCTAGTATCAGTTTACAGACTCCTCTGATTTGGAGGGAAGGATCATTTTTCCCCACCCTGGCTCCTGCAAGCTGTATGCAAGCTCCTTTGGGAGCAGATAAAAGCTGCTTGCCTTGGACTAAGGGAGGTTATGGGTAAACACTACTTTGCTAAGAGCTGAAATTGATCAAACTTAACTGCATTTGATTGCCCAAGTGTTCCTCCAGGAAGGTGCAAGCCTTTGATGAATCCCAGGGTTCCAAAACGGTTAGATCAGGCAGATGCTGCCAGTGCTGTGTAGGTGGGAAGATAGGATCCTGATGCTTCCTACCATGCCATTTTCCCAGAATCCTATTAGATTAGTATAATTACTTAAATTTTGAGATTAGTTTTATGCTAGTAAGGTATGATTAACAATGATGATAACCACCATTTATTAAGAACCTGTTTGAGCAGATTGTTCAAAACCACAAAGGAAGATGAGGATGTAGAATCTCAAAACCCAAGTGGAGTTGCACATTTGCTTAGCGGCAATGCTTAGATTTGATCCTGGGTCCATATTAATCCAAACTGATACAAGAGGTTCATTGTCCCTACTATTGTAAGAACCTTGGTTCAATTCTGTTAGACTTTTAAGATTCATTTTTATTTTTTTTCATTCTCTGACCTCATCTCACAGTTTACTCCAACCTTGAACCTCACATTTGCCCAATAATCAGGTTTGGGAAGCAGTTTCACAAGACTTTTGTAGTTAAAAAAAAAAATTAAATGATTGCTTAAAACTTGGCAAATATCTGTTCAGTACTGTCCAGATGTGTGGGATGCTAAATTTTAATGATGTCAATATTAAGAACATAAATCAGGGTTTTTCCTGAAGACTTCCCTAAGATTTGGATAAATCCTCAACTCTTCCTTTGTTCTAAATGTTTTGTGATCTAAGAATAAACAACTATCCGATAAATATTTTTCTTCTCCAGATTAAATGATATCAGGCAAAGGAGAAAGTCTTAGAGAGCAATGACATGATAGTCACTGGAAAAAGAGCTTTCCTCTTTAAGGTAATAAATTATTGTTTTTGATATAGACAAAGCAAAAGAGCACGGCCAACATCCATGCTAAAATATTCATTTACCATTTTTTCCAGAAACTTAACAGAGAAAGTATTCATACGTGGTCAATAGCAACTCTTCTTCTTTTTGTATTATTCATTAATTTACACAAACACACACACTTGTTCATCTAACAAACACCTAAGGAGAACTGATTATGTATCACATGCAGGTTCCTGGAGTATGGGTAAGATACATATAGAGAAAAGAAACTGTGTATTCAGGGAATGCATAGCTGAGTGCAAGGCAAGCATACAAACAAGGATGGACCACACTCTATGGTCAGTGCTTCCAGAGAATTGTTCTTAGTTTGAAATTGATGGCGAAATGTGCAAGAACTGCTCCTTGAGAGAAGAGTGTTTTAGGTTATATGTCTTTAGATTTTCATTGCATTCCATAGGATGAACTTGCCTGATGTGGGCAAAACTTCTCCTTGCACCTTGACTCTGTCTCTTGAAAGAGAGAGGAATTCACTCAGTGGTGAATTCACCACGAAATTTGCCTTCAAGAGGACACAGAAGTTAGTAAGTAAAAACTGTGGTATTTCTGTTCAAAAATAGTTCTTATTAATTTGCCAGTGTCCTGTTTTGTATATTTAATGTTAGAATGTCACTTCTTAAAAACATTTTATGCTAGTTAAACAAAGGGACATTACCCTGTTCTGAACTTCATAACCAGAATGCAGGAATAAATCCCATGGCATGGAAGACCCTCAGGAATATCCTTCCCTGAATGCAGCTGTTTCCATGTCCCACTAATATATCTCCCCTCACATTCATTAGTATGCATAACAAGGCCATAAATGAGAAACAAGTATATATTTTTACAATTCCTTCATGCTTGGAATATACTTACATAGATAATTACAGTAAATTATAACAATGTAAAAGTAAGAGTAGTCTTTTAATTTTGGGCTAGGATACATGATAAAAGGTTATTTCATTTGAATATGCTATAGATGTTCATGGTAATAGGAAAATATTACATATGCATATGTTGAGATTGTGCCTTGACCTGACATTATAAAGTCCACTTTGATCGCTAAAATATTCAAAAACAAAGGTCACATTTGTTTGTTATCAAATACCTTTCCACTTCATATACTTGCACACAGCACATATAATCTTTTCTCTTCCTCCTCTCTCAATCCTCTCTCACTCCCTCCTCCTCAACTGTCTCTCCATTCACCATCCATCCACCCATTTCTATACAGGTATGTATTGGGTATCTACTGTGTATCTCCCTGGAGATGCAGTGGAGAATATGTCATGGAATCTGCCTTCAAGAATCTTGTAGTTTAGTAAAGAAACTAGAGCATTGTGGAGGCAATTATAACAAGTCATATGAAGAAGAAGAAGAAGAAGAAGCTGAGATAGCACACAGGAGACTTATCAACAGGGTCATAGGGTAAAGGAATTTGTCAGATACAAGAGGGAGTGGTCCCAAAAAGAGGCATGCAATTTGTAGGACAATTGCACAAACCTAAGGAACACATATAGACTCAGGCTTGTTGCAAGATGGCCATCTTGCACTATCCTTGAATGTCTCTGTGAACTGTGATTTCTGGAAGAATTTTGATAAAGTTTTGCTACCCAATTGTGTTTCAATTTAAATTTCAACAGCAGTAGCTAGTATGTGTAAGGAGTGTATGTGTAAGGAGGGTATTGATACATAGTTTAGCCTTTTCCTGAGCAAAAAGAACAGTTAGATTTGAAAAGTCCTTATATATGATAGCTTCATTAAATATGGTCATCGAGCACACAGCTTGAGTCAAGAATTGGATTAAATAAGATTTATAGAAATAGAACTTCATTTGGCAGCCTTCTTTACCTATAGCCACAAATCCTTTCAAGTACATTGGTTCAAATATAGATTTTCCAAGTAAATACAATTTTAACCATGTGGTCTTGATTTCAAGTGTCTCCACTATTTTGCCCTTCCTTCTAACTCATTATGTCCTCTTATTCTACTTTCACTCCGTTTAAAATATCTTCTTTTAAATTTTATCTGTTTTGTCTTCCTCTTCTTGCCTTTACTACTTATTTCTCTGTTATCCTCCATGTCAAACTGGTTTTCATGGTGGACTTTCCATGTGGTTTAATAAAATTTTATCTGTCCTCATGCAAAATCTCCCTCAAGATTTGCGTCTTATAACAGACATGTAGTGAGCTATCAGAAATTAAGGTAAAGGAAAGAATCAGTGAATCCATGTTACTTGTACCCAAAGTATGCCATGATTCTCCTTCCCTAAGACACAAACTCATGTCTAGAAGGTATGCTGAGCAAAGTCAAGATTTGAGGTTCTAACACATCAATAAACATCCTTCCCACACATAACAGATAGGTGATCATCTGGCGTCAATGTCTTTATCACTCAAAGAAAACACTTGTTTATCAGAAAACACACATAAAAGCATAAGAGATCCAGGCTACACATTGGCACTAAGCATCAAAAACCTTGCTCTCATAATTGACATGCAAATATTCACTAGTTACTCGAGGAGGATCAAGGTTAGAAGATAACGGTTCTTTCATCTGGAGAGCTGGATGCCGTTATTTGTTCCTTGAAGAAATCATTATTGTTAATCCTGTAACCATTATCACTTCACCTCTTGATTACTTTTGTTTCCCCCAAGCATAACCAACTCTAAGCTGCCATCTTTCCTTTCTTCACAATGCTGCCATCTTATTTCCCTTGGTCTAGGAGATGTAGTTAAAAGGCCAATTTAAAATACTTGAAAATAATTCCTCCTAGTGCCAATGTACTGAAGCTCTTCCACTTAATCTGAAACGGCTCCACTATTGGAGGAAGAGAAACACAATAAATTTACCTCAGGAGAAATATAAATACTTATTGAAAAGATGTATGTGAAAAGAAACCATTTAACCATCTAACCAAGACATAAGAGTGTGCCTCCACCTCTCTATCAAGTTCCCAATTCTCTCTCTCTCTCTTACACATACATACACACATACTTCCTCCTTTTTCTGTCTTTCTATGTTTATCTGCTTTGTGTGTGAATCACTATGACTTGAGTCTATATGACCAGCTGGCTCCAGGGTCTATCATCAATTGATGAGTTAGTTCCTTTTTCATCTCTTAGTTTATGTTTTTGAGAACAAACATGATTATATCTGTTCATCTTTTCAAGCTAGGCCACACTAGTTTGGCCTAGGTCATAGGTCTCAGAAAATCCTTTTCAGAGGTCATGCTAATCAAATCACTTATGTTCAGGGGTGAGTAAGCCCTTTATATTTCATATTGAAAAGGAATTTCCCCAGAGAAGAGCATGGCTTGTAGCTGCTCAGAAATAAATTAGAATTCCCTATATCCCTCCCATCTCAGTATCGATGCCTTACTTATATTTCTAGGAAAATAAGATTGTAAAACTTGTCATATGTATACACACAGACCCTCTCTGTTATGTTCATACATATATATACATATGTATGAAAATACACACACTTGTGTGTTCATGCATATATATACACACATGTATACATAGGTTATATATATGCTTCTTTTAGAAAGTGCTCCTTTTATATTTCTGAAATAAAAAACCAGTTTGTTTTGTCAGAATATTATCACAATTAGAAAATCCTAACTTTATAAAACTTTGAAAAAAAACTAAGACATTTCTAGCCACTGTAGGTTTCAATGACTCTATTTACTTGAGGTAACTATAGGCAATTTTAGTCTAAGAATGCTCCTCAGTGCTTGAAGATCTTCAAAGCAGGGTCATCCATGGTGCAATAGAAGTTACCTAGGAAAATTGTAGGTAGGAGAAGAACAGCCAATTGAAAAGCAATTGAGCTTAGGAGCCAGAAATGTAAATTCATATCACAACTTGCATGTAAACATAAAAAGTGAATGGTATATGCCTCAAAGTGTCATTCTTCCCATCCACTTTCTCCTTTGCAGTGCCAACATACATGTAGCACATGCATTTTGTGCTACATACATGTTAAGTCACACAGCACACCAAATCCACCATTAGAAGGCTAAACTGGGTCAACTGTTGGACAATCAGCTGCCCAGTTTCCATTCTTGTATTCAGTGCTTGGTGCTTGTGACAGCTAACAAGAACTGATTAATCCTAAAACTAGTTAAATTGGTGATTCTCAACTAGACAGGCTTAGCCATGCAGGTGATGCTTCTACCCCCTTCTCCCCCTCTTCCTTCTTCATTTCTTCCTTTTCTTTGTTGTGTTTCGTTGGATGGCTCAAAGACAGAAAACCTGAGCAAAGAAAACTATGGCTAGTACCTGAGATTACAGCATAATTACATACACTTACGTTAAAAGAATCACATGATTACATAGATTATGTAAGAGCTTCATTTCTACAAATCACCCAGTAGTTAACTATTCTACAGTTTGCATCTATAATCATGAGCACTGTCTTGAAAACCTTTTTTGATTTTCCAATCTGTGTTGCAGATTCGTGATTTCCCCCAAAATCCCTGCCCCATGAAGTTCTTTCTCTCTCTCCCCTGGCTCTCCTTACTAAACATAATTTAGCTTTTGTCTCCATATTCATTTTTCTTCTTGGCCTTTGCATATGTTGGTGACTGTACATTGACACTCTTCCCTTATCATTGTCTGGCTAATCCCAAATTATCTTCATTCTTCAGTTTAGGTGTCAAATTATCAAAGAACCCTTCTCAACAGAGTGGTGAAGCCACTGATTCCATCTCTCATCCCAGTATACCATTCTCTGGGAAGTTCTAAACTCCAGGATGCCAAGGATCTTCCTTGATCACACCTGTATCCCTTTTCTCTAGCACAATGTTTGCGAAATGAGTATTCAATGAATATTTGTTAAAATAGTGAATGATTATGAAAATTGACTTCTAATTAAACATCGGACTTGAAAATAGGCAGAGATTAAGAAGGATGTCTTGTTGATATTTCCTACAGAATAGACTCTACATATTTCTGTGCACAAATGTTTTCTAAGGCAGAGTTCTTGGTTTCTTTTTTACCCCTCCAAAATAAATGATCTTTTTATTTAACCAAAACAATATAATTTTGAAGATATGTATTATACATTACAGGCACTAAATCATATGATAAAGTACACATTTGAAAAGATTTCCCAGGAAATTTTTCACTTTAAAGCTACAAAAGTTCCTCTAAGCTAATGTATTTTGTCATGATCAAATTAATTAGGGTCTTTTACTCTCTCATTTTTTTTCCCCCTCAAAGGTGAAGAGACAACTTTCCATTTCATAGAAACCCTTGTGAGACTGTGTCTTTTCAAAGTAATGACACCTCTAGAAAAGATAAAATGCTGAGTGATTACCTTTGTTAAAAAGAAAGGGAAGAGATCATGATTGCACATCTCCTGGGAGACTCAATAGCCCTGAGCCATCACAGTACAGCAGGCAGAGTACACCATCAGCACAGCCACTGAAATTCTGGGCTTTTTCTCATGATAATTCCCAAATCAACAGGACTCAGTAGAGAAAGTGAGTTTCCCTCCTAAATTATCCAATAAATTCAAGGATTTCTTAGAGAGTAACCATACTCTCCATCAGGAAATTAGTCTGATTTGTCTGCAGGTACTTAGAACTTCAATCTATTCTACTAAGCATTATTATGAGTACCTTATCAATTACAGGATTGCAAAATCTGGTGTGGGGAAGCAGGCAGGATGCTTATGATGGAGTGCTCTGAGTCAACTTAGTAAAAGGAAGAAAAGGAAAGAATTTGGGAGACAAGGAATTGAGCTGTGATGCAGTACCCAAGGCTACTTTAGATGCTCTGACTGGTCCAAGATGGTCTGACCTTTTTACTCCCTCGTTGGTCATTGGTTATTGTCTGCTACCAAGTGTCACAACCTTGAGGAAACAACTAAGATAATACCTAAACATCTAAGACAATACCTTGAGGAAACAACTAAGATAATACGTATACATGGGTTGAAGGCTACCTACAGCATTCCCAGAAAATGCAAAAGTCTGTCATCTTAGGGAGATATGGGTGATGTATTACACATAGGCATTGCAAAAATGCTAAGTGACAAAGAAATAAATGAGACATTAATTTTGCCCCAAAAGATTTAACATTATAAGCAGGGAGACAGACCTAGTAAGAGTCAAGGAATAAAAGGCATTAATTTTGAGGCAAAGGAAAAGTAGTCAGTACTTATGACTATAGAAAAAAAGAAAGACCTTCTAGCAGAGGTGCTGTGTGTGGATCTCAAAGATAAGCACCATTTCAACAGATAGAGAAGCGCGAAGCTGGCCATATAGGCTGCAGGGCAAGTGCCATCCCAGGAAAGTAGGAACAATATTGGTAAATGAAGGGTAAAAGTCTGACTGTTAGATAAAAAAAGAAGGAGAGAGATGGTCATGGAAGAATGGATGGAGCAGCTGAATTCTACAGCAGTGATCAATGTTGTTTCAGTATTAGTGATAGCCAGGCATGATGGCACACACCTATAATCCTATCAGCTCAGGAAGCTGAGGCAGGAGTATCACAAGTTCAAAGCCAGCCTCAACAACCTAGCGATGCCCTAAGCAACGTAGCAAGACCCTATATCAAAATAAAAAACAAAACTGGCTTGGATGTGACTCAATGGTTAAGTACTTCTGGGTTCCATGCCTGGTACCAAAATAACAATAATAAAAATAAATAAATAATTTTGGACCTCCATGGCTTCAAATTGAAGTTAGATGAAAGTTTTATCACTTAGGTAATGTTTTAGGAATGAAAACTAAAAACTAGGGGAAAAAAATGAAGAAAAAGAGTCTGGCAACATTGGGCCCACACTCCCTCATAGTGTACTATCGGTTGAAGCTAAATAACAGCACCTCCTGGTAGTAGGCACACACTCTTTATTCCTCCAAGGTCTCTAGTACTCTATAGAGAGAGCTGGTATTCTTCCCTCACCTGTCTCTATAAGGTGCCATGTTGATTGATGACACTCACTCATCTAATATCATCCTTTCATGGATTCAGAAACTAAGATGCAAAGTGGGAGGTAAGCGGTGTCTCCAAAACCCTACATCTATCTCAGCTGAGCTCTGGATGACATACAAAATTTAAGTAATTTCATTGTTACAACCAGACTATAACATTTCATGACCCATCTATGAAGCATAAAGGTTTCACCCCAAAGTTAGAGGCCTAGGAGAACAGTACATTTTTATCAACTCATAGCCATGAAATAGAGGAGTTGCTTAGCAGAGTAGTCCTGACTTGGAGTCTCTCATGAAGTTGCATTTCAGAAATTGGCCCTGGCTGCAGGCATCTGAAAGCTTGACACAGGCTGACAGATACTCGTCCAAGGTGTTTTATTCACCTGCATGGCAAGTGGATGCTGGCTGTTGGCTAGAATTTTCTGTTCTTCATCACATGTACCTCTTCAGAGGGTTTTGTTAGTGTCTTTGTAGCATGGCAGCTGGCTTCCCCAAGGAAGAAGAGGAAACAACTTTGTGACCTAATCTGGGAAGTCATAGTCATTTCATAATATCCTGTTGGTTGCACAGGTCAGTCCTAGCCAACCTGGGGACAGACTGCATGAGTATATGAGCACCAGGTAACAAGAATGACTTGGGACTGTTTTTTTTTCTTCCCCAAATTATTTATTTATTTGTTTGTTTGTTTGTTTATTTATTTGTTTATTTATTTATTAATGTGGTGCTGAGGATCGAACCCAGTGCCTCACGCACGCAAGGCACATGCTCTACCACTGAGCTATAACCCCAGCCCCTAGGTACTGTTTTAAAGGTTGCTTCCACACATGAAGAAAGGGGCCACATTACTTTTTTTTTTTTAATTTCTTCATCACCTCAAGTTATTGCTGAGCTCACTTAGTTCTCTATGGCTATGCCATAGCGATGAATTCTTTCATATATTTAAAATATCATGACATTTTCTAAAGCCATTCCAAACTTTTTTAGTAAATTAAACGATGGCGAACATTCAAAATGCAAAAAGGAAATATATAAATAAAACTTTATTTAAAATATGAACATAAATCAGTCTTTCAAAAATAGGAGTAGTGTTCAGTTATCACTTGCTTTGTCTTATCAGTTGAGTCCAACCGTTAACTAGTGTGTTCCTCAGTGGTCAGTAAAAACATCTAGATTTTTTATGAATTATATTCTGTGTTTAGTTAGTACAGTTCCTGATAGTGCACAAAGTATCAGTATTCTCAAAAGAATATAAAGAAAATGTGACCTTCTCTTTTAAGCACGTAATCTGTGAAGAGTTTAAAGCAGTTTCTCAGTTGCAGACAGACTGGATATTTATGCTTATGTAATTATGCATTATGTAATTATAAAATTATGTAATTTTATAATCTTAAATATGAAATGGAAGGGTTACCTCCATATTAGAGTACCAGTAATAGGGCCCATCTGCATAATAGCTCCCTACTGCAAAGGTGAATCTTCGTTTACCTTTTGAAAATACTTTCACTGGCTGCTGTGGGTAGCCTTTTCCAATAAGGAAAAGGCAGGTTGATCAGATAGCTGCAAAACTAATGAAAAGCATCATGGAAGTGACAGCAAGATTAATTAAGTTCCTCCGGTCGTATTCATGTGTGGCCGTGCAGAGTTCCTTTGGGTACCGCTGCAGTTAAATGGTATTCATGGTGATAAATACTGTAGATTTCCAGAACTGACACTTTTGAGTCAAGGGTAAAAAAAATCACATCCAGTCATTGTATCCACCAAAAGGATCCGAGATGAGCCCTTTGGATCATTAATGTGTTTGAGCAAAGCCAAGATGAGATGGAGATATAATGAACAGAATGCTGAAACTGTGATATTTTGTTTTCTGATTACATACTTCCTTTATGTATTTTAGACATTTTGACAGAGAAAGCCAAATGGATTTCCACCTACTGTATTTGACTGGAGGCACAGAATTATGCACACTTGGAAACACTTTCAATTACTCTGTGAATTCTTGCAACATTGGGGTGCATTTTCACTGTCTGCCTGCTCGCTCTCTATAGTTATTATCCCAGTGTATATAAAAATGGAATGTCCATGACCTAAAGCATCCAGATTTACTAGAGCTGTACCCAATTTATCTTGAAAGATCTGTGTGTGTGTGTGTGTGTGTGTTTGTGTGTGTGTTTTAAGGAAAAGAAGAAATTCAATATGATGCTGTTTACTTTTTTCATTTGGTTTGGAAGCACATTTGTTGGAGAGCTGGGGTGGGGAGGGCTAATTCTCAAAGAGCTGCCCAGGGACCATAAATGAATTTTATTTTAAGAAAAATTGGAAACCTCTGGAGTGTATAAGATCTTTCAACCTGCTCCACAAGATGTATTAACTCATGTTATTGTGTCACCAAATGTCTTCGGAGGCATATTAACACATTTTTGTCCTTGGAAACACTTTGAGGTTTATTCATGTATTCATTCAGCAAACGCTTCCTACATTATTTGTCAAATAAAATTCCAACCCTTTAACGTGGAATGTGAGATCACATCCAAAATGACCTCTGTGTTTTCCTGTTTAACCTTACTTTGATTGAAGATCTTTTTAAAAACGTAGTCTTCAAAACTCTTGTTTTTGATGTCTTAGACACAGCATCCACCATCCCACTCTTATTTCCTGCCAGTGTGGGTTCATATTAAAGGCAGGGTGTAAGTTCTACCTCTTCCCTGAAGCTTTCCAAGACTGCCTAAACCCCATCGTAGCATCTTTTATGAAGTCCTTATATGTGTCCTAGTGTATTAATTTGTCACTTGATATTACCTTTGTTTTTACTTTTGTTTTTTGGAAATATGCTTCATGACTTTAACTAAAATATCAAGAAATAGAAAAGTAGCTTATACATTCAAGTTCAGTGACTCTTTTTTGTGCCGATGATGATGGTTATAATGATTTGATATAAGTGAAGCACAAAACTAGGTAGTTTGGAGCCACCAAACTAAAGACATGGTGCTCATCTGTTTTTGGAGAATAGGGTCTACATAGTTATAAACCAAGGGGCTAAAATCACCACATAAAAACTTGATAAAAGTAAATACAACTTCATGAAGGGCTTTTGAGGGGAGAGGAGGGGGAAAAAGAGCAAGAGACATGAGAGAACCATCATCTGAGGACCACCAGAAAGGAAGTTTGTAATGCTTCTTATTGTAAGAGGATCAGAACTGTCTATCAGTCAGGTAAGAGCACATATGAAAATCTACCTCTGAGAGCGTCCAGGGGTAGATTAGCTTCCCCGAATCACTCTGCCTGAATTGTCCATTCTCCAAGTACTCTGGTACTTGGCTCCCCCATTAGACTCCTGACCTGCTCTACCCGCAGACTTTCTGATTTATCTATTGTCTGATGGCAGACCAGCCCTCAGGTTCCTGGTTGGTCTTTTCTTAGAGCTTTGAACTTTCTTTCTCTACCCTAAAATTACTCTTTGAGACCACTGTCTCCTTCACAGCAAGTGTTGCTGCCTCCAAAACCAGACACCATGTCTGGTGTTCCTAGCATGCTCCATCGCTAACCCCAAATGCCATGCTTTATGGATGCATTTCAGCTATGGTCTGGGGTATGTTAAGATATTCAAAGAATTAGCAATTATCTAACATTTTCCATGACTCTAAAGAGCCTTTATTCTACTGGGGAGATACTGGCAACTGAGCAAGTCATTGAAATGCAATCTGATAAATACTGCAGTAGGGTTATACAAAGAGTAATTAGGAGTTAATTAAGGAAACACATGAAACATCTTAGCAGAAATCCTGGAAAATGAATATCTGAGCAGTTTTGAGTGGCTGCAAAATAAATAGCTAGACAGATAAAGGGGAATAGAAAAGGGCATTCCTGGAAGAACATACAGTAATGTCACCTTTACCTTCTGCATTTTCATTTACTCACCATCTAAAAATATTATATGGAAAATTCCAGAAAGAAATTATAAAATTTAAATTGTGCACCATCCTGAGTAGAATGATTCAATACCATCCTCCTCCATCCTTCTTGGGATAAGAACCATCCCTTTGGTATATTGACACTGTATATGCAACTCACCCATTAGTCACTCAGTAGCTGTCTTAGTTCCAGATTGACTGTCATGGTATCACACCACTTGTGTTCAAGTAACTATATTCTACTTAATATTGTCCGAAAGTGCAGACTTTTATTACAATATTCTGTGATTTAGATGTAGTTTGTCTGCAGATTTTTATTCTAATATTTCTATGGCTTGAATATAGTTTGAATATGCCCCCACGAGGCTAAATTTGTTGAAATTTAGTCCCTATTGTGAGGTATTAAGAGGATAGAAATTTAATCTGACTTGGATGTTTATAGATGGGACCTTTGAGAGGTGATTAGAATTAATAAGGTCATTAGGGCGGGGTCCCCGTGATTGAATCCTCATGGCTTCGTATGAAGAACGGAAAAGATCAGAAGAAACACACACACACACACACACACACACACACTCCCTGTCTCATATCATGAGATGCCTGGTACTATCTCAGGATTCTGCCAGCAAGAAAGTCATCAACATATGCAATCTCTTGACCTTCAGCCCTTCAGAACCATGAGCCAAAATAAACCATTTCTCTTAGTAACTTAGTCTGTGATATTGTGTTATTGACAATAGAAAACAGATTAATAAAAGCTTTTGGCTTTAGTTGCTCTATTTTATGATTATTGTGGTTAATCTCTCACTATGTCAAATTTATCAAACAAACCTTATTTTACAAGTAAGGTATGTATGTACAGGGAAAAATAGGTATGTATGTATAGGAAAAAAAAACAAGCTATATGAAGTTTAGTACTATCTTTGATTTCAGGAATCTACTGGGATTCTTGGCATGTATCTCTCATGGATAAGGGGATCAATTATAACTGTATATGTAACTCTGTATTCTCAGTGGGATCAGGAGGGAGTATAACATAGAGGTAGAAGACTTTTGAAAGATTTATTCACTTAGTATATACTTATTGTATGATCCCTATATGTGTTTGATACAGTGCTAGGCACTAGAATAAAGCATGAGCATAGTAGACCTGTTTCTGCCCTCATGTCCACTGTACTGGAGGAAAGAAGCAATAACTATGACCAGCACATGAATGAGCAATGCTTTGAGTCCTATCCTCTCAAAGGTAGGTGGAAGAGGTTCCACTCCTACTGTAAGCCTTTCCACACAGAGAGTTCTATAATTTCATTAATATACCTTCAGAATCTTAGAAACGTACTTGGTACATGGGTACCTAATATCTGTTTTTTTGAATGAATAAACATTTCTAATTCAAAACAAATTCTAAGATTAAGAATTCTGAAGACTCTCAGCACCATTTACTAAATATTGTAAAATAGCCCTTTATTGAGTGGTTATCAGGAGAAACAAGGCCACATATAATAAGAGCTTGTCTCTAAAGTCAAGGTTCTCCAAATAGGTAGAATTTTGGATCATTATATTTTTATAGGATTTTTTTCTTATCACAGTGTTAGTGTGTCTTTTCCTATAGGTAATTAATTTTTTTTTTTTTTTTTTTTTGGTACCAGGGATTGAACTCAGGGGTACTCGACCACTGAGCCATATCCCCAGCCCTATTTTGTGTTTTATGTAGAGACAGGGTCTCACTGAGTTGCTTAGCACCTCGCAGTTGCTGAGGCTGGCTTTGAACTCGCGATTCTCCTGTCTCAGCCTCCCTAAGTGCTGGGATTACAGGCTTGCGCCACCGCACCCGGCTAAGTAATTAATTTTTCAGATTAAGGTTCCCAGGCATTTAATTTCCATAGGAACATTAAGTAAAAATCTGAGAATAAAAATGATTTATGAGTAGGTAATATTGTATACAAAATCTAAAAATTTCTAATTAAAACACTACATAAGATCAATTAAATGCAATATTTGTTCTTATATAGACAAATTATTTCTCTGTTTTCCAAACTGTTTTGACATCAGATGGTGGTATATCAGAGGCAAACTCAGGCTTAAATAGCATTCCATCACTTGTCATTCATGTGATATGTCAACAAATATTCATTCAACAAGTTATTAGGATTTCAGCAAATGCTCCATCACCAAATAGTCATGAACTTGTCTTCTTGCTCATATAATTTCCCTCTTCTCTTTCTTCCTCTACCCTCTCTTGAACATATTGTCCTATCTCATGGATTTAATTGCCATCTATAAAATGATGACTTCCAAATTTAAACATGAAGCCCCAACATCTCCTCTGATCTCCAGACCATATAACCAAGCTGCTATGAAACTTTACTGCTTATTCATAATAGGAATATCAAACTAAATGTGTTCCATGATGACCCACCTCTGAACATTCACCCATGCTTGTTCTTGTAGTCCTCGTTGTATCAGTTGGTGGACATATCATCCTTTAAATTGCTCAGCCCTCAAATTTTGAATAATACATTACTCTTTGTTTTCTCTTTCATTACTTACCCAAACAAACCATCACAAAAATCATACTGACCCATGTTGACATATATCTTATTTAGCTTTTTGTTGCTGTGACCAAATACCTGCCAAGAACTACTTGGAGGAGGAAAAGTTTACTTTGGCTCATGGTTCAGAGGTTCAGTCCATGGTTGGCCAACTCCATAGCTCTAGGCTAGAGGTGAGGCAAAACATCATGGAGGAAGGGTGTGGTGGAGTAAAGTAGCTCAGGACAGGAAGACCAGGAAGCAGAGAGATGACTGTTCTCATCACAGAGAAACTATAATACCCAAAAGCATTACCCTCATGACTTCCTTCAACCATACCCTACCTGCCCACAGTTACCACCCAGTTAATCTGTATCAGGGATTTGGTCAAAGATCTTATAGTCCAATCATTTCACCTCTAAACATTCTTGCATTGTCTCACACGTGAGCTTTTGGGGGACACCTCATATATCATATTATGACATAAATCATAATATGTCTAGAATCTGACCATATTTTACCACCTCCACTGCTATTACTCTCTCGAAGCCACCACCTCTTTTCTCAGTTATTAAATAAATTTTCCTAGCTGGTCACCCCACAGCTGTCCTTTTTCCCTTTAGTCCATTCTCCACACATCAACCCTAGTGAACCTGTTAGCATATCAAATATTGTTACTTTAAAGGCGTACCACATAAGCCGTAACACAAGCCAAAGTCTTTAAGCCATAACAAAAAAGTTTCAGTCTTCATAACAACCTATAAAGTCCTACTAAATTTGGCTTCATGTTTCCCATTGACTTCAACTCTTAGTTCATTATCCAGTGCCTACTGTGCTCTGCCATAATGGCTACTTTTCCTGGCACTCAGAAGGCATGCCTGCTCTTCTCCCCCCTGGCCCTTTTCACTTTCTGCAGTGTTCTTTATCCAACGCCTAGAACAATGTCTGGAACATAATGGTAAATAATAAGGAATGTAGTCAAAAATATTGAATGAATTAAATTATGAATACATTCAATGACTGATTTAGATCATGGCTATAACCAGGAATATCCTCTTTCATTTGAGTGACAGATACATAAAGGCAAATTACTACACTATGTTTAAATGCTAGCGTAGGAATTAGTTCAGTATGCACTATAAAAAAAAAAAAAGCTGTGCCTCATTTGTTCTTGTGGATAGGAAAAGTCTTCTTAGGAGATATCTTGCTTGAATGGAGACTCAAAGATCAAATGGGAGCTGCCCTAGTAGAGAGAGCAGTTGGGACAGAATATAGTCTTCAGGGAAGTTTTAGTCCTACATTAGAGGTGGAGTGAGGAGTGTGAAGGATAAAGCATTAGCAAATGGAGATGTAAGTAGGGCCTCATTGTGAAAGATCTTCACTACCACAGGTGAAATATGGAAAGGGTGAAGAGCACTGAAGGAGGAAGTAACATAGCCATATCTTTTCAAAAGAGATAATAATGGATCTAATAGGGAGAATGGATTGGACCCTGGCAAACCTGAAATCAGCAACCCTGGCTAAGGTTTTTTTGTTATAATATAAATGAGATAAAGGTGAACTTAACTAAAGCCCAGGGGAAGGCATTGGAAGACAACTGGGCTATGCTAAGTCAATGCTAAATTACTGCTGTATGCAGCTATAAAGAATCTGAAAGGACAAACAAGCTCGCAAACTGTGGCCTGCAGTACCACCTGGCATCCGTATTGCATGGGATTTAAGAACAGCTGCTACTAAGCATGGACAGATTCAATTTGTGTAAACGCTTTGCACAAAACACTATCAACCTCAAAGAATTGACTGCAGGCACATAGAAAAGTATGATATTTTACACACACTACAGCTGTACTTGGTGTTCTTTTTCATTCGTTCATTCAGTTACTCACACGTACTTATTGAGTAGTAGCAAGTGTAAGGTGCCCTTCTAAGGACCGTGGATGTACCATTGAACAGATAAAAATCTCTGCCCTCAAGGAGATTATATTCTAGTGAGGAGAAATAAAAATAAGTACATGTTTACAATAGAGTGTCAGATGATAACTGCTGTGGAGAAAAATAAGGGACAGATAAGGGCAGCTTGAAACCATAAAAAATAGGGGGTAATAAATGAATGTATTGATAAACCTTTGAATGAGACTTGCAGGAGAAATCAAAGCAGGAACCTACCTGGATTTTATTTGTTATTTTTTTAAAAATTTTTTTTATATTATTTTATTTAAATGAGTTTCAAGTCATAGTACATATACAGAGCTCAATTTTTCCATTTCTCTGGTTGCAAACCAGATAGAGTCACACCATTTGTGTCTTCATACATGGATTTTAAAGTGGAGAGAAAATTCTCACCTAACCATGATGTTTTAACACACAACAGGTAACTGGTTTGAGGACCTCCTGTGTTTTAATAGTTAAAAGTGTATTTCTGTCTGATAAGCAGGTTGATGCCATAGCTGGTCCCAGAGGAACTGACCTGATTCTCCCTCAGACATTCCCAGATTCTGAGAGTTTCTTAGAGACAAGGTCAGGTTAGTGTCAGAGATGTAAACCATGTCTTTCCCTGGAAGCTGAGGATCACCCCCTTGAGGTGACATATAGAAGCATCTGTATGGCACAGTTGGGGTATTCATAACCCCATGTCTAGCCAACATCAGATGTGGTTTCATTTGGATATTATTATGCTTCAGAATACAACAGCATGTTGAAGAGATGTCTGCATAGCCACCTTCATTATGGTTTTATTAACAGCATCCATGAATTCAATCTGTGTCTACCAAAAGAAGAAAGTGAATATATATATATATATATACACACACACACACATATATGTATATATATGCAATGGAATACTATTCAGCCTTTAAAAAGAAGGAAATCCTGTCATTTGAAAAAAAAATAGGAGAACATTATGTTTAATGAAATAAACCAGAAAGACAAATCTGCATGATCTCATTTACATGTACAATGTAAAAAAGTTGATCTCAGAGAAATATAGAGTAAAATGGTGGTCATGAGAGCCTGGAGGATGAGAGGATTAGGAGATGTCAGTCAAAGGGAAAAAACAGTTGTATTTTTTTCTTTTGAAACTATAATGCAAATAAAGTAATTTTAAGTGAAATGGGAAAAGTGTAAGATTAAAACAACAATCGCTTGTTTTCATGCAAATATGAGAAAGTTTATGTCTGAGGCCTTGACATTCCAGATAAACCATAAATAGATGGAAAGGGGGGCCACATACCTTTAAATAAAAGAGGATACCTTCATTTTTTCTCATGGAGTAGAATTCTGTTGTATGGATATAACATACAGTTGCCCCTTGGAAGCCATACTCTTCCAGTGGCTATATGTTGCTCTTTGGGGTATAATCCTCTATAGACTGGGCAGAGTTTGGCATGTTCCGTTACCAGATACTCTATGCCTATAAATTCATGACCATTTAGATATATTTGTTTCTGAAACATGCTGTGGTATACTTCTACTGAGGAAAACCTTCACCTGAGCCATAGTAAATGACATATTTGAGTAAGGAAAACTGTTGGAGGACCCTGACAAATTCAACATACAAATATTAAGACAATAGTCCTTTACTGACTTCATCATTGAGAACTTTGTTCAACATCTCTGAGCCTCAAGTTTTTCATTTATGACTTTGATAACATCCACCTTTCTATTTCTCACAATTTGTTACTAAGAAAGATGACAAATGTGCAAATATCTTGTAACTAGAAAACACCATGCAAATGAAAGGTGTTATTAATGATGAAGACAGCTCTTTAGTCTTTCAAACCTCCTGTTTTAAACTCAACTCAGAAAGCTTGCATTTTCCAACTACAGGAACTCCAGTGGACCAAAAACTCTTAACATTAAACTACAGTGCCCCCTAGCCTCTGTAGGAGGTAAGGCAGCTGATTGGCTTCCTGAAAAAGCTTCATCACAGATGGCTCCTTTGCCTGAGGGAAGGGCCATTAATTGTACTTTTGGATGATTTCCATCTGTCCAAAAGGGAAAACACTTATGTATTTTCTTCAGTATTTGCCTATAACATTGTTTTTATTTTTAATTTTAAAAAGGAATGAAAAAGTAAACACCCTTTACTACATTTAAATTTTCCTTTTCAAAATCACTTTAAATGAAGGACATTTCATTACAAGAACAGTACTAGATTTATCTCAAGATTCTCTGTGAATCTGATTTGTATTTGATTACCTATGCACATTCACTGAATTCTTTACTATACAGCATGAGGGAAGATTATCTGTCGTTGCACTCTTCTGACAGAAGGGAAATAGTGGGTGAAGCTTTTTTTTCAAGATAGCACAGAAAGCTGTCATTATGAGCCTCGGCCCCCTAGTACCAAAGCACATTAAACCCACCAACAGATACAGAATATTGTAAGTGGATATCGCTGAATATGTTAATATCAAAATGTAGAACGATTTGCTAACATGGTTTATGAAAGTCCAGATTAAAAATACATCAATTGCTTCTTTCCAGAAGAATTCTCTAATTCTTAATTTCATAGAAATCTTTTAAGTTTGAATGGTCCAGGGGGTAAACTGAGTCCCAGAGTGATGAGTCCTTTGGAAATGGAACTTTCTGTATGGATTTATTTTCCATGCTGTGCTGACTATTAATCAGCACAGCTTTCAGGGTTTTATTTCTAACATCCTTTTCTATGTAAGATAAGGACTGCAATTCATTATACCATTGGAGGAGCCAGAGACTTTGCTAAGCTTTGAGATGAGACCGTTCATCTCAAATTGTGTGTGTGCGTGTGTATGTGTGTGTGTACACACATAATATATTGGTGACTAGTGTTGAATTATGACATAATCTTGGTTGCCTTTGAAGCTAAACGTCTCTCCCATTTAAGGGTTCAAAGATCAATTCAGCCTCAGTGTGCTTTACACTTCCTACTAAGGGAGGCAGCAAATGTGTTGTGTGAAACTAGGAGGTGATTTTTATTACCAGTTATCTTTTCTTTACATCTGTGGATCAACCTAACTCAGCAAACACCCGAGAAATTAAAAACAAAAAACAAACAAAAACTCTTCACCAGCAAATGGCTTTCTTGGTTCTGATCACTTCTAAGTCAAAACCTCTACCACCCAAGGAATGGTCCCTTGAGTTCCTCTTATTTCTCTTGTGAATAAACATGCACAAATACTAACAACCAACCCTCAAGCACATTGCGAAGAGAATGCAGACACACACCACCATCTTTCTCACCGCCTTTCCAACTTGGTAGGGGCAGCTAAATTTTGGCGAGGATGATGGCATTCCTAGGAGGGGCGAGATGAAAGTGTGTCTAATCACACGTTAATGGCAGAATTTGCCTTAACCAGGTTATCTCCAGTACACCAGTGAATTTCCTCTGCGTGGCTCCCCTGTGGATCCAGAGACCCTTCTCTCTTTAAGAGAGCCTCCCGCGCCCCTCACTCCGCCCCCTCCCAAGGCTCTGGGCTCGCGAAAGCTTCCGGAGAGCCATGGTTGGTCCAGGCAGGCAATCGGAGCACCTCACGGAGAGGCTGCTAACCGGGGGTGGGGTGAGGTGGGGTGGGGGGGGTCTGTTTGTAGTACTCTCAGTCCTGATGTCACAGGCTCGGCAAGGACATCGCAAGGAGGAGTCGGATTACAGTAAGGATGGGCAGTGCAGCAAGCAGCCCGAGCGCACGCTCCAGCCGCTGGGGACCGTAGCCCTGGACAGGCAGCCGGTGAGGCGCTCATCCCGCGGAGGAGGCACGCTGGGCGCTCGCTGCTCGCCGCGCTGGGGACGTTTCCGCCGAGTGTAGCATGAAACGGCTCTGCTCTGCGTGTCAGCCTGGGGTGCAAGCTGATGCTGAAGACGCAGCGGTGGGGTTCCAGCTGTCTGATTAATGAGAAACATAATGTATTTTGGTGAGTGTTCGTTCTGATGATGCAGTTCGGGGGGGTGCCTGTCTCTTCATCAGGCAGACAAGCCCTTAAAAAAAATCTTTAAGCTGCAAGAATATATTACATGAAACCTACCTCCACTTGGCAACTGGGGGACCATGCCGGTGCAGCTCGGAAAGCTTCCTTTGTGCTACAGTTGGGGCTGTGAGCTGTGGATGAGTTTAAGTTGGAAAAGAAAAGAGACAAGGGTGGGGGTGGATAAACTTTGCCTTGATTTGTCGGAATGAAGTTGGCTTTTTTAGCTAGGTGAGGAAGGAGATACGGTGCAGCGTGGGAAGTCATAGGCTAACTTAATGGAATGTGAAACAAAGTTCCTATACTATTGATGCTGTGAATGCTTAGTCAATAGGAACATTTCATTAAGCATTTGTTTTTTTCTAATTCTGAGGAAAACATTCTCTAGTGAGCAGTGGTTGGGTAGATGAGAACACTCCTCCATACCATCTCAGTGCTCCCTCTGGCTAGGAGCAGCCTAGCACAAAATGCATATTATTTTAAACCTTTAGAGGTCTCCGAGCTGTTAAATATTTGTGCGGTTTAGTTTTGTGCCGCTGGTGGAAACCTCCCTTAGGTTTTCAGCTGAGCTGCTTGCATTTCCAGAAAGCATGTGGAGGCTTAGATCTGGGCTATCAGTTGAGCACTGTAAGTGGGCTGAGAGCTGTACATTTGCACTGTAACGCTTCAAATTACTGCTAGGGAAGAAGGCAAAAAGCCCTTCACTAAATAAGAAGAAACCAAGGATTAGGATCGCAAATCTTTTCCTCCTCCCTGAAGTTATGCTTTCCTTCTGTAAGTCCCAACCGGCGTCATCATTTAAGGGCATCTATGTGACATTAAAAGGTTTGTGAGAGCGACTGAAGAGGGGTGAGGGGACGATTCTAAGATGCAAATGCTCTGGGTGATTTCTTGGCTTACTTTAAATAGTAAATCTAGAGTCTGCTTTTAGATTGAAGAAATATTTAGATATCCTTGGGTTGAGGTACAGTTTTCTGGACATTTATATCTGTATACTATTTGCTTTGTTTTGTTTTCTTGAGCCTTTGAAACATTAAAAAAAAAGTGTGGTAGGAACCCAAGTTGCAAAAGCTAAATGCCTTTAGTTGTCTTGACAGCAGTTTTGATTTCCCTATAATTTGTGTCACATTAAAAAAGGTGTCTTAAAATAACCAACATTGATTTGAAAGAAACAATCCTCATTTCATAGCCAAATTTAAGCAGATTCCAGAATTAAACACCACCTCTTTCCTGGGAGTAGTGATGAAAGCAGTAAGCTGGTTTATTGGCAATTAATAGAACAGCATCCATCATGCATTTATTTTTGATAAATGGAAAAGCTTATAAAGATAATATGTCTTTTGGACAAAAGAAAATTTTAGCATTTGTAATGATATTGAGGAGTGATAAAGAAGACTATAATTTTAGTTTAAGTTTCCAGGCTCTTGTAAAAATTCCTTATGTGATTGTAGGGAGGAAGTAGGGCTAACTAGAGAAGCAGTAGAGTCTAAAAGTAGTAGTCAGAGGCCATCCATCCATGCTGTATTGGATTATGGTATGGCTCCTGGAGAAATGTTCACTGGACTAGCTCATGTTATTCACTGTATGCTAGTCCAGCTGTCTTATAAAGCAGGGTGATTCACAGGGTAATTAGTTTCATTGTGTAATGAAAGTTTTTAATAGTTCAGATTGAAATGCGATGTCCTACTTACTTCAGATGAAAATATACTCTTGGAAAGACAAGGCTAAAGTTGCCCTCTGTGTCATGAACATGGTTCAGTCTCGCCATAATTCCAGCATGAGAAAATGTTTTTTTGTTCCTGGAGGGAATCATGGATATTCAGGAATGCTGTTTCTTTCAGGTTATGCTGTGCAGTTCCTCAGTCAAGCTCTTAGACATCCCCAACTCGGGAGCCCAACTGTCTCTAATAAAATGTGTGCTACATGAGCTAGGGCAAAAGGAATTGAGTAGAACACCCCAGGCATGTTAAAATTCAGTGGCATTCTGATGTTTGCAAGCCCCCAAGACCATGTACACATACTTGTGTGTGTCTGTGCATGCATACATATATATATGTGCGTGTATAAGTGTGTCTATGTGCATATATGTGTATATGTAAAATTTCATTTGTTTCAGGTCTTTTTTTTTTTTTTACAATAATGCTTTCACTTTGCAAATTGGTTGACCATTAGTTTCTTCATTTTTCAAGTGCAAGTGGTTTATCAAGTCAGGGTGAGTATGGACAAAGACAAAGTGGTACTGCATACTTAGGCTTTTCTGGTGATTTGTGGGAATGTGTAGAGGTGTCAGAAGTCTTTTATTTGTGTCTCTGGCAGGGAGTGATGAAAAGCGTAGCAATGCTATGGTACTAGGTGAATTGATATGAAGAAAGGATATATACTTCCCTTATAAATAATCTGATTTGTCAGGTCATGCCCCCTTCAGATACAACTGAGGAATCTTTGCCTGAAGGGGCTGGCTCAGCCTATTTGCTTCTCTTTTAAACCCTTTTGCTCCTTAGGGTCTGGACACTTAGATCCTGTTCTATCCCAGTTGGAGTCAGTCGTGTATGTGCAAGTTGGTGGAATGCGTACTGTTTCTAGTTCTTCAGAATAGCTCTCGTTTTGAGTGTGCTGTTTCACACTTACAAGACTAATGGACCCTCTTAACGACTTAGGCCTCACTCTTATCTCCTACTGAGATTTTAGTGCAGTGTTTTCAATAATTGTTCATTTGCACTTACTGTGCAGTGATTTAGGAGTTTGCTATTCAGTCACCGTGGATACTTTTGTTACTTATTCAATCGATCTTGCATTCATTACTTAGAATTAAATTTGAGGTTCACAGGAGAGAAAAGGAGCCAGAAAAATCCTAATCAGCAATCCATGTGTGATTTACTGGAAAAGAAGGGAGAAATCACAAATATGGAAGAAGTTACTCTCCCCACCCCCATAAACATTTTACGTAGTTAAAAATGACATGTGTGAAGGATGAATAGCCATTAATAATTTATCCAGAAATAAAAGCAAGGCAGCTGGGAGATGTCTCCCTAGATTAAAGAAGAAGACTGTGGGAGGTTGTCTATGTAACAGAGCACAAGGTTGAAGTTGGGTTAAGAGGAGTGTGTTGGTATGAAGGGCAGGATCTTTGCTTGAGTGCATCTCGTAGACGCTCAGTGTCTGGCAGAAGGTTCTAACTCTGCACTTTCTTCAGCTCTGAGCACCCCATGTCTCAGTCTTGCTCTCCTTCCCATCTGGCCTGACTCCTGTTCTCTGGAGTGGTTATGCCAACCACACAAGTTGTCCGTGGTTGGCCAGAAAGGTACCACACCTCGCTCTTTACCATCAGGGCAGAAAATGGGAGGGCCATCTCCTAGGAAATTCTGTGTAGCCAAAAATCAGTACATTTTCAGGCAGGAGTCAGCCAGATGGAGCCTCTGGGGAACTTGCAGCCCAGAGGTGGCTAGGGCTTGCTCCAGGAGAATAGTCCTAAAAAATGAAATAATGTACCTCCTATAAAGGAGCAGAACTGAGAGACAAATATTAGTGCTCACTGTAAATGTTTCCATTAATAGCATGTTAATTAAACCTAGAGAAAAGGGCAAGCAAAATTTAGAAAGTGTGAATAAGCCATTCAAGTTCAACTTGGTGTTAATTGTGGATCAGCTGTCTCCTTTAAAATGCCTAAGAAATGTAGGAAAAACACTTGATGGCATGCCTATTAGAATAGAAACAAATACTTCATTGAAGAAGCTTTTATTAATATAGTAGATAGGACTATAATACACATGTTTGTACAGCATTTACACTTTTGGTTGTGGCTGTACCATCAAATTTCACCTACAAAACAGTATATTGAAAACACAGTTTAAGGGCAAGTTTTTGTGGAAGGAAATGATCTGAAAACAGCAGGCAAGCAGAGAAAAACATTCCTCTTTTTAAGTGTGTTCATTGGAAACATTTAACTCCTTCTAATTAGTTTGTAGTGAGCGATCTGTTGTGGGGAATTAGGTCCCCTAGAGTCTTTCTACGCATCTAGGAGCTGCTCCTGTCTTCCCTGAGCCTGGCCAGGGGAGAGAATAATTGAGGAAGGAACTGGTGTGTCCAAATACCCCTTTTAAACTTGGGAGTTATTGCCATTATGTTTTATCACAAATCAATCTCCGTAACATGCAATAAATTATGATGTAAATACTGTGAGGAAGGGTCATGCAAAGGAACCTGAAATCTAAGAGAACTTCAAAACCATAAAGATTTCTCCTTTAAGACATTTCTCTTTTAAATTCATATGAAGTTCTCATTTGAAGAAGCCAAATTCCAAATTTGATCACTATGTCAGTAACTCAGATTCCTCAATACAGCCTTAAATTTTGAACTACTTTCTCATCCTCCTCCTCCACCTCCTTCTTCTTTTTTCTTTTTTAATAAGGACCTCTTGAGTTGCTCTAATTATATGGAAATGGGATGAGTTTATTTAAGGGATAGGTTCCAAAATTCATGAGATAATGAAGACTTACAAAGTTATCCTTTTGTGGATGTCATAATTGTTCCAAAAACACAAATGAAAATTGAAATTAGTGATTTCCAACTTCCATTCCACAGGACCTGGTCACAGCTGCTTTTGACTCAAGGCTCCCTTGATAAGACTAGCTGTGTACATGCATGTGCGTGTGTGGGTGCATGTGTGTCCATGGGTGTGTGCATGTGCATGCTAGAATGTAAAGCAGTGCCTTCTTACATAGATACCCCAATATTATTCCTCAGTCATAGTTATTATATGTTCCTGAATTTTTTTAGACTATTTGAACTGTAACACCTAAGAACTGATTTAATAAGATAGATACTACAGTATTTTTGAGCACAGTGGACTTTCAAGTTTCCCAACTAGTACATATATTGTAGGTCTTAATAAAAAAAAAAAAAATTCTCAAGGCTTTTCCTAACAAAAGGGCGATGCTTGCACAAGCAGAAACCCATTTCTACTTTGACCTTGAGAAAGGAATTGTTTCTATTTGTATTATGCTCTGAAAAACATGTCAAAAACCAACAAAGGTCGTAGTTGCTGCCCTCTCTCTTTCTGTCTGTCTTTAAAGAAGCCATTACATATCATTTCCCACAAAGATTAGTTTTGCAACAGAATTTCACACATGATTGGTAGCATTAAGAGAAAATACAGCATAAGAGGTGGTTAGAAATATCAAAGGTTGAAGTGGTTGAGATCATGCTTGAACCAAATTGCTAGGGTTGAAAATAGGAAGACACTTTGCTCTGTCGCAGCATTAAAATCGTTATGAAGCAGCTGGAGGCTGACCCTCATTGAACGTGAACTCCAGGTTTGTACAGCTTTAAACTGGAAGGTATTTCCATGAAATATCAAATCCTCTCATTTCCAAAACCCCAGATGCACCTGAAACTCTATAGGAGCTGGGGTGGGAGAGTGTTTGTGTGCAGTGAGCCCCTTCTCCTTATCAAGACTTTCAGTTTGCTCTATTTTTTTACCCACTTGCAATATCACATTTCTGTAAGTTGAGAGAAAAGAGAAAAGTAACCTGGCCAAGGTCAGAAAAGAAATCGGCAGTAGTATCAGGATTGATGCTCAGAAGAAATGTTGCTGCCCCAAACCCTTGTACCTGGTGGAAGATATGGAGAATGGGGTGTGGGGGGCAGGTGGATGGGGTTAGTGGGCTGAGAGTTTTTAATGGATGAATGTCATTTAATCTGTATTCTTAGCACCCTGCTCAGTACCAAGCATTTAGAAATCTGTGTTGGATATGCTAGATTGAGAGTGAGCTGGAAATCAGAGAGGAAGGAAGGACATCTGCTTCCTCTTCTCATCCCTTGAGGCTGATGTTCTTTCTATCTGAAAGCCAGAACTTTTGCCTTGACAAGAGAAATAATCCTTTTGTTCCTGAAACATCAGTTGCTTCTTTTTTTTTTTTTTAAAGCCATAGAAATAAAGACTGGTCTTCACAATTTAGATCATAAATCAAATGTAATGAATTCCACAATTCTTTTTTCTGTTTCTGGTGACTTCTTTCAAAAGAAAGAAATGAAAGAATGAAAGAAGAGAGTGAACTCTATAAACTAGTAAGACCAATGTAAAAACAGTGTCTGAAAAACATCTAAAAATCATCATGTAAGATAGGACAATTATAATTGTAATAACTTACCTAATCAGTTTCAGTTCTCAGCTTCACTTTGCTTGATGGATTGGCTTTCTCTCACCAGCAAGCTGGGATGGGCAGCAAGAGACCCTTTCTAAAGGTAGCTGAAGATGTCTGGGAAGGTCACCAATTTTCAAGGTTACCATTTGTGGTGGCAGAAGAAAATGGAGTTTGTTTTGACTACTATTTGCAAGGCTTTGCAAAATTGTTCCTCACACTTACTGTTTTTATATTTAAGCATTTGCTGATTAGAGAAAGTACTTGTGGCAGATTGCTCTGAGGATAAAAATGCAATAATGAATGTAAATGTACTTTAATAAAAACCATCTCTCACACTTGTGTAGCAATTTAGATTTTTCACAAAGGATCAACATGATGGTTTTTATTATCCTCAGAATGACCCATTGCAGGAGGTAGACAAAATACAATTATTCCTATTTTTAGAGGAGGAATTTGAACTTCAGAAGATTGAATCAACTTTCTCAAGGTCTCACAGTAAATGTTAAGGTGTAGACTCTTAATTCAGTACTTCAGAGATTTACCTTAGTGCTCTTTCCGGCAGAGCATGGGGATTTGGGAGATTATTTTTATGAAGGGAAGTAAATGAGATAGTAATGCTAGAAAAATATTCCAGCTGATAGTTAAGGAAATGAATACCAATAGTTAAGATCTAAGATATGTTTGTGTTTTGACTTTGTAGAATCACAATTACGGGAGTCTGAACATAATTTTATTTATTCTGCTTTGCTTCATGCATCAAATAATTAATAATCATAGAGAATGAATATTGCTTAGAGGGCGTGAATTTAGCATCATGGACTCAATGTTTGTGCCCCATTCAAATTCACATGTTGAACAAGTTTGTATGCTGAAGCCCTCATCTCCAATACGATGATGTCAGAAGTTAGAGTGTTTGGGTGGTAATTAGATTTCTGTGAGATCATGGAGATAATGAGAGTCGAGCCCTGGTCCTTATGTGTTAGAAGAGGAAAACTCACCAGAGCTGCTCCTCTTCAACTGTAGCTGAAAGGTGGCCATCTGCAAATCCCGAAAAGAGGGAACCAAACCAGGCTGGTACCTTGATCTTAGACTACGCAGATTCCAGAACTGTGAGAGAGAAATGTCTGTTGTCGAGGCCACGTGGTCTATGGTGTTTTGTCATGGCACCCTGAACTGAGGATGACAGTTGGCCTCTGGCAGGATCTAGGCCTTTCTCTACTGTCTTAGCTTTTCCGAAGTAGTATCATATATTCAAGCGTATATGAATTTTGTGTTTCGTATTTCTGCTCTCTGCCTGTTTAACACAGTGCTTTAATAAAATACAAGCCATTGGTAACACAAGCTCTTTGATATTTACAACAAACTCTTCTCTACTCTTCAAGATGGTGTGTCAGCCTCGTCTTTATTCCATGGATAAAAAAAGGAAGCAGCAGCCTACTTTTCAATCTTAGCTATTCCACTAACTGCCTTAGTGTCCTTGGACAAGTCACCTTACAGTTTTGATACTTTCTTTGAAAAAGAATAATAATAAGGGCTGGGATTGTAGCTCAGCAGTAGAGCACTTGCCTCGCATGCGTGAGGCCCTGGGTTCGATCCTCAGCACCACATACAAAGCAATTAAATAAAGATATTTAAAAAAAAAAAAAAGAATAATAATATTTTCCACAGTTCTGTTTTGAGAGTTTAATTATACAGTGAATATAAAAGTGCCTAGCCTTAGGAAGTACATGACAGTTATATATATATATATATATATATATATATATATATATATATTTTGCCTTCATTTAACCTATTTAAAAGTGTATGAAAATTGAGGAAAGTCATTATATCTGTTGAGATCAAACCAGGAAACCAGAACCATGCTAAGTAATTCACATATAAGGGCTTCAGTGTGATTGCTTTATTGCATAGGTGATGCAAAAACTGAGAAGGCACATGGAGAAAGGTGAGGTGATCCAGGGTGTGTAATAAGTAGTAAGAAACTGGTAAGTATGAATGGAGAGAAAAGAGAAAGTCCTGAAGGAGAAGGCCCAGGGTCTTCTGGTAGGAACTGGAATCATAACAGGCCTTAGAAATTGATGTGTGGAGGAGACCTACCCTTGGGTTGAGAAAGAGAGAGAGAGAGAGAGAGAGAGAGAGAAATATCCAGGATTCTCCCTTTCTCTTGCCCTCCAGTCTATTGCCTCTGCCTTTCAATGGCAGAACAGAGCCAGAGTCTAATAAATGAGAAGGCAGCCTGAAAAATACATTCTGCAGGTGTTAGATACCCCGGGGCAAGAATGGACCTCAGAGCAAAAAGGCCAGAGACCTGTAGGGAGGTCAGATACTGACAGCAGATACTAATAGATGGGGGAGTGTTTTTGCAAAGGCATCTCAAGTGTCAGTGAGAATTTGTGGAAGATAGAAGGAAGAGGGAAAAGAGTATGGTTGAAGGACTTTAGGCAACTCCTCCCAGTTTGGGTAGAGTCACTTTCTGTCACTTTGGTAGAGTCACTACCTTGTCATTTTCTGGTAGTATGACCTTGGACAAAGCAGTAAATTTCTTTCTGGATCATTTCTTTTGCTTTTATAAATGGGTTAAAGAGTCTATCTGACAGTGAATTTCAATAAGATTTTACTATAAGCTTTATAATATGCAGAGCACTGTGAATGAGAAAGAGAAGAGGGAAGCTGGGATGTGACAACATCTTGGAAATACATGCGTAGCTGTGCCATTGAGCATTCCTGCAGAGATTTTTGAGTGCACTGAGGAAGGGAGCATTTGGTTACTTCCTGAAATAGTCTCTTACATTGTGGCTTTAAATGTACCTTAGAGACCACATAATCTGTTCTTTGTCATTATTTTACAACAAAGAGAAATTGCAGAAGCATAGGCTGGGGAGAGCCAGTGAGTGGGGATGGGATCCTGAGACTCCATGCCACATATTCTTTCCTCTCCAGCACTCTGATGGGGATAGAAGCATCGAAAGCTGAGAGAGTTTATTAATAGTTGCTTGGGAAGGGAAGAGGGATTTGGTATTGATTTTTATCTATCCCTCCATGTGTTGCTGGATGCTTAAAGACAGATTTCTTTGGCTGACTGGAACTACTAGCAGAAAAAAAAAAGGCAAAACTGTCTGCCCTTTTTGTATGGGAATTATTAGCATCTCTCTCAGAGCCTGCTTGTAAAGCCCTGTGACAGTTCATAACTTACAGTGCCCTTGTTTTGAGGTAATGCCGTGTTAACTGCTGGGAAGACTTTCCCTTGCAGTGCACAATATGGAAGGCGCTGATTACCACCAGGTGTTTTAATTAGCTGCCCTGAGGAATGGCAAGCTATAACTTAAAATTCTATGGGATTCTTAGGATTTGTGTCATAAGGAAGATTTATCAGTTAAAAAAATGCATTGGTAGGCATATTGCTTGAATTTTTTTCCCCTTCAATAAAGAAAGTTACAGGATTCTAAATACTAACCTTTTAGTGAATTGCTGCTGCTGCTTTTTTTTTTTTTTAGCACTGTTGCCTGATTTTTCCTTATTTTAAAATTTCTTATTAAGTAAGAATATTTTAGTGAGAAGCTCAAGTCATGGGCGTTATGGGCCTCATGTTTTCCTTAGAAAATTCTTGGCTTCCCTTTGCGAACTGCCTTGGTGCTGGCAGGTGATACGGCCCTGCTCACAGGGATGAGGAATTTAACATAGGCTGGTTGTTTCTTTGTGCCAGGGGCTGCCATGAGCTATTTCAATGACACTTTCCCATCATCCTTAAGAGAAAGATCAGTGGATCTAAATCTTCGAAGTACAAAAGAATCACTTGGGGTACTGTGAAATGATACTAATGTCAAAGCCTCACTATTGTTCCATAAAATCTAACTCTATGGTGATGGAGCCAGGCATCTGCACTTTCTTTTAAAACCTTCAATTGATTCTGCAGGACAGCCAGAAGGAGAACCACTGAGATGGGCAATTTTAACCATTTGACGGAGAATATCTTGAGGCCCTGGGTGATCCCAGCTTTCCCTTGGCTCATCAGGCAGCAGTTGGCAGGGTTAGAATTTCAATCCAGGTCAATCTGAGTTCAAAGCCAGGCTTCCTGCCCAGAATACAGTGCATCTTCTCAGGGAGATTGGTCTATAGCACGAAGTGTGGGCCTGCTTACAAACTGCCTTGTGCTGCCCACCCTGGTTTCCAAAGTGAAAGTCTATAAAGAATGGGAGCCCCTTCTTTTTACTTAGGACCCTTTATAAAGCTGAAACCCCAGAGAGGCTTTTATTGTACAAGTTGACTCAGGAGCTGTGGTTCTGGAAAGAATTTTAGAACTGTGCTTCTCAAAATTTAATGTTCCTGCAAATCACTTGAGGATCATATTAAAATGCAGATCCTGATTTAGCGGGTCTGAAGTATGGCCCGGGATTTTGCCTTTTTAACAAGCTTTCAGGTGATGTCAATGCTGCTGGTCCACCTACCAATCCCACTTTTAATAGTGAGGCTTTAGAGGTCATTTCAGTGAGCTCCTGTTTTCTGCAAATCCAGGAAATCAGGTCTTATTCTTCAACCTGCAGCCCTATTTCTATTGGAGACTGAATGGTCCATGTTGCATTCTCATTAGGAAACATCCCATTGTCCCTAAAATTTACTGGTTCCCCAGATTGGGGGTCTTTCAGTGCTAAAATTGAGAAAGTCTCATGCAGACTGGGATGGATTGGTCACACTAGTTCCAATAGATTGATCAGTGGACAGAAGTTGAGCCTGGAGCTTGATTTGTTTGAGCCTCAGTCTCCTCATCTGTGAAGCAGGAATAATAAATGCTACTCCAAAGATTAATTGTTAGAATTAAATTTAGCAGGGGCTGGCATTGTAGCTCAGTGGTAGAGTACTCTGGGTTTGATCCTCAGCACCACATCAAAATAAATAAATAAAATAAAGATATTGTGTTCATCTACAACTAAAAAATATTTAAATAAAAATTCAGCAGCATATGTAAAGCACTAGAAACACTGTCGTGATGTTCACTCTCGCTGAATGTTGTCAACAGCTGTGGCCACTTATTCATAAACCTGACTCAGCACAGATCTCTATTACTACAAAGAAGAATCACCCCAAAGATCAAGTGCAGGTAGCCATGGGTCATCTTTCCTGCATCATTTCTGTGCAAAGAAGGCAACTTATAAATGACCCACTGCCTGAGATAAACTGGGCAAGCTGGAGTGAGGTCATTATTGGTTCAGCAAACAGTTTACCCACCCCAAACATCAATACTAATGTTTTTGTTTGCTGTTTAGGGAAAGAAGGGCCTGGCTAAAGCTTTGCTACCTTGGGACATTCTGAACTGGCCCCTCTTGTTCCTGTCGACCTTGTTTATCCATTAGTGTTTCTCTGAGCTCCATAACAACTGATGAGGGCGGCTGCAGCTAATGACTGTGCCTTCCATCTCCTGACCTGACATTGTGCTAACAATCGATACCCCTTAAAACAATACACACCCAGCAAGGCAGCTCCTCCACTACATGTTCCACTAGAAATGCCCATGGAGAGGAAGACAGACTTTTAACTCATGCACTTCCTAGCACAGAGCCTGGCACAAGGACACTAGATTCATTAGTGTCTCTAGAGTGCCATGCCAAGCTGTGGCACTCCCTGACGCAATTGACTTGCCAATAGAGACTTAAGCCTCTGCTTCCCCTTGCTCTTGGCTGGTGTTGAGAGAATGAGGCCAGCTTTCCCAGGTCTTAACCTAGGAAAGCCAATGCACTCACCTCCTGTCAAATGCCATCTGCTTATCAGAGCATTTAGTCTGCTAGATATGTGACTGTTGTGTGAGATGTGAAGTGCCCTTTTGTTTTTCTATTATGTCCAGTAAGTGGGGCATCCACAAGCAGCAAATTATTCCACAGTAGAGGTTACCTGGGCTGAGCTGCTGCCGAGTAGTGTTTTAGACAAGAAAACAAATGAACAACAAAGTGGAAGCTACTCTTACTTTCCTAGACCATAAAATGCGATCGCAGAAAGGGTCCCCGCATAATCACACTTCCGCTCAGGTCCACTTAAGAGGCAAAATTGGGAGATTTTTGTCTCTGTTCGCATTCTTTATTTACTCTAGTCATAGCTATACCATTCTGAAAGGGCATTAAATGTAAGGGGTCAAATCAAAGTCTCCATGGCATAGACAGAAAAATAGAGGCTAAGTGACTATTGGTAATAGCCAGATAGGTGCATTTAATACTCTAACTAAAAATCAAAATCCAAGTCCTGCTCCAGTAGTATATAAATCGAATGAACTGCCCTGTGTCTCAGCTTCCAAATCAGTGAATTGAGATAATAATGGCAATCTACCAGACCTTACAAGGCAGAGCTGTAACTACTAATAATAGATTTAGAAAGTGCTGTGTCCCTGCCAGCCACCTTTTAAAGTGTGTCAGCTCAGCCCTTCCTCACAACAGACCTGTAATGGAAGAACTACCAGTATGCCTGTTTTACAGATGAGAAAACTTAGGTGCAGAGAGGTTAAGTAAGTGGCCAGGCTGGGCCAGATCCAGAATGTCTGCCTTCCTAGCACAGGCCTCTTCCCACCCTCACTGGTTGTGTGACCTTGAGCAAATCTCAGCTTCTGAAAACCAAAGCCTCCAAGCAAGCATAGTGTCACTATTCAAATAGAGCAGAGGTCTTTGAAGAAGGCAACATATTAACAAGCAAACACACAAAGCACCTCTCCATAATGCAAGCCAGGCAGCCACTTGGTGGTCAGTGGAGCTGGAGGCTGAGATCAGGAAAAGATTGCAGTTCCCTTCCAGAAGTTCTGCACTAGGGCAGGAAATAGAAAATCCTTTTCCTCAAACATGCAGCATGAACCCCAGCAATTCTCTCAAATGGTGACTTATAATGCCAATCACAGTGATAGCTGGCTTCTTTAAAGTGCTTGTGGAGTACCAGGAGATGTGTTATGACCTTTACTTGTATGAGTTTGTACCTGATGTAGCGACCACGTTCTTCCAAATGGAACAGATTTCTTTCCTTTTTTGTGTTCTTCCTGTGCACATCAGGCAGTGTACCACATGTGCAGTGATATTCTCTTAACAGAAAATAATTTGAATTTCTTTTAAACTCTTGGCACAAGAAAAATTTAGAGACCTGGAACTCTTTCTATATCCTCAAAAGAATATTTCTGGAAAGGTAATACACAGCTGGATGTGTTGGTGCACACCTATAATCCCAGTGACTCTGGAGGCTGAGGCAAGAGAATGGCAAGTTCGAGGCTAGCCTCAGCAACTTAGTGAGGCCCTATCTTGAAATAAAAAAAAAAGTGCTGGGGATGTGGCCCCTAGGTTCAATTCCTGGTACCAAAAAATAAATAAATAAATAAATATATCAACAATTTTTAAATTGAATATTATAGAAGTATAAATTCTGTGGAAGGGAATGTGTATATATCCCCTTCTTGTTTTTACATGAAATGGAAGCATACTATTTGCTGTTTTATATATTGCATTATTTTTTTATGTATTGATGTTTGACATTCTTTTTTTAAAATATATATATATATGTATATATATATATATATATATATATTCTTTTAGTTGTCAGTGGATCTCTATGTTTTTATATATGGTGCTGAGAATCGAACCCAGTGCCTCACACATGCTAGGCAAGTGCTCTACCACTGAGCCACACCCCCAGCCCCCAGCATTCTCATTCTTTTTATTTTATGGCTACACAGTATTCTAACTCAAGGGCATATTAGGACTTAATTTACTGTCCCTTTTAAAAGAAAGCATTTCTTTCCATTTCACTATTGTGTACCTGGAGTCTCTGTCCATAGGGTAAATTCTTAGAAATGGAATTGCTGATGCATATTCAGTTCCTCAGGGTCCTGCCAAAGCATCTCACAAAAAGATTTTATTGGTGAATTTCTGCGTATATTTTAATCATTAGGTAGAGAATAACAGCTTTCAAATGGGCAGAGCATTTATGTAAATCTGCTTTGCAGACATCTCAGGGTGATCCTGGTGTTGAGAATTAGGGCTGAGTCCCATTCCCTGGTTGCTGAAGATTGAACATCAAGCGCAAAAAGTTTTATTTAAAGGATAAAACGGAGAGAGAGAGAGGGACAGAGGCTCCTTGGCAGAGAGGGGGATCCAAGTTGGTGCCCAAGGGATTGGGGGGGGGCTGCCCTTTTTGTAGATTTCAGATTTCCATTGTTCTCTTGCCCTCCTCCCCTTATCTGGCCTACATGGCTAAACAGTGGGCAGAAACTGGGAAAGGAGCCTTCCTGGGGTACAGACAGGAAGGGAGCAGCCCAAGGGCATTCATTAACAGCTCCTTGCAGGGAGGAACAATTAATTCCCTGGAGGCAGGTAATCTTAGCAACAGGTGAGGAGGAGGGGAAGTGTCCTGAAGGTACTAGCATTTTGTTTCCTTTCCTTCTGAACTGGCCCCCATCTTCTGTGATCTGATCAATCATTCATTACCTATATGGACTGTCCTTGTGCCCCGCCCCACCAGGATATGAATTTTCAGTGTGGAACAACATGAAGTGTCTTCCGAAGTTTTTGTACTGTCTCTCTCTTCCCCCAATCTATTTCTTTACTGTATTTCTATTATGCTAATTATATGTGGATGTTATGGGTTTATAAACAAGCCAGGGTTCCATGAAATTGAGAGATGCCCTATGCTTTAAGCATGAGGATAAATGTAACGGGAAAAAGGTTATGTTGTAAGTGAAATTTTACCTTTTGGCTTCAAAACTAGAAGATTCATCTTTGAAAGATCGCTTAAGTCAATTAAGTCTAAAGCCAAATGTAGTCCCAAACACGGTCGGTCGGAAGCTTCTCATGGTTGTGGTAGTGGGCATTAAAAAAATGAAAGCACATTTGCATCATCCAATATTTCAGTGGTTGTTTCTTCTATATCTAATGCCATGTTCTACTTTTTTAGCATCTCTGTTTAGCACACCTTAAGCTCAGAAATAATCTGGAATGTCTATAGCATGCCTCTGGGGTAGAAAGGAAAATGCCACATTTATTGAAGAAAGGCAATCTCTAAGCAGAGATGAGGGTCATCTTCCATTGTGCTCTTTAGCTATTTACAAGGACAAATTAATTTACTCCTTAAAGCAGTGCTATAGGTTTAATGAACTGGATGTCAGTATCTCTAGAAGAGGAAAGGGAGGCTTATAAGGCTGAGTTTCCTGCCCAAGGTCAAACACATTGAAAATGGCAGGCACTTCTTCACACCAGGACTTTCTGAGTAGATATCTTTTTTTTTTTTTTTTTTTTTTTTTTTTTTTTTTGGTACTGGGGATTGAACTCAGGGGCACTCAACCACTGAGCCACATCCCCAGCCCTATTTTGTGTTTTATGTAGAGACAGGGTCTCACTGAGTTGCTTAGTGCCTCGCCATTGCTGAGGCTGGCTTTGAACTCGCGATTCTCCTGTCTCAGCCTCCCTAAGTGCTGGG
>CM053413.1:33361879-33418217 GCA_028644305.1 Xerus rutilus
ATATCTTTACATACCAAAATGTTGATGCAACCCTTTGATATTTTCTGTTGGGTGCACTTCTCTTGAGCTGCCACCCTCTGGGTAATCTCTTACATCAATTTCCTGGCCTTTGTTGCCAAAGAATCTTGAGGCCGATCATAGCAATCCCAGCTAAGATATGGACAGTTCTGAAAGCCCCACCTACAGTACAGACCTTGACGAGGGGCAGGGACAACCACTCAGCTTTTCTCTTGTGTGGGAGAAATGTCCAGTGTTACCTACTATCTCTTTGAACGCCACTTTGCATTTCCTAGTGACAGCAAAGCAAAGACAGTGAACTGAAGGAAGGCAGTAAATCATTATACCTAATGATATGCTAATTAGCAATGCTAGTAGAAGTCACAGTCTAGTGACCTCATTTACCTCCTGTCTATTCTGCCACAAAATTCTCCCCCATCCTAGTGATCATGCAAGCCTTGTATAATATATGGTAGAAAAATCTCATATGTAGACAGCAGCTTGGAATCTCTTCTGACGTCCTTAACTTTAATCCTTAATTTTAAGGATGTCACCTGATATTGCTCACCTTATATTTAAGATGACAAAAATAAAGTTTAATAGATTTCATTGTCTAACACAAATAAATAGCCAGTAGTGAGCGAGTGGCTGGAGCTACCTAGAATTCAGGTCTGTTGACTTCTTCCCTGTGCCATTTGCTTTTTGGATAGGAAGCTTGTTTGTGCTATGTTTGAAAGAGATTGGATCCCGTTAATTGGTAGGGTCTCAATGAATCCAGAGATCTCTCCCTGCCCCCTGATTCCCTGGTTCTAGGAGGGTGGAACTTGTTGCAGCAATGAATCACTGCGGCCCATAGGAGTCCCAGAGGCACAATCAAGTCTCCCTCACCCCATTCGTCACTGTCAGCAGTGCGCATCATTTATCTCCAGTGTGAACTGCTATAATCGGCCCTAATGAGTTTCCCGACTTGTCTCCCTATGCTTCCAACTCTACCGAGGTTCTGCTGTCCCAAGGCATAGCTGTAGTCATGATAACCCCCACCACACTCACACCACTCAGATGCCTCCAATAGTTCTTATTTCCTGAGATGTGGGACCAAGGCTTCTTGTCCAGGTGATCAGTATCCCCCATGTTCTTGCCCTGGTTTACCTGGCAGTTTTATTTTCACAAAACTTCCCTTTTATCATTCTGAGTTCCAGTCCTGCAGAACCTCTCCCTGATTCTTGACCTTCTGAGACTTTCCCTCCTATCTCACAGTATCTGATCTATACTTTGTTTTTGCCCTGTGTAGCCAAAAATCTATACGTTCCTTTTCTTCACTTTTATTCTCTTTTGTCTTTAAACATTTTGTATAAGAATGTAAGTCTCCCAAATTCTTCAAGAAGGTCCACTGTAAAATGTACCTCCTTTAGGAAGATTATCTTTTCTTTCATTTTTTTTTTTTTTGTCCCAGGGATTAAACACAGGGACACTCAACCAATGAGCCACATTCCCAGCCCTTTTTATTTTTTATTTTGAGACAGAGTTTTGCTGAGTTGCTTAGGGCCCTACTAAGTTGCTGAAGCTGGTCTCGAACCTGCAATCCTGCTGCCTCAGTCACTGGGATTATAAGTGTGTGCCACCGTGCCTGGCCATCCTATTCTTTATGTAAGGAGCAAATATTAACTTCTCTGTATGGTATTTACTAATCCTATTTGAGCAAAAGCCTGGAATGTTTGAAAAGTTCTATTCACCAGTGGAGTTAGTATTATCAAAAACTCCACCCCACCACCACATTTAATATCACAAAACTCTAAGTTCTCCATGAATTAAACTAAAAATGTAATATGATTGTGCTTGTAATACTAATAGAGTTTGATTTTGAACTAGTCAAACTGATAGTGAAATTTATCTGAAAGAAGAAACATAAGTGAATGCTTATAAATTATGTCTGACAGGAGAAAGTTACCCTAAAATATATTATAACACTGTAATGATAAAATAATTTAGTCCAGAATAATTGGCAGGTAATAAATACAGATTCAAATATTAAGATGTAAACATTAATATTTTCTGAAAATAGTAATTAAAGTATTATGCAATAATAAAAAGATTTCTAACTAAAGATTTATACAATAATAAGAATGACATTTAATTAATTGGTAAAAACAGAAACAAAAAAGTGATTTGGGGACAGCTGGATAAACATTTATACAAATAAATAGATAAAGTGGATTCCTATTGTATTTCTTACTCCAAAAGAAATTCCAGTTTGAAAAATGGTTCAGAAATAAAAATCAAAGCCAAAATATATATAAAAGAAAGCCAGGATGAACAAATTTTTACAGTTGGAGTAGAAAAGGCCCTTATAATCTGTATATAAAACCAGTACAATGAAGGGAGACAATGATAAATTTAACTACATAAAGTTAGTTACTTGTGTTTGGGAAGAAAAATCAGAAACTAAATAAAAACAAGTGAAAAAATAGAAAGCAGTATTATAATACTGATATCAAATAAATGGCTAAATTCCTTAATTAATAAAGGGCTAATAAAAATCAATAATGAGTTAGGCATGGTGGCATACATCTGTAGTCCCAGCAGCTGAGGAGGCTGAGGTAGGAGGATTACAAGTTTGAGGCCAGCCTCAGCTATTTAGTGAGGACCAAAGCATTTTAGTGAGACTCTGAGCTGGGGATGTGGCTCAGTGGTTGTGCACCCCAGGGTTAAAACCTCTGTACCAATAATAATAATAAAAAGAAGAAGAAGCGGGGGGAGGAGAAGAGGAAGATGAAGAGAAGAAGTAAAAAAATCAATAATGGAAGATGAAAAACTAAGAAAAATTGTTAAAGAATCTGAACAAACTTTGAAAAAAAATTTTTATTTACAAAAAAAAATCTTCATTCTAAAAGATCTGTGAAGAAAAAAACCCCAAAATAGCCAAGAAAATATTGAAGAAGAACAAATTTTGAGCACTATCAACACCATACTTTAAAACTTTAGGGCTATTGTTATCAAGACAGTGTGGTGTTAGTGAAAGAACAGACAAGAGATCAGTGGAACAGAAATAGTCACATAAACAAAGTCAACAGATCTTTAACAGAGGCACGAAGGAAATACACTGAGAAGAGAGTCTTTTAAAAAAAATGATGCTGGTACAACTAGACATCTATGTGCAAAAATAGGGAACGTAGGCACAGACCTGATTTCTTTTATGAGAATTAACATGAAAAAATGGATCATAGACTTAATTAAAATGCAAAACTCTAAAACTCCTGGAAGATCACATAAGAGAAAACCTAGAAGTCCTTGGGTATGGTGATGATTTTTAAGATACAACATCAAAAGCATGCTTTATGGAAGAAAAAAATTGATATGCTGAACTTCATTTAAATTAAAATTTTCTGTTCTGCAAAAGACACTTTCAAGAGATTGAGAAGTTATGTCAGAGCTGGGAAAAAATATTTGCCAAAGACATATCTAATAAAGGACTGTTATTCAAAAGAATTCTTCAAACTCAAGAATAAAATACCAAATACCTGATTTAAAAAATGGGCTAATGACCTTAACAGACATCTAACTAAAGAAGATACAGAGGTATAAAATAAACAAAACAAGATGCCCCACATCACATGTCTTCAGGGCTTTCAAATTAAAACCAGATAACCACTCTGTACCTGTAAGAACTGCCAGAAATCCAAGACACTGACAATGCCAGGTGCTAGTGAGGATGGGGAGTTGTCATTCATTGTTGTGCATACAGAATGGTGGAGGCACTGTGGAAGACAGTTTGGCTATTTCTTACAAAGCTAAAGAAGCTATTAACATATGATCCAGCAGTCACACTCCTAATGTCCACCCAAAGGATCTGAACACTTACAGCTACACAAAAATCTACACTTGGATATTTGCAACAGCCTTAGTCACAATTGCCCACACTTGGAATCAGTGAGGATGTCCTTCAGTAGGTGCATGGATAAACTAATGGTGGAACCTCCAGACAATATAATACTAGTGGCACTCAAATGGGCTATGAAGCCATGAAAAGATAATGGGGGAATCTTAGATGTAAGTAAGTAACAGAAGCCAATATGAAAAGGCTCCATGCTCTGTGACTCCACCTCCATGACATTCTGGAAAAGGCAAAACTACGAAGACAGTAAAAGGGTCAGTGATTACCAAGAGTTGAGGAGAAGAAGTGAGTAGGCAGAGCACTGAGGAGTTTTAGGGCAGTGAAGCTTCTGTGTGATGTTGTGATGGCAGACATATGCCCTGATGCATTCGTCCAAATCTGTAGAATGTATAACACTCAGAATGACCCCTCATGCAAATTATGGACTCCATGCTGTTACAATGTCATGGAAGGTTCAACAGTTATAACAATGTACCGCTCTGATGGGGATGGTGGTAATGAGAATGTGTATGTATGTGTGGAGGTAGAGGATCTATGGGACATCTCTGTACTTTCCTGTTCAGTATTGCTATGAACCCAAAACACTTCTAAAATCTGTTACAAGCATATGACACATTACACACACACCATGTGCGCGCACACACACACTTCTGTACATAAAACCAATGAAAATACACTCAACTTCACTCATAATTAATAAAATATACATCTAAATAATGGAATATGTATACATAGTTCTTTCACTTGGCAGATTGGCCAACTTTTTGGGTTTTTTTGGTACCGGCGATTGAACTCAGAGCATGCGATCACTGAGCCACATCCCCAGCCCTATTTTGTGTTTTATGTAGAGACAGGGTCTCACTGAGTTGCTTAGCACCTCACTTTTGCTGAGGCTGGCTTTGAACTCGTGATTCTCCTGCCTCAGCCTCCCGACCGGCTGGGATTACAGGCATGCGCCACCCCGGCCATGCAAATTAGCCAACTTTTAAGGGTGGAACCATTTTTACAATGTGGGCAGAGGAAGAGCCCTTCTTATACACAATTATGTGAAGTGAATACATCTTTATGAATTCTGCAAAAGTGATTTGATAATATTTATGTATCCATGTATACTTTTTAAACAAGTGCTCATTGCCCTGATAAGCTTTTTACTAGGAATACACTGTTTATTTCTAAAAGGTGACTCAGACACTCACACATACCATTAAGGATTGTAAATGCAACATTGGTTTTTGAAGCACAAACTGCAAACAACAAAAGTGAGTGTCAGCAGGAGAAGCTTTTTGGAAGCGTGGTGCATCCAAAATGCTGGAATAGTGCTGCTGTGAGGCAAAAAGCTTGTTTATATATTGTAACATGGAGAAAATCTAGAATGTCATAGCAGGTAAAGGCAAAGCAAGGCACAGAGGATAAAAAGAAATCCTTTAAGAGTAAAAATTTAAGATGGTTTTTTATGGGCTGGGGTTTTAGCTCAGTTAGTATAGTGCCTGCCTTGTGTGTATAAGGCCCTGGGTTCTATCCTCAGCACCACCAAATTTAAAAAAAAAAAGAATATTTTTTTGATAGCTATACTGGTGTAAATATGTGTGTTTTCTTTCTTTTCCTTCTTTCTTTGTTTCTTTTTTTTTTTTTAATTAACTATTTTGGTACCAGGGATTGAACCCAGGGGCACTTAACCACTGAGCCATATTCCCAGCCCAACTCTTTTTATTTATTTATTTTTTTAATTTTTTATTTTGAGATAGCATCTTGCTAAGTTGCTTAGAGTGTTGCTATGTTGCTGAGGCTGGCTTTGAACTCAAGATCCTCCCGTCAGCCTCCCGAAGCCACCAGGCTTACGGGCATGTGCCACTGTGCTCATCCATCATGCATTTTGAGGAAAAAGCCAAGAACTCCCTAGCAGTTAGATTTGGGAAGAGAACTTGAAATTTTGACATCATTTCGTACAGATTGAATGCTTTTAGGCCAGGAGCTTCAGTCGCTTATTCACTGCTCTGGCCTCAGCATGAAACAGTGTCTGACACCTATTAGGTGCTCAAAACTACCTGTGTACCCATGTCACTACCCATGTCACACACACACACCCTCCCCCCATCGATGGTTATCTGAGTGGGAAATTATGAGTTACTTTCTTTGTTCTGTTGTTTATTCTGCGCATTAACATGGAAAAAAACTTATTAGTTTAAAATGAGTATGAAGTGTTTGTATAAGTTTCCCAGGTGGTTCTTCCATTCAGCCAAGGTTGGAGAGCACTCTCGGGCACCCTCATTTCCCCTTTTGGGAACTGTCTTGTTGAGATTGCAGGACAGATGTTTGTGACTAGGAATCATCTGTTTCCAGGCTGCTGACCTGTGCAGGTAGAGCCCTTTCTGGTACAGTGCCAGGAAATGAGTTAGATCCTGTGTCCTGCAGTCAGGCTTCAGTTCTACCTCTTATGCCTTCTAGCTGAGTGTCATGGGCTTAATTCCTTGGTTTCTTCCTGGGGTTGTCCTTAAGTAAGATCAGGTGTGTATATACAATACAGTGTTCTGAGAGTTAAATGATAGCATTTTGTTATTTAGCAGGGAGCAAGGTAGTCAGTAAACAATTAATGAATGAAGAATGAAGACACAAAGCAATGAGGCTCCTGCATTGTGATTGGAGACCCGAGGCAACCTACCCTAGCATCTTAATAGCTCTGGGGGGGAATTTAGTGAAAAATCAACTGGTGATTTACTCCGAACTGGATTTATCATTAATCTCCTTCTAGCTGCATGGAGATCTCTGATTCCCTCCCTGCTCCTTGACTGAGTCCATGCTGTAGGTCTGGCTTCTGGAAGGAGTGGTGTCAGGAGTGGTGTCCTCTCCTCTCCAGGACTGGTTAAGTTATTTCCTGGTTAGTGCCCTGGGCTATTGCTATTCTTCCAAACCTTGCTTGTTCCCTTTTTGAGCCAGATTTTCCACCCAGTCAATCCATAGCCCAATTTATGATTGATTCTGAGAGATTATAGAAACTCAGCCTGGTAGGGTGCTGGGTGAGTCCCAGACCTTATCTTTAAAGCACCTTTTAGGGAAAGAGAAGCTTCAGTACCCCCTGGAGTTCCTTAGAGTTGACAGGATTGCCAAAGTCCTTGAGTCACACGGCCTTCCAGTGCCTGTGGAAATGACAGTTTTATCTTCAAAGACAGTGGAGTGGGAAGATAATCCATTTTCACTGTGGGTTATAAAATAAGTGCTACCTCTTCTTAATCTTAAAATAGCTTGACTAAAGGCCTTTCAGCCAGTGACTAGCAAACCAATATTTTAAGAAATATGCTTTAATGAGCAATTAGTTTTTAGGTTGTCATTGTTTTGAAAATTTTCATTGCTTATAAGTCTTTATGCTTCAAGACGTAAGTCATACTTGAATACTTTGAATTCTCTCATCAGTGAGACCAGAAGGGTGGGAGAAGACCTCCTGCTCACCCTTCCTTAATCTTTGTCAAAGAGAAAGTTGGCTCAGCATGGAATGAAACAGTTTCTATTTCTGCACTCAGAATAGAGGTATTGTAGAGCAGTCATTCAGAGTGTAGGCAGTAGAGACATTCCGACAATTTACTAGGAGGTTCTTCGCATAGATGCTGAGCTCTGCCATGTTCCTTGCATGGTTATGGACACTAGAGGTGAATTAGGGAACAAAACAAAGATCTGTACTCTTGAAGAATTTAGGTTTCCCTAGGAATATACTGATATTAAATAGTAAACATAATTAACACATAAAGTTTGCAGCACGTTCGAATATAAGATGTGACATGGGTGGGAAGTACCGTTTCAAGAGACATTAGGCAAAGCCCTAGAGGAGTGGGCCATCCTTCTGGGGCGAGCATCATTGTGAAGATAATATTTGAGCTAAGCTTTAATAAGTTAAATCCTTCCTCTGCTAGGAGGCAGCTGAGCGAGTCCTGCAAGTCCACTACCAACTGAAGCTGAGTTTGTAAAGTGGCAACAATGTATAACTCATTGTGCTGTTAGGAATTAACCAGATGGACTTTGGTAAAGCAACAGACATATATATAGTGGATCCTCAGAGAGTTGTGGGGTTTCTTTTGTTTGCTTTATTATTACAAGTTCATCTGTTTTAGACTTTTGTTTAAAAACGAGAAAGTAGTTCTTTGGCTGAATATATTTATTTTTAAGTATGTGTCCCAGGACTCAAGGACTCAAGGCTATGTATTCTGGCAAAACTTTCATTTTTATTGTCAAAACCTGATCCTAGTAAACAAAATACCACCATCGTGGTTGGTGGGCATCTGGTCTTTTCTTCCCTTCGCCTTATGTGATGTTGGGGGAAACCACCTGGGTCCTAAGCCGAGCAGCTTCAACTGTGAGGCATCAAGAAGGCAGCACCTACCTAGGTGGATGGAAGGGCGAGTCCAGACCAAGGGAACGAATGGAGCACCAGATGATAGAGCCAGTATCCAGAAGGTGGAATGAGTTCACACAAGTATGCTGTCCTTGGTGTGGAGGTTAGCAAGCAACTTTAGGTCACATCAGGGCAGAAGACAGACGGTTTGAGGTGAATAACTTGGGACCTTAATGAGCACAGGGAGGAAGAGGGATGAGGAAAATCAATGCTACATCATGGAGGAGGGATGCACCCTGGAGCAGTAGGCCTGGGCCTGCCTTGTGGGTGCCATTCCATTTACTGTTAAAGAGAAAGAGAGAAGGCAAACAGACAGGGCCTAAACACCAGGGTGGTTTTCAAGAGTAAGAGGGAAAGAAGGAGAGAGGAAGGGGAAAGTATGTATATTCTATAAAATACCTTTGGTTTATACATTGTGCTATCCAAGACAAACTTCTTATCCAGAGGATGGAAGGGAAAAAAGCTATGGTACAGAATGTCTGTTAGAAACAGCAGCTTTGTTGGGAGCCACCCTGAACTCATGGCACTGTCCCCTTTGGGGACTAGGCACCACCCCATGCTGTCCTGCCATTTGTGTGCACATATCTCTTGAAGATAGGATACTATTACAATTCAGACAGAAAATGCCAGACTTGGCTCCAGATGCCATGCTGATCTTTAAAAAATATGGTTGAGAGCTTTGTGTATTTATAAAGGCATCTTTTCCATGGAGTGTAACATTTCACTTGCATAACTTAAAATAGTCTGAATTAATATTACTATCATTGCTCAGGATTTAAGGATCAAAAATATTTTAAAATAACATGTGTACCCTCCCAAATAGGATTTTTCTTGTCCTCATTTTGATTATAAAACCTCAAAGAAACTCTAGGCTCAAGAAAATTATTTCTTTATATTTAAAAATGAGGACTTTCCTCTGTTTTCCTGGTGTCTTTTTTTTTTTTTTTTTTTTTTAGAATCTGCCAAATGTTGGTGCTCTCCACTCTAGACTATTTCTTTTTATAGCCATTAGAAGGATATTTCAGACCACTGAGGGACAAAGCCTGACCAAAGAATTGCAGTTGCCCTTTCTTCCTATCAAATGAAATAGCCCAACAATATTCAGGTCTCACCCACTTGGCTTCAACTCTCTGCCTCAAAGTGGGCATCTTAAATTATCTAACTGGTCCTGGGTCTTGTAACTGGAAGAGTAAATGCCAGTATCAGCTGAGACCTTGTAGGGGACTTACAGGTAACCATTCTACTAGTGGAAGTGGGATGTGGGGTAGGGGAGTAGTCACTCCCCTTTCCAAGAACATGGATCACAGGAGTATATTTATATGCAAACTGTTCCCATTAGGAAAAAAAATTCTATTACAACTCTCTTGACAATGAGGGATATGTTAAAAAACTAACAAGAAGAAATTCTTACAAAGAATTTCTTGTCACTTAGCACCTGGGCATGTACAATTTATTAGCCCTTAATTATCAAATAATTGCACGGTGGCAAGCAGGTATTTTTTTCTCATCACATGAAAACCTTCCTGAGAACCTTCATTTCCTTCCCAAGCTTTAACACTAACCTAAAATAGAAGATCTTCAATTTAAATGTCACGGGACTTGTGGGGCAAGCGTATTGTTCACATTCCCAGTCAGAAATGTGTGCTAAAATTACAGCTATCCAGAAATAAAGAGACTTTGATGATTTTTCCAGGTCACTCTTCTCAGACTGGAGAGTATGCATAGCAAAATCATCAGGAGAACCTCCTAGACACAGATTGCTGTCCCCATCTCCCAACCAGAGCTTCCAGTGCAAATCTGAGGTGGTACCTGAGAATCTGCATTTCTCACAAGTTTCCAGGTGCTGCTGCTGGTGGTGGTCTAGGGACCACCCTTTAATAAGCACTTACTCTAAGCAGTTCTCATTCTTGGCTGCACATTTGAGTCACCTGGACAAAGTTTTTAAATCCCAGTGCCCAGGCTATATACCCAATTAACTTAAGTTAGGTTCTCTGGTGGTGTAAACTGGGCATCAGTGTTTATTCAGGCTCCTCAGATAATTTCAGGGTGCAATTATGTCCACTTTTCTTCCTCTTTTACTTTATTTTTATTCACTCTTATTTTACTATTATTGTTTTACAAAACTGGGGATTGAACCCAGGGCACTCTACGACTAAGCCACATTCCCAGCCATTTTTTCTTTCTTATTCCAAGACAAGATCTTTCTAAATTGCCCAGGCTGGCCTTCAACTTGTAATCCTCCTGACTCAACTCATCCTCCCAAGTAGCTGGGATTACAGGCATACACTACCATGGCAGCCCTCTTTATTTTTCAAATAAAAACATGCAGGCCAAGAAATCACCAAACTCAGATAGCCAGTTATAATAGAAATGATTCACCTGATGTCTGGTCCAAGGCAGTTTTGCTGCATGACAAGTTTTATGCCAGGATCTAAAAATGTAGCTAGTGCATAGTATGACTGCCTGGTATCTCATTTTAATTCAGATTCTTTTTTTTTTTTTAATTTTTTTTAGTTGTAGATGGACACAATGTCTTTATTTTATTGCTTTGTACGTGGTGCTGAGGATCGAACCCAGGGCCTCACGCATGCAAGGCAAGCGCTCTGCCGCTGAACTACAATCTCAGCCCTTAATTCAGATTCTTATTCAGCAGGTCTGGGGTAGTGTCTAAGTTTCTGCTTTTCCAACAAGTCCCAGGTTTTTTCCATCGAGCTGATTCACAGACTACACTGAGTATTGAAGTTGAAATGTACCTTGCCTAGAGTTTATCAATAGTTTGCATGCAAACTTAATAGAAGCCATGGCCCCAAATTCGAGATAATAGCTACTACAAGCAAAATTAGCAGATCGTAAGCAACTGTATTAGGCCAATTTGTAGTCATTTAACATTTTAGAGGCTTTGAATAGTATTCCTTCCTTCCATTTTTGGCGGGGGGAAGAGTGTTAGAATTTTAACAATTTAAAAACATTTAACTTTTGCCACAAATAAAGTTTCCTCTAAAAGTTGATTTGATGACAAACCCCCAAAGCTAATTGTTTTTTAAAATTGATCCAGTTGTCTTTTTTAGTTCTGCCTGAATATCCCCAAATTATGTTGAGAAGCAAAACCTTTAATTGTTTTAGTGTTTTTCTTTCCTGATTTCATCTTTAGGAGAAGGTAGTTATAGCATCATGGTTATGATTTTGGCCTCTGGAATTAGAATGACTGAGCTCCACTCCAGGCATTGCAACTAACAAGCTATGTAATTATAAGTTCAGTGCTTAATCCTGATGAGGTTCAATTTTTCCATCTATAAAATGGAGATAATAATGACACTTGTCTCATAGGATTTTTGAGAGGATTCAATATGTAATACATGTAACATTCTTTGCAAATATCTAGACACTTAGTAAGCGCTTAGACAAATATGGGCTTTCATTGTTACCTTCTTTGCCTGGTTGGCTGGTGGCTACAGAGCTGGCTGGCTGATGTGGATACCAGTGGTTCCCAAAACTTAGTTCTCTGACTTGGCTTTCAGGAATGTCCTTGGAAGGGTTTCTCAGGAGACCACATAAGGATTCCTTATATCAACTCCATGGGATCCGATTGCAGATTGGAGCTTTCTTAGTAGGAATCCTGGAAGAATTGGTGGGAGCATTCTTGGAATGCTTGCCTGGAGGGCCCCCACAGTGTTTATTTCTGAAATAAATCATGTAGATTCATTTGTGGGAGATATGCGACAACATATGTGTTCACCTTTTAACCCAGTGGTTTGTAGAGTGCATGTCCAGCTCCAGCTGTTAACAGAACAACAAGGGAACATGGTAGAAATGTAAGTTCTCTGGTTCTGCCCTAGACCTAGTGATTTTGAAAATTTAGGATAGGACCAGCAGAAGTCTGTGTTTGGAGGAGCTTTTCATGGGATTCTGATGCAGGTGAAAATTTGGGAAGTACTGCAAAAGGCATAGGTAATCCTAAAGGATTTTAACCAGAGGAGCAATATGAAGGGGGGTTATATTTGAGGAAGATTAGCTTGGCAAAATAAATGGAGCACTGATTCCAATCTCTGGATCAAGGACCACAGAGGGACCAGGAAGTTATCATAAGGATTGTAAAAATTCTGTTTGCAAATACAGACTCTGCATGTTGAAAATCCTGGAAGGGCTCAGAATATCATCTATTCTACTCTTCTTTGAATGCACTAAATGATTCTTAAAAAGGAGAATTCACTGAAAAAGCATAATTGTCTCCATAAAGACCTTCTCCTTGTATTTTCTCAACTGACACTTGGGGAAAAGCATTTGTTCATTAAGTGATTAGTGAGGAGTTGTTATGTGCCCAGATATTCTCTAAACACTGATGTAGAAAAGGAAAAGAAAAAAAAAAATCCAACACTAATAGAACTTACCTTCTATGCAAATCTAGGCATACAAGGAAATAAATAAGTACAATGTTTCCCATGCTCTATAGGAATAATCTTTAAAGAAGAAAAATGAAGTAGTGAAGAGTGAAGAGAGCTGTTGAGTGATGAGACACTGCATGAAGAGGTGAACTTTGAGTAATATACTTAGAAACTGAGAAGTCAACCAAGGTAGATATCTGGGCAAAAAATATCCCACCCAGAGGGACAGCAAATGTAAAAGATCTAAGGGGTAACTGTGCCTGGCATGTTGGAGGAGTACAACTGAGGCCAGCGTGACAGACCAGCATGAGATAGATGGAGAGTTGCAGAGGCTCATGTGGGGAGATAACAGATTGATCTTATGGGTGGAGCTTTAATATATAATAGCATCTTAGCTTTTACTGAGTGAGATGAGAAGGTAATAGCAATATCTGACCTGTTTTAATAGTATCATGCTGGCTGCTCTGTTGGCAATAGCTTGAATGTGGATTGTTTTAGTCAGCTTTTTCACTGCTGTGACCGAAAAACCTAACAAGAATAATTATAAGAAGGAAGAATTTATTTGGGGGCTCACAGTTTCAGAGATGTCTCAGTCCGCAGATGACTGACTCCATTGCTCTAGGTCTGGGATGAGGCAGAACATCATGGCCGAGGAGTGTGGTGGAGGAAAGCAGCTGGGAATATGGTACCAGGAAGCAGAGAGAGAGAGAGAGAGAGAGCATGCTCCACTCAACAAGGACAAAATATATACCCCAAAGGCATGCTCCAGGGACCCACTTCCTCCAGCCACACCCTACCTGCCTATAGTTACCAGTCCCTTAATCTCTATCAGGCGATGAATTCACTGGTTGGTTTAAGGCTCTCATAACCCAACTATTTCACTTCTAAGCTTTCTTGCATTGTCTCATACATGAACTTTTTTGGGAGGGACACCTCATATCGAAACCATAAAATAAACAAAATTGAAATAAGGAAGCCAGCTATAAAATTTTGAAAATAGTTCAGAGGAAGCATGAAAGTATACTAGACAAAAGTGGGCACCACAGAGGTGGTGGGGCATGTCTTCTTTGAAAGTATGGTTGACAGGATTTGCTGACTGGTTGGATGTGGAGAATTGAGGATAATAAAGTTTCAGGGCTTGAGGAATTAACAGGAAGGATGGAGCTCCCCTTTTCTGAGTAATTCTACAGAACCTTTTCAAGGAGCTTTGTTATATAAGGAATGAAGACAATGAAGTGTCAGCCAGAGAAGGATGTAAGATCAGGAAAAGTTTTTGCCTGTATTTGTTTTTGAAGGTAGGAGAAATATCTTGTTTGAAAATTGATAGGACTGATACAATAGGGAGGGAAATCTGATGCAGCAAAGAGAGAGGAAAATAAAGAAGTGATATCTTTGTGTAAGCTTTGGGACATGATCTCAAGGGGAGAGATTGGCTTTAGCTCAAGATACAGATAAGTTCATTCAAAGAAGCAATAAAAGGCCAGGAACTTGAGGTTGTGTGCATGGGTGTTATTATTAAGACTGAATAAATAGTTAAACCTGGTTAAGGAGAGAAGATTATGAATGGGGTGAAGAATTGAAAAAGTGGTGAGATCATCAGATTAGTTTCCTGTGCGTTGAAAGATGACAGTTGTTTAATAGGAGTTATCTTTGAATGAAAAAGATAAGGTTTAGAGAATAGGATGTTTGAAACTGTGAAGATTGTCAAATTCCAGTTGTTGGTAATGGCAAGGTGCAGCCTGTGACTACAGGAAAATGTGACTCAGGTAGCGTGGAAGGCAACACTCTTCTAACAAAGGGTTAGAAGAGAAAACAGCCACCCCATGAGGAGATTAAAGGGGGAGCATGAGCCCCAATGCCAAGACAGTGAAAGGAAGCCCTGGGAGAGGCTTTAAGAGCACTCTCTTTTCAGGGCTCCGCCTTGACTTCCTGCAATAGGCAAGGGCAAGTCTGTAGAGATTCCGTCCCTTCTTCTAGTTGGAGACTTACCTTGTACTCTCTAGGTTTCCCTTGTACTTCCTTGGAGGTCTGTGGGAAGGGACTCTGACTTCAGGTGTGTGGGTTTATCTTTGGCTGCTGACAGTGGAAATAGAGGGACCATCTTAGTTTAAGCACATGGGTCCTTTCTCTGTAATCTGTTGGAGGACCAGGTGTGGCCAAGTTGGCCTAGTGCGCAAGTGAAGAGAATTCTTATTTTATTTTATTTTTTATTTTTATTTTTTAATGGTGCTGAGGATTGAACCAGGGGCACTTAACCACTGAGTAATTTTTTATTTTGAGACAGAGTCTTGCTAAGTTGCTCAGAATGGCCTTAAATTTGTGATCCTCCTACCTCAGCTTCCCAAGTTGCTAGGAGTACAGGCATGTACCTTTGCACCCTGCAGAAAATTATTTTTGCATTAAAAATGGACTCATATTAAAAACCACTGGCATTATTGGCAGGTTAGAAATAGCCAGTGTTTACATGTGTGCATTTCTGGTATTCAGGTGTGTGGTAGGTTGAGACAGAAAGCATCAAAGCAATTTAGGAGTTCATTGCAATGTTTTAGAAGATAAACAGAGAATGAATTAATTCACTGCCAGTAGAGTCTGAAAGAATATGGTAGTTTCAAGAAATGAGTTATTCTTGATTGAGTAGAGAAAACTATATTTGTTCAGAGTAGATAAAGACAGCCAACAGGTTATATGTATTCAAACAATAGTAAAACCCATCTTGTCAAGTACTTATATATATATATATTTGCAAACTAGAATAATCTCCGTATGAACCATTCTCATTTCTTTCAGCATGAATTTTTCACATTAGATACCAATGTGTATACATAGTGAAATTTCTCAAGTTAGACATTATATTTAGTAGAATTTTGCAAGGATGTTCAAATGAGAACTTTTTAAGGCTGTCTTTTTCGGTTATTGAAAATAAAATTATGATTACTTAAATGAAGAAATTACGAATACGTTACAGAATGTTTATTGAAATATGGGCATGGGAGTGACATGTCACATCATGAAGTAAGAAAAGACCATGGGCTTAGATGGCCATTGAGCTATACTAGGGCAGGTGGATAAGGAGTCAAGAGTCTCTGACCTTCCTGGGCGGAGACCCTGTTCTATAATGTGGTTATCACGTGCCCGTCATGATGCCTTGGGAACAGATATATCCAAGGGAGAAGAGGATTATGGGGATTCATAGTGGCCTTTTGAGAGGGACGGGTATATTTGGCAGAGAGAACGTAGTGCAAAGATGTGAGTTACTATTTGTCCTTGGCCAGAAAGTTCGAGAAGTTGTTATTTGTTCATTGCCACAGAAGGAATGGGGTCATAGTGGTAGGTGGTGGCAGAAGGGCCCAGAAATACTGGATGGAGCACACCATTTGTAAAGGCCTCTAATTCTCCATCAAGTAAAAATATAGTTAATATTATCACAATCACCTCTAGCGAATTATGAAATGCAGTGTTTAGGTCTGTGATTCTATACCTTTATTCTGCAGGATTGTCATGTCCAATGATATGGAACAGGCAGAACAGAACAATGGGCTTTCCAGATTGAATTTCATCCCTAGGGCTATTGTTCATCTTCCTGAGTCTCAGAATTCTCTCCCACAGCTCTTGGAGTACATAGCTCTTGGTTTCGGATGTAGCTGTTTTTTTTTTTTTTTTTTAATATCTTTGGAAATGCATATGCCAATAAATCTAAATATAAACACCTAAAATTACTTGGATGCATTTAAAAATGAAAAAGCAGAGTAAATGAGTGTTTTCTTAAGGAAAAAAAAATATTCTGCCAATTTATTTTCTATATGGTAGCAACAGACTGCATGTTGGTGATGTATAGGCTATGGATCTTTTAGAACTGGGTTACTTGTAACAGAATCACCGTATAATTTATGTTGTTGAAAAAAAAAGTCTTGAAGTGAAAGGTGAGTCCTTTCCAAATATTTTAATCATTTATCCATTTTTAACAAACATTAATATATGAAATTATATTCCTCTATGGGAAAGGATTATATATTTTGTTTATAGATACCCCAAAAGGGTTAAGTTGCTCAAAGATAAACGTCACATGGCTATGGTATAGGAAGGAGACAGGGAAAGCCAGAGAGGCTTTAGGCCATTCTAGTTCATGAAGAATGGCTGATTTTAGGAAGAACTTCCTAACTTCATGGTCATAAAAGAATTAATCAGACTGGCTTATGTAGTAGTAGTGAGTTTCCCCACCCTATCAATAATTCAGTGAGATGCTAAATAACTTCCTGAAGGAAGCCGTATATTGGAGATAGTCCAACATTCATGGTTCAAAGACCTTAACTGTTGCTTTCAATCTGAGAGTCTGAGAATTTACATAGATCCTTTCTTTATCTGTAATTGAACAGATCACGTCCCAAGCATGCCCAAGTGTGGGTAGAAATGGCCGAGGGTCAAACACCAGGACTCTGAAACAGTGATGTAACATGTAGTTGCAAATTGAGCCCTGCCCACCAATGTGGAGTTAAATGATCCTCAGGTTAGTTGAAGCTTATGATGAAGCTGGAAGGAAGTCACCCAAGTATCTGGTGAAGTTGATGGAAGCTTATGAAGCTTAGAAGTCAAAGCACTAATAGGAACTTGGAGAAAGCCGTGGAGTTGGCTGGACCTTATGAAGAGCAAAGTGGTTTTCAAGAATTTGATGGGAAACCTTACCACACTAATCTATCCTCATCTCCATTAGATCTGGCAGACCCAATTGACTTAAATTACTTATCTATTTAGTTTTATGAAGGTGTACTTTTGTACTTTTAGTTTTTATTTCTACAAATTTTGACAAGTGTATACTCATATAGCCACTACCACCATCAGAACATAGAACTGTCCCTTCCACTCCGCAAATTCCTCCATGTCTCCTCACAGTAAACCTCCTGTACTTCTGTACCCAACTCCCGGAAGCACTCATCCAATTTTTGTCCTTGTAGTTTACCTTTTCTGGAATGTCAATAAGTGAAACTACACAGTATGTAGTCCTTTGAGCCCCTCACTTAGCCTAAAGCCTTTGAGATTTCATCTGTGTTTTGGTTCCTTTTTTGTTGCTGCCTAGTATTCCATATGCAGGTGTGCCACAATTTGTCAGTCCATTCACCTCTTGGAAGACAGTTCCATTTTTTCCTAGTTTCTAGTGATTATAAAAACAGAACAAAACAAAAGAATATTTAACCTAGTCACAAATAGGTTTCTGTGTGAAGTTTTTACTTTCCTTTGGAAAATACATAGGAGTGGGAGAGCTTGCTTATGTGATAAGTACATATATTTAAATTGGAAAACAATGTCATTTGCTTCAAAATGAAGTGTTGAAAAAGCATGTACAGTATTCCCTCTCATCTGTGAGTTGTCTTTTATTAAGTCTAGTGTGTGAAGAGTGTTTTATCTTATAGTCTATGCAACCTTTAAGTTTTGTGTAAAAGTCCCTTCTAATCAAAAGAATCAGCAAATGAGAAAACTGAAAATAAAAAGATGTGGATCTTTTCCAGAGAAGCCTGGGGAGAGATGAAGTCGTGTGAGACCCTCTGGTTCTGATAAGAGCATAGTAAATTCTTCATATATTCTGGATCTCAGTCTCATGTCAGATGAATAGATTGCCCATATTTCTCCTGTTCTGCTGGTTGTCTCTTCACTTTGTGGATTGTTTCCCGTTCTGTCCGAGGCTTCATATTTTTATAATCCCATTAGTCTGTTATTGCTTTTGTTGTTGTCTGTTTTGAGGGCTCTTATCCAATTTTTTTTTTTTCCAGAACAATGTCTTGAAGCATTTCCTCTATGTTTTCTTCTAGTAGTTTCTTAGTTTCAGGTCTTATTCTTAGGTCTTTTATTTATTTTATATTGAACTTTATGTATGGAGCCAAGAGAGAAAGGTCTAGTTTCATTGTTCTGTTTATGGAAATCCAGTTGTCCCAGCACCATTTATTGAAGAGACTGTCCTTTTTCTAATGTACATTTTTGGCACATCTGTCAAAAATCAGTTGACTGTAAATCCATGGATTTATTTTTGGCTTTTCTATTCTGTTCCATTGGTCTAGTATGCTAGAGCATAGTAAGATGACTATAGTTTATAAGAATTTATTATACAACTCAAAACTAGGAGAGAGAAGTTCAAAGGTTCTGAACACAAATGCTAATTATCAAAATTTGATCATTATACATTTTATACATGTTTCAAGTCATCATATTATACCCCACAAATATGTACAGCTATTAAGTGTCAATTAAAAATTTTTGAAATGTATGGTTAAAAGAGGATGGTAAGGGCACTGAGGATTAAAGAAGTTTACTGGAAGCTTATGAGGACCATTATATTGATGACAAGCAGGTACAGATAGCTCTGGAACATAAAATCAGTCATTAAATATTTGGAAGGGGATAGGACACAGAAAGCAGACACTGCACCTGTGTTTAGTGTATTAACTTATTTCATCAAAGTAAAATTAATTTATGTCCATCATTGTTATAAAAGGTATGTGAAATCCTGAAGGAGGTAGAAAATGGAAATAAAGAGCTTGGTATCCATTACCACTAATGCAAAATGTTACTTACTAACATTTATTATATTTGTGGTCTGTATGCATTTGACTTAATAAATAGGAGAGGAAGTACTGGGCCTGAGAATTCCAATCATAGCCTCGGTTTCACTCTACCCCTGTATCTTAATTCTGTCACTGTGGATTCTTCTACTGTTAGCTTTGGAAGTAAAGCTTTCCCTCAGGAAGGAACTGTTTTATGATATTGAAATCCTAGTAAGGATATTAAGACCAACATAGTCTGTGTCTAGTGTATGTGCATTCTGGAGGTTTTAATCATTGACTCAATTAAACCAGGTGAATTATAAAAAGGAGGAAGAGCCAGCAAATGCTATTGACATAAATTAGTTGAAATCTTAAGACAATTAAACATACATACATATATATACATATATATATATATATATATATATATATATATATATATATAAATATTTTTTTTTTGGTACTGGGGATTAAACTCAAGGATACTCAACCACTGAGCCACATCCCCAGCCCTATTTTGTGTTTTATGTAGAGACAGGGTCTCACTGAGTTGCTTAGCGCCTCGCCGTTGCTGAGGCTGGCTTTGAACTCACAGTTCTCTCCTGTCTCAGCCTCCCTAAGTGCTGGGATTACCGGCACCCGGCTTTTTGAAAGTTTATGATAACATGGGAATAAAATTAAGGGGATTGAACCAAGGCCTAATAGAATTATTTTTAACATTTTATGCAAAAAAAAAAATCAATGAAAACACATAAAATGAAATCATAAAGAAGGAGTAAAAACATCTTTTTACATTCTAAATAATGTAACAGAATAGTACCAAATTTATTTCCACATTTGGGGACTTGGAATGAACCATTTCTTAAAGAATATTATAAAATATGAAGGTGATTTAAATGCCCATGGGTGAGGGAAAGCTATCACATTGCCTGGAACATTTGGGAATCACAAATGACATGAGGAGATGACAGAGGTTCAGAGCAATGGCGTTAGGCAAGAATAAACTGGGTTTCCCTGAGTGTAAATCCTACTTATGGGCTGTGCTATCCTGGCTGTTACTTTTCTCTGCCGGAGAGGAGATAACCACCGTGCTTATAAGGTCGCTGTGAGCATTCCGTGGGACACTGCTAGCCAGGTTCCTAGCTCAGTGCCTATAACATAGTAAGTGTGCAGTGGTTACTGCTGCTGCCTGTGGGAGTGTGTGAATAACAGCAACCCAAAGGACCCAAAATTAACCCCAAAAGACTTTGTTTTTCTTTTTCCATTTTTTTTTTTTCTTACAATCATCAACACATTTAAAATGATCTTTGGCCTGGTATTAGAATTCACTTCATCATGGAGTTTTGGAGCTAAAAAGACATGAGATATGACCTCCAGCTGTTCCTCTGACAGACAAACTGGGTCACTCAAGTTGTTACTTTCCAAGACCCTATGTGCCTATACGGCCAGACTCAGTACGAAACCCCAGCTACCTGTTCCCAGCTCAGAGTTCTTTCTGGATCACCATGGCATAGCTTCCTTCAGGCCATGGAGGACAGACGCATGTGTGTAGTCCTGGGTGCCCTTTCTCCACATCTAATGACATTTTAAAAGAGCTGATATGTCATCTTCTACAATTTGTATTTTTTTCCAGCCTTTGAAGGCTGATGACGGGACTGGGTTTTATTGCCTGGACACATTAACTAAGACACAGTTAAAGAGACCAGTACATTCTCAGATGACTTCACCTTCAGAAGAAATTTATAGCTGTATTCAAATTGACCATGCCCTTTCCAAATGCTGCCCTCCCAGGGGAGCCCATTTCAGTTTTTGCCCAGATTAGCCTACACTTCTTTAATCTGCAATCTTTTTTTTTTTTATCCTCCCCAGAGTATTTAGGGGTTTAAATGTTTTCTAATTATAGATATCTTTCTTTCCCTTTTAAGGTTCTAACGAAGAAACTCTTGCAACATTTCTTAAGGAGATACCATAATGGTGGTTGAATCTAAAACTTGATCTGCATTGACAATTGCTTCATATTTTAAGACTACTTGTAGTGATCCTAGCATTTCAGAGTTAAACGGTACTCACTGCACCATGAAATATAAATGAAAGCTTGACTTCCTACTGTACCAAAGGACTGTAAGCAATCCCACACCTGTGCGCAATTTATAGTAAATCAAGCATTCGGAATTTTGTTTCATGTTGCGTATTTTAAGTGCCTTTAATACAGATGATGTGATTTGTAAGTCACATAATGAAGCCAATCTAAATAAGAGTTATTAAAAAAAGAATAATACGTATTTAACTAAGCATCTCTCTACCCGAGCAGTGTGATTCAGATTACCAGTTTGCCCGTTTTTTCTTTAATAACAAATACTCTCGGCAAGCAAGGCCCGCTCAAGTTTGAAGCACATCTGGGTTTGATTAAAGGTAAGCTCCTGAAAGCTTTTGAACTGAAACTTTGTCAAGCTTTTCAAATGGTCTCTATGGATATGTCTACACGTATCCTTGTAGGAACATGAGCTGAGGCAGCTACTTGAAGGAGGAAGTAAACAAAATAACTCACCAGGTTCCTAAACCAATTTTGTCTCTGTGATTAAAGTCTATATCTCTGTCCATCTGTCTATTATCATCTATTTAAATGCCCTCCCTCAGAAGCAGGACATAGCATTCTGCTGCCTTCCTGGTGCTTAGTGTATGCACAGCAATAGGTTTTTGGTGTTGGTCTTAATTATAATCGACTTTCTGGCACTTAAAAAGATTAGAAACTATAATAACACCTTGTGGTCCATGATCGCTTCCAATGATAGGATTATAATGTGGACGTGAGTTTTGGAACCATGTTTCTGGAACCACAAATTCTGCTACTACGCAAGGGGCCAGCTGTAGCTTAGAAAAAAAAAATCCTAAGATTTTTTGTTTTGTTTCTTGAAGTCATAATTATTCTGTGACTTGTGAAAAATCAATTCCTTGCCTCTATTTTTTTTTTGCCAAAAGGTACCAAAAGGTCTGTTTTTTCATTGACTCAAGCATAAGAAGTAATGAGTGAGCTGTTCTAAGTTGTCCTTCAAAAATGAATTGTTTAATATGGGAAAAAGTAATCTAATTTCAGGGCAAGGGTAAATTAGGAGTTTTATCAGTCTATGTGTAATCACGTATGGTCTTGTTGAAGTCTGTTCTTTGGGGACAGAAGGACAAATTTTCAGTCATTATGCCTTATACAAATGAGTAACTTTTGTAAGGTCAAGTCATCGTGTGGGAAGTCATCCTTAGAGGAGGTGAAACACTGGATCAGATGTTCCGTGGTGAACAGGGATGGGAAATTTCCACTTCCCGCCCCCACCTCTGCCATCATTGATCAAGTCATGCTTTCTCCCTGGTGACTGAGCTCATCTGGGCACATGTCCCAGGCTGAGGTTTTGGCAACCAGGGCTTGGTGTGGGAGTGGCAGGAATTGAGCCATTGGGTACTGCAGGGTCAGAAAGCAAGGAAGGCATAGTCCAGAGTGAGACTCCAACATGTGAATGGAACAGCAGGATCTACAACCAGTGCAAAAGAGTCTGGACCAAAGGAGAGGCACAATGGAGAAAGTGGATTTGGGGAGTGGTAGGAAGAGGCAGTGGAGCACAGAGGATCTCTTTTTCCTGGTCTACAGCCACCTGACCTCAGGCAAGTGTCTTATTCTCTTGGCTAAACATGAAGACACTAGACCTGACTTTTGAGGAATACCTCCTTTCCTTATACTCTGTGTCCTCCCATTCTCATCCAGGAAACAGAAGCACAGTATACATGGAAAGTCAGAGGGTCATTGAGGTCATTGACTTATTTATTTATTTATTTTTATTGTTTCCATATTAAATATTTCAGTGTTTATATTCTGAAATTTCATTCAATATTATACTACCAATATTTTCCCTGTCATTAAAATGTGGCATATATATTTTTTTTTTAATTTTTTTTTTTTTGTACCGGAGATTGAACTCAGGGGTACTCAACCACTGAGCCACATCCCCAGCCCTATTTTGTGTTTTATGTAGAGACAGGGTCTCACTGAGTTGCTTAGCACCTCGCTGTTGCTGAGGCTGGCTTTGAACTCGTGATTCTCCTGTCTCAGCCTCCCAAAGTGCTGGGACTACAGGCATGCGCCACTGCACCCAGCCAAGATCATTGACTTTTGGGCACAGTAGCATTCAGTTATGATCAGGTTTCAAACTAGTTTATAATTTCTGATTAGTTGGTTTGTCTCAGACTGTTTGGAACTTTTGTACGAAGACTTTTTTTGTTTAAATATTTCTTTATTTTTAGTAATCTGTATCAAGAGATCACATTTGATGTTTTTAAAGGAGCTGGTCATCATCAGTCCAGGGTGTTGCTCTTTACCGTTTGCCTTCTTTATGGGCCATGTTAGATAGATGTGTGGGGCAGAGCTCTCAAGCTGCTAGCCTACCCACCAGGTGTGCATGCAGACATTTCATTTGGGTTATGTAATGTAGTAGTGTTTATTCCTGATAAATTTTTACAGTGGAGAATTTTAATGTGGAAAAATCATAATTTTTATTTTTCTTTAAATATGAGAAGATCTAGTAGTAGCAATTTTACATTTTCAGATGATAATATCTATACTTATGCCCCAGCTGCCCCTTCTAGATAGATAGCTTGGGCTTCCTCTGATTCTTCACTATAGTGGGTTAGTATAGTGAAGCTACTCAACATTCTGGTGAGCATTTAGTAAGTACCTCCTGTTTCTAGTGCTATGTTATAAATGTGAGTTTGTGACAGTTCTTTCTGTCATGTAACAGACTTTTTTTTTTTTGGTACTGAGGATTGAACTCAGGGGTACTCGACCACTGAGCCACATCCCCAGCCTTATTTTGTGCTTTATGTAGAGACAGGGTCTCACTGAGTTGCTTAGCGCATCGCTGTTGCAGAGGCTGGCTTTGAACTCGCGATTCTCCTGTCTCAGCCTCCCACAGTGTGTAACAGATTTTTTTAAAGGCCTTATTATGTGTCAGGTACTGGAGGTACTATGAAGAATAAAAAATGATTTAATGGAATTTGCACTTCAGTGGAAGGAAAAAATAATAAAGAGGCAAATAAATAATATCAGACATTGGTAAGGACTGAAATAAAGAAGGGTCAGAAGATAGTGAATGGACAATGGCATCCAAGAGGAAGACAGGTAACCTGGCGATGACACTAAGGTGCCTTCGGGACTCTGGGAGAATACACACAGCGGCTCTAGGTACATATCAAGTGGATCTCTTAATTCACAGTACAGGGCTTAGTGAAGGCTACTGGTAGGCGATTGCATCTGAGTAGAATCTTAAAGAATGGAGAGGTGCTTTGGTGGGTGGCTGAACAGGAAAACCTACTCTCAGCTAAATTAAAACAGCAGTGCAGTGTCACCTCAAAAATAAGAGGAATTGCCTCAGTGCACTCATATGATATAAGAAATCATAGGGAAAAAATGTGTTGTAAGTTTTAAATATGTGAATTCTGTCTTTAATGGTTTTATGTTGTGTTTTCTTTGATCTGTGTATGGACAAGGGACACAACAGTTTCTTTCTTGTGTTCGTGGTTGGTGAAGCAGGTAGGGGCACCACCCTCTACAAGACACTGAATTTGAAGGGAGTGGGGCATGATCAGAGATCTGAAAGGAGTCTCTTTACAGCACTAGAGTGATTTGGGGAAGAAGGGAAGGAGAGTTGAGCTTGCAAAAGTCGTGGCTCATTGCTGTGTACGTGGCAGGGCTCAGTTTAAGCCCAAAGGTCACATACATAGTATAAGCTACTTTTATAAGGTTGCAGGAACCACTTTCTCATTTGAACAGTGTATTCTGCCCACACATAGCCTTTGGCAGTAAGAGGCGTAGGAAGAAACGGATAGCATGTGGAAGCTGTATAATTAAGAAGAATTTAACAAAGGAGTTATTTTCAAATGTTGAGGGTTTAATGAAACCAAAGACAGGACTATACCTAAAGCACAGAGAATGGTCATCTTTGAACTCTGGTGATATAGAAGGTGCAGTCTTACAGGAGGTTTGATATGGGGTCACAGACAACCCATGATAACCCGCCAGGGAATAAAACATCCACACTTATATTCATTCTCATTCTGCTTTCAGATGATTCCTTGCCTCACAATGGCCAAAAGGCACAAGAGCCTGGAGGACAGGGGAGCCCACTGACAGAGAGAAGCTACTAGGGCACAGCAAAGGGTAGAAAGAACTAAGAGTATACCTAGAGAGAAAATATCCACAACGGTTATTTCAGAGATTTTTTGTTTTGAATAACAACAACAACAACAAAAACCTTCTTTCAATATAAAGCACTTATAGGAAGTTGCCACAGGGAGAAACTAGACTTGTTTTGGACATCTGACTTGTATGTGTCAATGATGACATCAGTTGGTGTATATCACTTGAGTGTTCCACTGTGATTTATCTTGCTTTCCTTGCAATATATAATTTAAATAGTTTTCCAAAGTCTTATACCACCTCTTTACAGAAAGTAGAATAGATGTTCTCATTTAACTTTCCCCTCCATCTTGTATATCAGTAAACAAGGATCAGAAAGGCCAAGGGAGTTACTTAATGTCACAGGATCGCCAAATTTGTCAGATCCAAAGGATGTAAGTAGGTCTTGTGTCCTGTCCAGCTGCTTCTCCATAATCCCTAATGATGGGTTAATCCTGGCTGTCCTTTCCAGAAAAAGGGAAAACTATTTTTAAAAATTAGTCATGTGGCAGAAATGCTTATCTGTGACTGTCAGTCCAGACGTTTGGGACCGAAAAAATCATGAAAACTAAAGTTGACTCCTTTATCACGCGTCTGATCTCTTTTGAGTTGTATAGTATAAATTACTTCATTTACCACTGACTGTCTCTCAGTCTGGAATGACTCCTTCTCCAAAAACCTGTGGCTTACTCCTTCACTTTCCCCTGACCCCTCACAGGTGTGAGCTTAAGGAAGAGACCTTCCTTGATGGTTCATTCCATGTACCCCTCCAGCCTAGCCCTCATCACTAATCCAGCACTGCCCAAGAGAAACATAACCTGAACTGCAAATGCAAGTCGTGTATGTTGTTTTAAATTTTCTTCTAGTATAGTACATTTGAAAAAAAGCAAGAAGAAATGATGAAAATTAGATAATATAAATAATGTAGTTTTTACTTAATATATGAAAATATCATAATTACAACACGTTATCAATGCAAAATATTCATGACATTTTATAGGGTCTTTTTCATACAAAGTATTTAAAAGCTAGTACTGACATTTAGAGCACATTTGGTAAATATACTAAGTATATTTATACTTAGTATAAATCGTAATTTGTTCCTGCCATATTTTAAGTGTTCAGTTGACACATGGGACTTGTAGCTTACCACATTGGATGGTATGGCTTTGTCTTTTACTCTACCTTCCTTTCTATGACTTAGTATTAAGCTTGTAAAGGCCAAGTGGGTTACTCAAAGCAAATCAAGAAATCTACTACTGTCAGAATTAAAAACAGAGTTCACCTTATCACTGTTGACATGCTATATATTGATTTGGCTTTCTTCACATGACTATAAACTTTTCAAAGGCAGAGAAATTACTCTGTTATTCAGTTTTGTATCTCTAATGTGTGGAAGGGTATCACCCATGGTAACTACTAGACTCTATGTCCAATGAATAGCAATCTCACAAAGCAGGCTCAGCTTTTCCCAGCCCCATTTTAAAGAAGAGGAGCAGAGGCACAGCAGAGCAAGTGCCTCTCTCCAGGGCACAAAGCCAGTTCATGGGTGTCTATTCAGCATGCTCTCAGAGCACATCCTTAACCCAAGCAGTTCTGCTGAACTAGAAAGTAAACACTGGTCAGTATGCTCAATGAACTGTCACTTCTTAATGTGTTTTATTATAATTTTCTTTTCTTTAAAATAGTATTAAAGCCAAGAAACACTAATGAGACATTAACTCATGTCTAAGACACTAACTTTACGTCCCTTATTACCAGCCAGAGAGGACTGGTTCAGTGGTAGAGTGCTTGTTCCCTTCAGGTCTCAGCCATTACATGCTCTACTGATTTAAGGAGAAGTTAACTTAGGATTAGATTGTTCCCCACAATAAAGCATTGTTTATTTTTCATTACTTGTTTGATATTCACTGTAAATACTTTTGTACAGGCATTATGGATAGTGATCAGTTTTTAAAGACATGTAATTTGATGGACATGGATATGTTGGACACATAATTATTCTGATTGAATCAGAAAGACTATTATTCATTGATCAAGTGACATAAGAGAGAGATGTTTAAATGCTCTGGACAATGGCTGAATTTTCTGTCTTGATTTCACTCATATGTGCCAGATTTTACATGAGTGTACATAGTGACAAAGTCATGTCACAGCATAATGAATATCATTTTAACAACTGATATTTGTTTTGTGATTTCTTTGTGCCAGGTATATAAGGGGCCAGGGATTATCTAAAACATGCTTGAGCAGGAGATTTTACTATCTCCATTTCACAGAAAACACTAACTGAGGCATGGAGAGATTTAGTAAACTCCCTCAGGTGAAACACCTAACCAGAGCCCTGAGTTGAATGATCCGATTCTACCGTCCATACTCAACCTCTCTGCTGTCCCATTTACACTTGAAGTGTCATAACGCAGCAGTCCTCAGTCTTCTCTCTGCTCTGTGAAGGCACTTCAGAGGCAGTGCATACACTCTGATGACTTTAGAGCCAAACAGAAGTGATTCCTTGTCCAACTCTGACCCCTATTAGCTGTAGGAAACTGGGTAGAATGATTTGCCCACCCTGCACATCCTTATTTGTAAATTGGGACTATAATACCACCAGCCCTGACATGATGAGAAGTTGTATTGTAAGTGGCTTAGCAAAGGGTCTGCATTGAGAAGACACTGTATTGGCAATTACCTCTATAATTACAAAGTCGCTTAGGGGAATAAAATAGTATTCTTATTTATGCTGTCTTTTCACCCTAACAAGAGGTAGCAGCAATTATAATGAAAAGGGAAAGAAAGCCTTTTAAGGGAAGAAAATGAAATATCTTCATGAACTCTATATGTGTATAATATATATGTAATGGCACCTGCAGTTTGACTAGCAAGGATAAAATTATTATGTGGGTTATAAGATCTAAGTCTTCTGGGCATAGCTTGATGACTAGCTGAGGTCAAAAATAAATTTTCTCTATGGTGTTGTAGAGCACGGTGAAGGGTATTTGATGCACTTTACGTACATCGAAGCACCTGGCATTATTTGAGGAAGAGACCAGGCATTAGCTGGATGAGCCATTGGTCAGTTCTACTTTAGGCTGTAATACATGTCAGTTCCTGCAGCGATGCTTGCTTAAAGTCACATGTGTCTGCCACCTTTGAACTAGAAAGGGCTACACTGGGTAGCACCATTTTGATGGTACACATTTTGGAAACCTTGAGTATAATCATCCACCATGGACCAGCTTTACTTTCACTCAGCTCTTGAAAATCACCTGTTTCCAGAGGCATTTGAAGATTAATTTTAAAGGGGAAAGAAATGTAATTTCCAAAAGGTACTTTCAAAGAGAAAAATAACTCCATTATGCTTCTCTCCTTCTGATGTCCTTCTGAAAGACAGCTTGTCTGCTTTTCATGTTGCACCTTTGTATTCTGGCAGGCGATGAGATGCTCACACAGTGATGGTGACGACAAATATGACGTCCATTTACGTACTACTCCTACATTTCAGGCACTTTACTTACCATATATCTAATCTTCAGTATAATACTCCCACTATACAGAGAAGTCAAATGACTTCTTAAATTACAGATGTACTTCTGTGGTGGAATGAGGATCCGACTCCACGTCTGGTTCCCTTCAAAAGCCAAACGTCTACCTCTTCCCTTCTTCCCTTTCTCCTCGCTTCCGTTTTGCTCCCTTCCCTCCTCTTTCCTTTCCTTTAAAAAAAAAAGTTTTTTTTTCCTTTGCTTATTTCATTTTCTTAGATTTCTCAGTTAAATAACTGACCTGATGCTGCACCACTAGTAAACATTGGATCTCAATTGCAATCACAAGGCTGCATAATTAAAATCCATCTCGAGAAGCTTTCTAAGTTGTCTCGGCTCATCATCCTATGTTCAAAAATCCAAGATTCCGTCTTCAGTCTAGATGCACACAAATGAACACTCAAGTTGCCATCCAGAAAAGATAGTGGCCACAGAAGAAAAGACACTACCCCCTAATGTAGGTTCTTAGTATTTCAGTGCTCTTGAGTATGTATCAGAATTGTGGGGGTTTTTTTGCATGAAACTTCTTCTATCACAGGGATTCCTAAAGTTTTATAGGATTAATAGTTTTGACTAGAGTTCTCACTTTTCTCTGGCTGGAATGTGTGTGTGTGTGTGTGTGTGTGTGTGTGTGTGTGTGTGTGTGTCTGTGCATGCACACATGCACGTGTATATTATATATGTATATATATATATGTGTGTGTATATGTATATACAAATGTATATACATATATATTTAAATTCATAAGCTTTGTTCTGTTTTGTTGATTTTCATTTTTATGGAGGACATATTTTAAAAAACTTTAAAAATAATCATCAAGGAGATAATTATAATATTTCTAAAACCTGTCATGCTTTGTAAATCTTTGGATTTATGAGCTTCAGCATCATTCCTCTTGGTAATTCCCCCCTTTATGCATGAGAAAAACTGAAACTCGGGGAGAAATCATGACAAGCCCACACAGTCCACAGCTTATAAATGGCAAAGGCATGCTTAAGCTTTTGTATTCTGATTGCAGATTTCCTTAGCTTGAGTTGCCCAGAATGTACCAGAATGTAGAGTTAGAGACAAGAGTTTACACTGCCAGTAGTTTATTCCGAGACGTGATGACAGTAACAGAGAGTGGAGGATGGAGAAGAGGGAAACAAAGCTGTATACTCAGCTAGCCACTGTCCTAGCCAACCACACTCCATTCCAGTGGGCACTGAGTGCTGTGCACAGTAGCTTCAGAAACTTCCCCTCAAGATGAAGGAAGGAGGCATTTGTCCACAAGCTTTCCTTTCCCTTTGGGTATGGGTAGCACTTTAATAAATCCAAATTTGCAATTGTATGCAAACTCAGCTTCCCGTAGGTGTCCCTCATGGAGGTATCAGAAATCCTTTGAGCAAGAGATACTCATTGTACCTGAGGAAAGAGTTGCCTGGTCACATCTGTGTGATGTTGGTTATCACAAGTATAGCTGGACAAAGTGACTAAGAGATTATGTGGAAGCCATAAGAAAAGTCCAGGCTGGGTGCAGTAGTGCATACCTACAATCCTAGGAATTTGAGAAGTTAAGGCAGGAGGATCACAAGTTCAAGGATAGCCTGTACAATTCATGTCTCAAAATAAAAAGGACTAGGGATCTAGTTCAGTGGTAGAGTGTTGCTAGGTTCAGTCTTCAGAATAGGGGGTGAGGGGGAAAACGAAAAGAAAAAGAAATATCCAAAGAGGATGTTGCAAGAGGACTTGGGGAGGAGAGTGAAGATGTGCACTCCTCAGGACTGATGAGCAGCCTGTGTGATTCTGTATAGAGTGTAGCAAGGGTGTCATCAACAGGTGAGGTGGGAAAAATATATAGGCGCTGAATTATGAAGTCAGGAAGTGAACAGGACCCAGTAGAAAGACAGGGGAGAAGCAACACTTGAGATAGTTTCAGTAACCTTTGATGCCCACACGTGAGAGAGTTGGGGAAGTAAATCAAAACTGCAAAATCAGTTATTCTTATGATTGGATAGAACTGGGCATGATTTTAGAAGACTGTGATCATTGAGGGAGAAAGCTCAAGTGTGGGTGAAAACTGAAGTTTGGTGTAGTACAATATCCAGAGAAGTGGACGAGAGTCTGGGGGACATAGTGAGAAAAGCCAGAATCATAAACTTGGGAGGTTTTAGATCCAACTCCTCCACCAGCTTGAGAGCTGTAGCAAGTGTGAACACACAATTTATTAACTTGTCTAAACCTTCAGATCTTCATCGGAAAATAGAGTTAAGAATAGACGCCACAGAAAATTACTGTAAGGGGACACAACCGTAATGTCCATAGAAAGATGAAAGGGTTTTTTAAAAAATGTGGTCCATATCCATGCCATGGGCATTATTCAGCCTTGAAAAAATAAATGAAATTCTGATATTTGCTAAACATGGATGGACCTTGAGATAATTAGGCTAAGGGGAATAAACTGGGTACAAAACGCAAATATTGTGTCATTCCATTTATATGCAGTATTAGATAGTCAAAGTCATAGAGACATAGAGTAGTGATTCAGAGGCGTTGAGGAGGGGGAATGGACAGGTACTGTTTAATGAGTACAGAGTTTCAGTTTTGGGATGATGAGAATGTTCTGGAGATAGACTGCGGCAATGGTTGCACAGTCATGTGAATACCACTGTCACTTAATACCACTGAGCTACATTTAAAAATGGATGAAACGGTAGATTTCATGTTATGTATGTTTTGCCACACTAAAAAATAAAGTGTCTGACAGTTAATGTAGTCAGTGAATAGAAACCATATTGTATCATAGCAACCGATCATCAGAATTATCAGTAGCTTGGCATTTAAGATGCCTTTGTGGAATCAAAGGAAAGGAAGGTGTGGATGGGGTTACTTAGGACAGGAAGTCAAGATACCTCTTCTTAGAAGAAGAAAGGAGGAAAGGATAGGCACAAAAAGTTTTCAGGAGCTCTGGCTGGTGACTTGCTTTTGTTAAAGGAGAAGGAAGGGTGAAGGTGAGGTTGGGGGCATGAGGAAAGTTGCAAAGCTGTCCAACAGCTGCTGTGGGTGGGAAAGGAAGTAGACTGGGGAAGAATAAAAGAATTGCCAACTAGCAGACAGGAACCAGCAGAAGCTGGATATAATAAATTTGTAATGGAGCCAATAGGCATGGCTCTATCATTTTCTCTAGTAGTATTTGGCAACAAAGAAACAACCTGGAGAAACAGGCAGCTGGATTGATTTACAGTATGGCATTAGCAAGACAGTTGCGGTCAAAAGTTAAAGAGTTGGGGGAACTAAGGGTACTCCTGAGAATACAATTTAATTGGTTGACCATGTGGTCCAGGCTGGAGAGGGAAGACAGGAAAGAAGGAGGGGTTGAGAGACTGAAAGGAGACTGGGCAGAACATTCAGGGACCACAGATTTAATGAAGGGAAAAGGTAGTCAACATGGATTGTGATCAGAATGCTCGAGGGCAGAATTTAGGAAGAGCAGTTCCAGATATTGATCAGGCAAGTGCCTTGGGTGGTTCTCAAATTTTAACATTCATCAGAATCACTTGAAATTCCTTATAACACACATTGCTGGTCCTAACATCCACAGATAGATCTGGGGAGGGGCCAGTGAATTTGAATGTCTAACATATTAATGTTTGATGCCTATGCTGCTGGTTTAAGGACCACACTTTGAGGACCATTGGAATAGAGCTTAGATAAAAGTCTATGGCTGGGTAGTGGACAGGGTGGATCCTCAAGGCACATGTTATACATAGCAGAAGACAAAAGAAAGAGGATTCAATTCTAGGTCCCAGAGTTTTCAAAGAACATGAGGAAATCGGTGGGAGGTTTGAAGATGATGACCAGAGATTGCAAATTAAGAAGTTAACAGGGTAGGGGAGTATGTGTGTGATCTCTGATAGATTCACCAGTTAGCCATCCATTCTGGACTTTACATTATACTCAAAACTTAGTGAGACACAGAGTTTCCAGGCTCAGATATTCTAATAACCACTAGGTAAGGCCATATTGGATTATTTATATAGTCTAGATGATCTGATGGATTTAGTGTTCCTTCAAGTCAATATTCTTTGGAATTTTGTTACGTAGATATATATGTATGTGTGCTTATATATGTATGTATGGGTACTTATACATGGGTGTATATATACATACATATACTCATGCAACATGCACACATATATACATAGACACATACTAATTTAAAATTTTTCATATTTAGTGGGAATAAAAATGGATTTTTACTAATGATAACAATTTTATAAATATAAAAATTTAATATGCCTTTTATGTCTAGAAAAATTTTCACATGTTCTTCATACATTTTAGCATATTATCTTTAATTTCACTCTGTCACTCAATATTATTTTATCACTGACACTCATTAAGACAGTTGTAAAATAACATCCAAAATTTGTTTGAAATTCCTCATCACTTTAAAAAAAACACTTTTTTTTGATTCAGTCAACTTCTTGGAAGACAAATCAAAGAGATTAACATTTAGATATTTAAAGTAATTTAAAAAATCCCATGGTTCCCTGTAACTGGAACCATGGCAAGGGTTATTCAGCCTTAGAGTTTCAGCTGAGGATGTCTAGCATTTTCAGGCAACTGTGAGCTCTCTGATCTCAAGATTGGTAGCAAGCTCTGCCATTTAAGAGTTGGGCGGGGCTTATGCTGCCTCTATTTATTAGAAATAAGTAGGTGAAAATGAGGTGGTATCTTCAGTTTCTAATGGCATCTGACAGACTTTACAGGCTTCTTTAGAAACCCTCAGTACCTCTTTTTTCTACTTGCTTGCTCTGCCTCCTTCACCACTACAGTCAAGGAACTAACTCTGGGCCTCAAGTATGTCCCCTGGAGTCCAGAAGTCCAGTGGCTGGATTGGGAGGGCCAACGCCTCCTTCTAGACTGCTGCTAAATAACTAGTTCAGTATGCACTAAGCCCTGAGTTTCTGGCTCTCCAGAAACTTCCAGACCTGAAAGAAGTGCCATGCCTCTTAAAGTGGAATGTGCTTTCCTTTAAGGGTTCCAAATGATGCAGCCCTGAAAGGGCAGGGGAGTTGGGTTCCTATAAGGCACACTTAGACCACTGCGGGAAAGAAGACGGAAGCAGTAAAATCCTCTCCCTTCTCTCTCTCATGAGCTCCCCTAAGTACAATGTCTCTTCAGAGCCTTCCTGGAAGTGTCACATGGGGCCCAGCAGAGTTGGTGGTGTCTCTTCACAACTTGTCCTGTGGTGACCTTGACCATGCATGGCCCTGGCTGTGCACCTTCCCAATAAAGCCTAACAGCGCATTCTTGTGTCAGGCTCTGATTCCCGTGGAGCCAGGTCTTACATGTCACTCAAGATTGAAGAGGTACCATCGACTTGCAGGGGCACTTTCATTTCACTGGTTCTGTAAAGAAACGTATTTGAAAACCAGTAGAAAGTACCATAACACTCTCAGTTTAATCCAAGGATATTTTGAGCGATTCTCAAAGGTCCCTATTGTCAGTAGCATCAGGATCAGTTGGGAATTTCATTTAAAACGTCCATGTTTTTTTAACGGTGCACTATAGTTGTATATGATGGTGGGATTTGTTGTTACATATTTGTACATGTGCACCATGCAACAATATAATTTGACTAGTATCATTCCCCAGTATTTCCCTATTTCTTTCCCTTTTCCCTCCCTGGGTCCTTTTCTTTCATATTGTTGATCTTACTTCAATTTGTATGAACCCCCCTCCATCTTTCTTTTCCTTTTTCCTCTGTGGTTTCTACATCTGAGAGAAAACATATGACTCTTGTAAGTTTGGCTTATTTTGCTTAATATCACCAAGGGCATTTCTAAGCAATGAAATTCTCAGGTGGCGACATCTGTGGTTTTTAAAGTCCTCTAGAACATTCTGATATCGCTTGCAAATAATTTTTTTAGAGCATCTTATATATAAGTTCACATTTCAGGCAGCTGACCTCCCCATATAAGAAGAGAGAAGCAGAGTTTCAAAGATTGATGCCTATGAAATAAATGCACATGAAATTTAAACCTATATCTAATTACAAATACGTTCTTCATAGGACTGGAATTTCTGATGACCTATATTTATAGCTGCTCCTCAAGTTCACTCCTCAAGGCCAGATCAATCTGCAGGTTGTTTGATGGGGTGGGAGAAAGGGGAATTGGGTCATAGGGAGGGTAGTTCATCTAGATATTCTAAGTTCAGTCGAGCTTATGAACCTCACAACAGAACACCCACTGAATATTAGTGATCCATTAGAGTAGGCAATGCTCTCCTTTGGGCAGCACTAGATAAACAGCACCCTTCTTCTCTCTGGTCTATACCTTTTTAATAGTGCATTAGAATATATTCATCTTGGCTTACATGCTCTGAGATTCATTCATTCTATCTTGAAATGAAATAGTATGTTTCAAGCAAAGTAGGGCAAGCTGGGTGATTCTAAATATTGGAACATTAGAAAAACTATTAGATTTTGAGATTGCTTGGTCTCACATGTAGGACCATATAAGATTTATACATCCAAGTTCCCTTTCTTTGTCACAGAGAGCATTTTGTCTTATTTGTTTAGCTAAATGGCAATCTTTTTGGCAAAGGACCCTCTCTCTTGATATATACTGAAGTGTGTTGTGAGAACACAAACACATTATAATAATTTCACAGCATATACATACTATTTTCGGATAACCCTGGTGTGCTTTTAATTGATTTTCTAAACATACGGTATGGCCCAAAGCTATTGAGTGGGGAAATGAGACATTCCTCTATGTTGTTTTTAAAATTGCATAGCTTGGTATTTAGTTTTCATGTTGTATTCCTGGAGTTATTAATTAAATATGCATTAGAATTTTATCAGATGACAGTAGTTATGGCAGAATTCCTAGATTTACAAAAGAGTCTGTTGGCTATCCATGTGCTATAGGAGTAGAGACATTGATAAAAAAAACAAAGCATCTGGGGCTTGGAGAAAAATGCAGCTGATGTCTAGCTGTGTTAAAGACTTGTTCCTGAACTTTTGTTAAAGATAATTAATGAATGTTACGTGTTTCTCGTGGTGTACTTTATATTCCTCCTCCTGTTTGTATTGATTGCCTTCACATTTTGTTTCATTTGAGATACCTTGTGATTACAAAATTATTATGTATCAACTTTATTTCTAGTGGCCCAAAATTTATATATCTGTAATGACCAATGACATTGGTTAAATCCATTATGAGATATCCCTAAAATAAAGTACTTGAAAAGTTTAAAAGGATGTTTGGAACTTCATGTTTTGATAAGATAACATTTACTAAACTGCAATAGGTCTCAACAGAACAAAGACATAGAACAAATATGTTTGCTTTCTTGAAATACATAGTAAAGAGGCAAAGTAGTAGAGACACCAAAAATCACAGGTAACGTGTGGTAGTGAGATTGCAGTGAGTATTTTTGTTTTAATTCTATTCTCTTTATATTATCTAACTTTTCCACAATAAACATATAGCTTTAAGCCATTTAGCTAATTCTCATATTGAACATATTAAAATTGTGCATAATCATCATTGCTGAGCTATTGTTTTTCTTTTTGTGTTTATATTCTGTAAATTGAGAAGCATATTTTGCTTTACCCCCTCAAATACATTATGAACACTCTTTCAAGCAGGGAATTGTCTCTGTATGATGCCAGAATGGTATGGATATGTCTTTGTATATTTGTCTAAACCCATAGCATGTATAGCACCCAGAATGAGCCTTAATGTCAACTGTGACCTCTGGGTGATAATGATGTGTCAGTTAGTATAGCTTCATCACTGGTAACAAATGTACCACTCTGGTGAGGGGTGTTGATAAAGGCGGAGGCTATGTATGTGTGAGGACAGAGGGGATAATGGTAAATCCTAAAACCACATCAAAAAATAAAATATTAATGAAAAAAATTCATGGATTTTGCATTGTAGTTTTATCATCTGTTGCTGTATAACAAACCAACTCCAACACCAACTAGCTTACAACAAGGACGTTATATTATCTTTTACTATATTTTGAGCTTGAGAACTTTCTCTACATGTTTTGTCTGACTCTTTTGTGCAATAGCATTTATCTGAAGGATTACCTGGATTGTGAGTCCAAAATGACTTTGTGTTTCTGGAGGATGGTGCTGGCTATTGTCTGGATCCTGGTTCCTATCCTCCCAGAAGCTAGACTGTCCTCTTTCCTAAAGGGTCTCAGGCTTTCTTACCTAGTGCTATCAGAGACTGAGAGCAGGAGCTGCTAGGCCTCTTGAGGCCTAAGCTCTGGAATGCACCTGTCTTGTCACTTGGCCACATTCTCTTGGTCAAAGCAGGTCATGACTCCTGGGATGAGGATGGAGCCTTTACTTCAGGATAGGAGAATCAGCAATAATCAGTGGCATATTTAATTTTCCACAGGCAATGACCAAAGGCAGGATCCCATAGTTACTGATAAAAAGTGTTTGATGACTCTCAAGTTGTGAGAATATAAGTATTTTCAATGTTATATTAAAACAATATTGAAATGTATTGGATATTTAATGTCAAGTGGTAGCAAATGTCATTTTATATGCATTATGTCATATAATTCATGTATTAATTGTAGAGCTAAAATAGGGGAAAATCATTATTTTACTCATTTTTATAGGAAAAAACGTTATTTTACTCATTTTTAGGTTGAGAAATACTAACTATATTGCCTAAGACACAACTAGTTAATGCTGAAGCCAGGATTTAAATTGAGAGTCTATGACTCAAAAACCCGCCTTTTTAACTTCTGTGCCTGAACTGTCAAACACAATTACCCACCAGCTCCATTGTAGCTACTACACAATTAAAATTGGCTAGTCTGAATTTAGTTGTGCTGTAAATGTAAAATACATGCTGGTTTTCAAAGACTTTGTACACAAAAAGGAGTGTGAAATAGATTTCATTCATTTTGTGTTGCTTATGTCTTAAAATGATTTATATATATATATATTGGATTGAATAAAATATATTATCCAACTAATTTTACCTGTTTCTTTTTACTTTTTTGTTGTGGATCCTAGAAATTAAACATTACATGTATGCCTTACCTTTGCCTCATGTTTTATTGCAATTGGCCAGTGTTGCTCTGTGTACTATTCTTTTCATATAGTATATCAGCAAATTGTTGTTTTTTCAGTTACATGGCTGCAAATCATAAATAATCTCAAAATGCAAATATTTAAACCTTTTTATTTCTATGTATAATCTGCAATTGCCAAAAACAAAATTGATAGTAACTTTAAAATCCAAAACCAATAATAATTGAGACATTGTACTAGTGGAGAGACTGAGAAATTATTACTAATGAAATATTCATTTCTGCATATTATTAAAATACTTAAAGTGCCAATTTGTCTGACATTTTTCTAAAAGTTGCTTTCTTCATTTTTATTGTTTTGCTGTCTCTTTTGTCTGTTATCTATCCTTAATTATTCTCATTTGCATCTCTTGAAAGGCTGGAATGGGGTTCATCTTCATCTTCTTTTGGGGTTTGTCTTTCAATGGGTTTGTCTTCATCTTCTCTCTTTTGGGAAAGCCAGGCTGGACATCAGTCTCCCAAACCTGCCTGTCCCTCAGACTCAGGATTGTTCTCCTTCTCCTTTCTTGGTTGACCCATTCTCCCTGCTCTGATTGTCTCAGTTGAGGAATTATTGCTCAGGGGAATTCACCTGTGTTGCTTTCATGCTTGGCTTCTTGTGTTTCTTGGCCAACACCTCATAGTGGCTGATCATTTGTACCTCCTGCTCTTCCTTTTTAAATTAAGAAAGGCAGGTGTGTTCACAATTCTCAGATCATTACTAATTAGATGATGCCAGTTACTAATTTCATCATTTTTAATGCTTTTGCCCTGTGTCTTTTTATGAGACGCTATTCTCAGCCCTTGAAATTTGGCTGGAGCATTCAGTTTGAACACCCATCAGGCGGAGCAACCCTTTGGAGCCAGCACTTCCTCTTGTTGGAGCAAGACTGCATGTGCTAGCTTGTTTGGTTTGTGAAGCACATCACAGATGAGGTGAGAGGAACTTTGAAAATTAAATGCTTAAAAGTCTCTCTCTTGTGCTGCCTTTTATGAACTGTTAGCCTTTGCCATTTTGTATGTTTGTTTCTTTTTTTTATTTTTGTGTGTTTATTTCCTTTTATTAAGATAAAATATTTTGAGAATGTGCTTATGGTTCAAAGATAGGTTGAGTTCTTGTCATTGAGGCAATTCATGTCTTTAAGTAGTCATGTTCAGGGACACTCCTTGGCATTTCTTGAATGTTAAAACAAGTTTATTTTTCTATAGTCAACAAGTAGGAATCTAACATCTCTCTTGCTGAGACAAAATGGGAAAGTAGTTTTTTGAGATAATAAAGTTTAATTTCTGTATGACCAGGGTTTTGCTATATTTCTTAGAAGTATTGTAAAATGTATGTTCTTCCCTTCTCATACAAATCAGAAAAGCCTACTGCCAGTACCCACTAGATTCCTAATAAAACTTGCAGACGCCAGCATTTTCCTTGCTAACTGGAATTATCTTAAAAATTAGAATTTTTTAAATTGCCATACAAGTGTGCTGAACTAGCAGAACACATCCCTGTCATTTATTTTCCTAAGCCGTACTCCAGTTTCATTTAAGATGAAGACATTCCTTTGAACAAAATTAATAGTCAATTTTTTTCAAAGTAGGCCCTTAAAAATATGACATTCTTAAGTAGCTAATATGTTCAGAATATAAAAATGGAAAATGCTTTGGAAATCTGTTTGCAACCTAGCTTTACTCTGATTAATAACCCTTGCAAATGTGTGCTTATTATACCATAAACATGACCTTTATAAGAACATTAGAAAAATCAAACTATGGATATGCCATGTCAGAGACTTTTTAAATGTCAGAAAATGCAGTGCTTTTAAATTAATGTGATTTTATAATACTTAACTGTTGAGGGTATTTTTGGAACTTTTTATGAATTGCTGCATATATAGGTTCTGTAAAGGGTTCTGTCATTGAAATGGTCTGGGTTGGCTCACCTTTGCTGCAGAATTTAAAAACTCAAGTGTACTTGACCACTGAGCCACATCTCCAGCCCTATTTTGTGTTTTATGTAGAGACAGGGTCTCACTGAGTTGCTTAGTGCCTTGCCTTGTTGAGGCTGGCTTTGAACTTGGGATTTTCCTGTCTCAGCCTCCCTAAGTGAGGGGTTACAGGTGTGCACCACCGCGCCTGGCTCATTGCCTCAGTTTTCTCTGACCAGAAGAGAGGAGTGAGTAATTGGAGAAGATTTTAATTCAAAAAGGAATAACTTCTAAACACAGAGCTTTGAAAAACTAAGGGGCCAGTGAGTAGCAAGGCGTGCCTGGAGGTTGATACAGCTGATCATGATATTTGGCTGTGAGCATCGATCTGGTTCAGCTGGGAATCTATAGGTCCAAGGTGGGGCCCACATCACACCTACACTGTTAGATTTCTACTGCTCTCTAATTAATTACTAAAAACTGTAACATCGGCTTCGGGTTCTGTAGGTCTGAAGTTCAGCACTGGTGTGGCTGTGTTCTCTGCTCGAGGTATCATAAGGCTAAAATCAAGATGTTGGCTAGACTGAGTTCTCATCTGGAGAATATGGAGAAATCTTTCTCTCACCCTCACTGTTGCCAGAATTTACTCTCTGTGGTTGTAGAACTGAGATCTCTGTTTCCTGTAAGCCTGGGGCTGTTCTTGGCACCTAGAGGCCACTGGCATTTCTTGTGTCCTCCATCTTCAAGCCAGCAAGGGAAGGGGACTTTGACTCCTTGTGCTGCTTTTGCAGTCAGCTTGAGAGTGTGCTTGGTTTTGAAAGTCTCATGTACGTTGCTCAGACCCACAGGGCTAATCTTTCATTTTTGAGGTCATGTGGCATAATCTAATAATTACAGATTTGCAGTCCTGGGGCTGATGGAGGGTGTGTACATCAGGAGGTAGGAAATCTTGGGGCCCTCTTAGAATTTTGCTTAACACACCACATATAAACATATCTGTATTTGGGCCTTGGATTTATCATTTCTATATTCTATCCTCAGTGTTTTTACTGAGTGGTCCCTGCACCAATAGCATCACCATTACCTTGGAGTTTCTAAGAAATGCAAATTAGTAGCACCCCCACTCGAGAATTAATCAGAAGCTCTAGGGAAGTGTCAGCCTCAGCAATGTGCATTGTAACTAGCTCCCAAGGCATTTCCAGTGCTCACGAAAGTATGGGAACCTGTGTTCTAGACCAAGGTCAGCAAACTACAGCTGCTGTCATAGAGCTAAATCTGGCTGATGACTATTTTAGTAAATAAAATTTTATTGAAATACAGGCATAACCACTTGCTTACATATATATAATCCATGGCTGTTTTCACACTACAATGACAGAGTTAGTAGTTACAATATGGAACGTTATCACCCACAAAGCTACAAAGCATAACGTATTATCTGGCCCTTTCCTTAAAACAGTTTACCTATCCCTGCTCAGGAAGTAGATTACATGATTGCTTAGGTCTCATCCACCTCTGACTTGTTCTGATTTTGCACATCTTCCTTCTGAATCCTACACAGTTGCACATGAGACTTGGAGTCTCATTCTCCTAAAAAGGATCTATGCTTTTCATCTATACTAGAGGCCCTGGAACTGTGTCCTTTCTTCCACACATGATTGCAACTACAACAACATTTTTATCTTTCTGCACTTTCAGTCCTCTGTTGGCTTTCTCTCTCAAGTGGAAATGGAGAACATCTGTGTACCATCGTGTCTGTTAGATATCAGTTGAAGGCTATTAAGACACCCTGTCTCCCCTTTAGAAAAATATTGCCAGTACTTTCAGCTTTACCCCATTCGTTCCTTTTTCCTATTTGCCTATCCTTTAATCATATCTGCTTCTGTTTTGCATATTTTCCATATGTGTACACCTTTCATGACTTATTAGACTCTGAATATATTTAACCAATCTTTCTGGCATCTACATTAAACCAAAACAAAACAACAAATCACCCAAATCCTACAACAGACCAAGATCCAACAGTTTATTTTTGTTAGAGTTCTGTGTGATGATATATCTTCCAGTCTTACCTTTGCTTGAAGTCCATTTCTTATTTTATACTCCTTTTTGTACAAAATCAGCCCAACAATTAGACTTTCTTTGGTTAACTTTCCCTTTTTGAATCTGGCTTCAATGATGTCAGGCATTTGACGTGATGGATATTTTCACTGGCCTCCGTTTTTCATTGGCTGACCAGTTGATTCTACATACTCTGGGTGCGCAGTTTTAGATTGACATTCTTTTTCTCATTTCTGTCATGCGTGCAATACCTGACAAATCAATGAGTTAATCTGTGAAGTCTGATTTTTTTTTTCTTCTTTTTATCACATTAAGTTGATCCCTAGTCTTTATTTTCTGTTGTAGCATTAAAAATATACATAATTGTTTGTTTGCTTTTCTTGTTCTCTCTTGGGTTTCTTTTATTATTAATAGTCTGATTTCTTTCTGAAAATTTGTATGTGTATGTGTTTATCAAATATATGCAGATCTGCGATTCTGTCCCCTTGGTTTCTGTCTACCCACTTTGTTTGTGGTGTATATTTGTGCTCTTGGTATTTTGGATTTCTTTGAAGGACAGCCAGCTTTCCCAAGCTTGGCCCCTGGAGGTGTGCCCTGCCATTTCCTTCAGCAGATTAAAGTCTGCTTATTTGAAATATCTCATTACTGAAATAATCACTTTTAATTTACCAATTGTACAGCCTTTACCTTTCCAGAAACATAATGAATAACATAATTTGCTCCATGCCAATCAAATTTATATCCCATGTGCCAAAATTATAGTTTGTACTCAGAGTATATTCACATGGCTTTCTGAATATATGACTTACTTAAAATGAAAATAATGTTTTTTAAGAAGACTTATCTTACCATATTCTTATGGTATCAGGGAAGGACTGCAGATATCTTGTAGCTGGAGAATACTCTTTAATGCAAGGGGAGTCTGAGTGCCTTGAAACAGTTCTGTTATGCTCATATCTATAAATGGAATTCCTCAGTCACTTGAGACCCAACACAGATTAGCTAAATGAAAATGTAGTCCAGGACAATTGAAAATAGAACATTTTTAAAAATTTTTTTCAGTTGTAGATGGACACAATGTCTTATTTTATTGCTTTGTATGTGGTGCTGAGGATCGAACCCAGGGCCTCACGCATGCGAGGCAAGCGCTTTAACCGCTGAGCTACAATCCCAGCCCCTGAAAATAGAACATTTTTAAACATGAAAAAAAATGAAGTGAAAAATATCTTCCTGGGTTTGTGGCAGTGACCGTTGACTGTATAAAAACATGGTGGGTGGGGGGGGGAGGGAGAATAAGAGTAATATCATGAGCTTTCATTTAGGGATAGAGAAGAATGTATATTTCTGGATTGAATTGTGTAGCACTTTGAATTTGAGTGGGGCATTTAGAAAAAAAAAATGGCCAACTAAAATTTTTGCTGGACTAATTGACTTTTCCAACTATAGGCACAACTGCCATATACAATTAGGTTTTCCCCAGTGCCAATAATGCCACTTAAAATTCATAAAATTCAGTGGCCATAATTCTAGTCCATGTAAATAGTAGAATGTGTCACTTTTTGGTAGTATCAGTCATCATATAGGATACTCTTAATCAAACTTTGTATGGCTCTTTGCTAAATGAAGTGGGTTTCAATCTATTTGAAAATGGGGGAAAAGGACAAATTGAGGTCAACCAACATCCTTTTGTTAGTGTGTATTATTAGCAAATCACACTTATTTCTAGTCAATTGTTAAAAGGAGTTCATTTTATTAAATAAGAGGAAGCTAAATTCCAAAGGTGAAGCTGGAAAGAAGAGGAATGGAAGGAAATGCTTTGCTTATTTTCTTGCTATTCCTTTGTTTTATCTAAAAGGCTTGGGATCATACTTGCATTGAAACTCACCTACTTCATCAAGAGAGTGGACAATGAATAAATATTTGATGAATGTTTGTGAGAAAGAATGATTTATGAATTAAATCTGAATTTAATTTAATTTATGAATGAAATCTGAAAGGAGAGAAGGGTAAGGAGCACCCAGATAATAGGTGGGATGGAGGTAGGTAAAGGAGAACCAAGCTAAAAGGAGATGGTGCAAATTAGAGTGTCTCCATTTTTCCACTGACAGAAAATAGTACTAACTCTTTCCATCCCAGATTCCAAGTCATTTGGCTATCATGTTTAGTGTCTCCACCCTGTACTAGGCACTAAAGAATCTCTGCCCCATACAATGTCTCACCAGATAATGAGGCTCTTACTGGTTGCTTTCCAATTTAAAAAACAGAAATATTTTTGTGACTTACCATGAGATCTTTTGAGGGTGGGTATTTCCCCATAGGATGACTTTGACGGCATTTTGCATACTTTGACAGGCTGTTTCAGAAGCAGTTCTGAGTAGGACAAGTGAGTTGTCCGAATATCAGGTTTGGATATGATCATTTTCCCAAATTGTCTTTTTCCTTCCCTTAACCCTCCTTTACTTCTGTTCTATTTCTCTTTTTAATATTTTCTGGGCCTACCACCTACAAGGCTCACACATAGAAAACAGGTGCCAATGGATATTTCATCTTCTTAACATGGAACAACCTCATAGTATTAGTGAAGTCACATGTGGTTTGCCGTTTCCCTTTCCTCAAGATTAGCTTCAAAGCAACAGTGCCTAATTTGTGCATTCATTTATTCACTCAAGGTCACTTGAGTACATGTAATTTTCAAAGCACTGCATTAAAAACCATGGGGGGAAAAGAGAAGGTGATAGAAACCCATGTTTCTTTGAAAAAGTTAAGCAAGAAGCAAATAACTGTACTGCTAAACAAAAGCAAGAATTATCAGACATACTGGTTAGTGATCTAAACAACAGTGTTAATAAAATATATTCCATTTTCACATTTTGATACAATAATGAATAAAGAAAACGAGAAGTTACTAGAATTCAGAATTTATTCTAGTCTTCCACATAAGCCTTCCAGAAATTCTGGGATTTTGATATTTTATTGAAGGAGAAACTAAATAGCTGCTAAGTTCCGTAGGACATGAAAACACCAGACTTTGGATGTAGGGTTTATGAAGATGAAGCCTCTGTTCTCAACTACTTAAAATATTCTGTGAATGTTTACAAAAAAATCTGACTGTGATGCCCAGTGGATGGGGAAACCAGAATGCCTCAGCTAAATGTTGAAGGGCAGGAAGAAGCTGAAAAAAGGACCCACATTTACAAAATTTTGGGGGGGAGGGGACCCAAAACAGTTTTTTCTTATCTTCGCTAAGGGCACCAAATGATACATATGAGCCAGAGAAGGTCACAATGACATTGATAACATGGGACGCAGAGATTTAGCAGTTGGAAGGCATAATGACTTCTGAAAAGTATATACAGGACTGATCAGAATCATTCAGGAAAATACAGGGCCAATTTCAGAAGCCTTGCTTCTTGGAGAATTTCTCTCCTCTCAGCAGGCATTCCTGCTCAAAGCAATTTGACTCATTCTGTTTTGTTCTTCCTTTGGGATTAATGTCCTTTCAAAAGCACAAAATAATCTTTACAATTTCAGGCAAACAGACCCATAGATTTGAAAAGACTGATTCTAGTTCTTGAGACTGTGTTCAGAAACCCTTCTCAGGTTTCCTTTTAGGGTTAGTAGTTGTTTTGTTTTCCACCAAGCTTTTGGGATTACAGTGATTAGGTCACTCCAAAAACTGCCACTGACATATCAATGAAGAATAGCTATGAGGGAGCTGTATATTCTCAAAACATTCCCTCACATTCGAATTGGGAGGAAGTCTCAGAAAATACGTTCATTGCCAACACTAGCTGCTGGAGAAAGCCTTGAAATGGAAGTCTCCTGCTTATGTTGGAGCTTTCTGTCACTGTGACCAAGACACCTGACACAGACAACTTGAAGGAGGAAAGTTTTATTTGGCTAACAATTTCAGGGTGTTCAGTCCCTGGTGGGCTGGCCCCATTGCTTTGGGCCTGAGTGAGGGAGAAACATCATGGCAGCCATAAAGCCGAGGAAGGAATTGGGGATAAGACATAATTCCCAAGGGCACACCCCAGAGGCCTGCTTCTTTCTACCATGCCACACCTGCCTACAGTTTCCACGTTCTCCCAGTAGTCCATTCAAATGATTAATCCACTGAATTGATTTATCCACTGATGATGTTAGAGTTGTCATGCCGCTTCCTGATAGGCCTACCTCTGGACGTGGCTACACTGAGAACCAGGTGTTCAACACATGAGCTTTGAGGGGACATTAAAGATCCAAACCATAATAAGGAACAAGTGCAGATGTCATGTTATCCTCATAGCCTGGGCAAGCATTGACAGAAAAGTCAGATTCTCCCCTCACCAGATTCTGATCAAAAGATGGCTGAACCTTTTGCCAAATGTCTTGGTACAAGGACACCCTCAGCATTAATCCACGATCTGTTTCCCAAATCTTAGACATGATTTCCTTGTATCTTCTAGCCTGATGGATGATAATAGAGTTTAGTAGGCACTAAAGGTATCCATGTTTAGGTCATTTGGTGTATTTATGCAAAGTCTGAACTAGATACAGGTATGTGGTGTTAAACAAGATTCACGGAAATAGGGTTAATTGCTAACGTATGTCCTCAGTACTAGAAAATAGAGGGATATCATGGATTCCTATCTTTGTATTATGGGGACAATGGAGAGAATATGATTTTAACAAAAAGTAAAAGTGTTGAAATCAGTCGACCTGTATTTGCATATTTACTTTGAGTTGGCTGCTACAAAATACTTAATCTCAAGCTTATAGATTCTCAGTTTCTACAACTAAACAGCTAAATTAAGAGCTAACATAAATGTCGTGAAAATTAAAAGCCTGTGTACATATAAAGTGCTAAAAATTGGTAGTCATTTCTTTTTTTATATAGGTTATCATTATTTGAAATTGGAACTATTTTGAATAATTCAGTCTATATGGTTCAATATATGCCAGGAGAGTGTTTCATTAAATTACCAGAGTATTTTACTCTTACTGTTAAATACAGGTTTTCTCTCAAAAATTTAGTTAGGCCTGTGCTTTCTGGACTCCCAAATTCTTAGGAATGGTAAGAGTTTTGAACTTCTAGTAAACTTACAGTAAAAGAAAAATCAGAGGCAGTTTTGGTGACATCCTACATCAGTTGGTTAATTCTGGCTCAGTTTGAGTTGAGTAAAATGGATGAGAATTCGTTGTCCAGGTCAAGGTGGATATGTGCCTCATGACAAGTCAAGGATTTCTGTATTTGAGACTGCAATTCACAAGAGGGTGAGACATGATTAAGTCAACCAGAAAAACCTGTGTTCTCTCATTAACCTTCGCCTCTGATCTTGGACTTCTGGTCAGTGCTGGGATTCTGAGTTCAGGGGCCCTCCAAAAGGCCATCTCTGATTTAGCCTGTAATGCTCATCATCTCTACTGATGTGACTCATAACGAGGACCACTTTCACTGATTGATTCTCTTTCATTTTGGTTTAGCTTTAATCCTTGTGTTTAACTGCACTGTTTTATGAAGTTCTTCATCACAATATGGACATCTCTTCATATTATGTATTGCCTTTCGGTGGTGGTTCCTAACTGTAGTACGAGGACTGTCTTTTCCTAGGGCTATAAGCAGTTTCTCATTTTTCTTCTGGATTTGTAAATTGTGCACCTGTTGCCTCCTGACTACTTGAATGTGAAAATTTAGATCTCTTCCTTAGATGCAATTTCTGCGGCTTTCAATTGCTCTTTCAGTTTGGTGGGAATTAGAACTTGGTAGGTATGAGAAGGAGAGAGGTTTAATATCCAAGAATGTAGGCTGAGAAATCAGACATCTCGGGTTTCTAATTCTTTTTAGCTCTTACCTTGTGACGAGGTGATTTATCTTTAGTAAAACGATCCTAATAAGCTTCTGTTTCTTCACCTGTAAAATGAGAACAAGGATATCTTCATTATTTACATAAGTAATATATGTAAAGCTATCAAGCACAGAGCCTGCAATATAAAGAGGGCTTGAAATGACAGGATTTGTAAAAGTAAAGTAGGTCCTGTGTACCCACCTTCTTGCTTACAGTCATTTAATATGCATTTTATTTCTCTTCCATTTAAAACAAATCATTTTTGACATTCCACAATTACTACAACTCCATTAGTAACTGATTTTACATTTTCTTCCCAAGGACTAAATGTTTCAAAATTAAAAGAAAATATAGAGTTAGGTTTGTTTTAAACACAACCTGCCAGAAGAAACAATCACATTGAGGCCGAGACTAAACAGAGCACATGTCAGCTCCACAGGGAATGTTCTTGAGGAAACTGAAATCAGAATTTCTTTTTGCTATTATAAAGTTTGTAAGAATGTTCACCAAAGCAATGGAAACCAGAACTCACAGTTCCTAACTGTTGGAAGGCATTAGGCACTACAAATGCCAGGGACGTGCTAAGTAAAGGCCCTTTAAGACAGAGTGCAGTCTTCAATGTTCTTAATACGTTTATTTAATTTGATGACAATGATTGTTATTTCCAATAGTCACCACATGCCAACAAGAGTCAGTGGTCCTAGGAATTTTATGTCATGGTCGTTATGAAAGAAAATTGGATTTCAATGGGAAAAGAATCACACTTAAACATGGAATGAAAACATTCATGATCAGATGAATGCTCCAGGGGATATTCCCAGTAAGTTCAATAGAATTAGCGAGGGTGATTGTGAATCTAGTTTCCGCTTTGCTCTTTTGGGCTCTGCAGACAAAGTAAAAGGAAAAACTGAACCAGTAACAAATTAATGCAAGTGGACTAAAAATCTGATATCATTGGATGAATGCACAGAATCTGGTAGACATGATATAGGTGTAATTTACAGTATGCTGGATTATAAACCTTAGCAGAGACAAGAAACAGGTAAAATTGCTTCTTGAATAATCCATGTCTTATAAGCAAGTGCTTTTTAGTATATGTTAATTTGATTTTATTTGGCAAAGTTTAATTGAAACCAGCTTTGCATTTACGTAGTTTTCTTTTCCTCAATTGCCTTTTATCAAGATGACCATCTCTAAATAAAATGTAAATAGAAGATCTAAGCCTCTAGAAACATAATGTATGGTGTCAAATCATGGCTATATCACTTACAACATGTATGATATTGAGCAATCTTGAACAATTGTTTTAACTACTTGATGCTCCATTTCTATTCACAAGGCTATTAAAGGATCAAAGGAGTTGTATATGGAGTACTCACCATGCTGCCCAGTGTATAGGAGCAGAAAAGTTATGCTTTTATGCCTATAGAGGCAAGGATTCTAATTTCCAAGATAGAATATATTCAAACTGGGCATGGTGGTGCACATCTCTAGTTCAGAAGCAATTTGAGGCAGGAGGATCACAAGTTTGAGGGTAACCTGGGTAATGTAACTGATACCCTTTCAAAATTAACCTAATAAAATGGGACTGGAGTTGTAGCTTAGGGGTAAAGTTCCCCTGGTGTCAGTCCCCAATATCAATAATAATAATAATAATAATAATTATTATTATTATTATTATTATTATTATTATTATTTCACACCTTCAACTGAAATCTATGTTTTAAGAAACTTGCAGAGGAAAAACTTAATGAAAACTCCTAAAATTTTTATATTTACATTTGGACCATTTGTGATAGTCAATAATGAAAGCTTAGTGTGTTTGAAAAATGTTAAAATGTTCCTCACCTTTTGGCATTGCACTCCTATATAAGCTGTCTATTTATTCCCCTTTGCATTTCTAGTTCTTCAAGGAAATTGCTAATTTTGAAATGGACACTATTGTTAATTTGGGCACAACAGGAGAGGATCTCAAAACCTCAGCAGGCTGTGGTTCAATTTCATTTGTTTCTTTGTTTAACCATCAACCCATTCCTAAAACAAGCATTCAAGTCACCAAATAGGTCCCAGGAACCCTCCACAATAGAAAGGTATCTTCATATGGGGAGGCTGACACACAAGCAAATACAGGTAGTCCCGTATGCTCAGGGGAAGCCTGTTTAAGGTAGAGCTGGACACCAGAGAAAAACCTTGCTATTGATATACCAGGGAATATTTAATAGAGGAAGTCATGCTTGAGCTGCATCTTGAAAGTAGATGATGGGCTATTTGCTGTACTTTGATGTAGGTTTCATGTAGGTTACATCCTAGATAAACAAGGGTCACTGTGCTGCCATGGCTTAAGGCACATTCTGGGTTGAATTGCTCATTGAAATGCAACATTGCCAAAGTAAGTTATAGAAAGTGAGTCAATCCAGAATACCAGAATACCCACTATCTGTAACTTTGATACTTATTTATCTCTATTGTCATATATATATACATACACACATACACAAATATAGACATAGACACATATATGTATATATACACACATACACATACACTTTTTTTTTGGGTGGTGGTGTTAAGGATTGAACCTAGGGCCTTGTGCATAACAGGCAGACGTTCTACCACATCCCCAGGTCTAGTGTCTTATTCTTTTATGTCCTAGTCAAAAATTCTAAAATAGTTGTCTCCACTAGTCTCCTTCATGAAACCCTCATCCAACCCTTATCTTCCTCAAAAAATGACTGTACTTGAACAACTCATTAAGGTCACCCCCCAAAAAAAAAATCTCTCTGAAGTTAAATCCAACTTGGTCCTTCTATAGCCCTTGATGAAGCTGGTCAACAACGTCTCTCTTTTGCGCAGCAACTAGCATGGAGAGGTTCCTGCAGCCAAGTCCCAGTTGAGAGGCACAGATTATGGATAGATCACCAAAAACACTGCAGCATTTCTTTTTAAAGAGTGACATGACCAAAGCCTAGATATCCTGTGTAAAATTACTCTGAAAGACAGATTTTGCAAGGCAGCCTGATGCATACATCAACTTGATTTAAACACATAGCTAACTGAATTTTGACTACATTTATTGGGTAAAAAGCAAGTTTTCTGGTAATACTTTCAAGAGTTATTAGATACTAATATCCATTTGCCTTAGGATTGGCTCCTTTCTACTTCTTTGATTTGAAGATATGGTATCAATTTTATGCAAAGCCCTCATTTATTACTTGTTTTGGCATGATTTTTTTTAAATTTATATCACCCAAGTGATCACCACTGATCATGCATGAAGATTCTTAGCTGCCCATTATCATCTCTAGAGTGGACAACTACTGTTTTCTGGCATGTCGTCGGCAGTTGTCTGCCTTCTGGCAATGGACACATTTGGTTCTGAGAAAGTGTCCCTTCTCAATCCCAAAAGGTGAAAGACCCAGTGGAAAGCAGGAGTTTGTTTCCTATCAGCAGTGTACTCTGATCAGTGTATGAAGCAGCTTATCTGTAAATTATTTGTTGGTTGAGAATGTTGGTTTTGCAGTGAGTTACTACGTTTGTCAGACCCTTCTGTGATGATGGAAATGTTTGTGTCTGCAGTGTACCACACAGTAGTCTCTAGCAACATGTGGTTATTGAGCATTTGAAATGTGGCTAGTGTGACTGAGAAGCTGAATTTTTAATTTTACTTAATTTTAATTAATTGGAATGTAAAATAACCTCATGTGGCTAATGACTACTACATTTGGACATCTCAGCACTAGAGTACCTCTTTTATTAGTTATAATTGATTGTCTGAAATAAAATCTTTGGAAATTTCTCTTGAGAAAATTTTATATTTTTTGTATTTTGTCACTGGCTGCTGGATAGGAATTTTCCATGCAGTTTTCTGATTTCCTGTGAGGCAAGTAGCTGTCCTGTATTATACAATGCCAAATAGAGGGGGCTGAAGAACAGAAGGATATTTGGAGTTAAATATTTAAGACTCTTTACCCTGGAACTGCTAACAGATAATCCAGAAATTATCATGAATTAGCTAAATCAGTAAAAGATTCCATTTTTTTTCTAGGGTAGATTCGACTTGGGGTGTTGGCAGCTGGATGATGTCAGTATTTTGATTTAGACAATGGCATTCAATGACAGTGGCAGATAAAACAGTACTAGTTCTTTCCTAGCTTCCATCCAGAATGAATTTTGGGGTAAATTACTGGGATATTTAACCAGATTAAAATGAATTAACAACTTGGGCAAAAGGAAAACTCCCATCACTCACATGTGTTTTCTTTCATGGGTAAATATCTGAACACTGACCATTGACTCTTGCAAGTGTTCTTGAGTCAGTGTTTCCAGAATGGTGTTCTAGTTTGCCCTGACTCATCCTCCCATTCTCACTTCACTGCTCCCTGTGGTCAACAGCAGGCTGTGTGAGGCAGCAGCCACCCTCCCGTGTGGGTTAGTGCTGCCAGCCTGTCCTAGCGGGATCTCACTTGGTTTTGACATTTGAGTTGACCTGCCAAGAGAAGATCACTTCAGGCCAACAAGGCGCTTCATCCTGAGGTAGAAAGTGCTGGATCATCTTTCCAAAGCCTAGTAGGTGAATCAACAGTCCAAACCAGGCAAATAACGAAAGCAATGCGAGGAAAAATTGTGACCTGGTCACACTACATTCAAATTTTATCTCAAAACAAGTTTAAGGTTTTACTGTTCAGTTGAGAACAGCATTTAAACAAAGAGGAATGGAATGGGAGTTTGGGTCACTGAGGTTTGAGGAAGCATAGTAAACACAGTTGTTGGACACAAAAAGTAAGAATCAATCTGAATGATAAAACTACCCATTGTAATCCCCCACCAATAATCTTGAGTATTTGAAAGACAGCTGCACAAGAGAATGCAAGATACATTTATTTGTTTTTCTCATTAGGCAAGGAAATAATGAGTAATGTGAACTTGAGGGCTTTTGAAACAAATTTGATATCATATTCATATCTTTCATGACGCTTTTTCAAATATAGGGCAAAGCTAGCCATTGTAGATAAATATCAGTGATCAATACAGGATATTCCTTTATCATCTTTTATCTTTTATCTTTTTTTTTTCTTACAAGATTGCTGGTTTTAAAGCATTTTGTTCTGGCTTGCAAGGGAATTGTCTTGCTCAATTTTAACAAAACCAGTTGGGTAGAGTATTTTTATGTTATTTTCTTTTGTTATTAACTTAAAAGCTGTTTGCATCAGTGCATTGAAAATTGTTCAAGTTGCTCAGGTTCTTTCAGTAAGATGCTTTGCTTCTTAAACCTTGACTTTTGAATATATAAATTGGATATTATCATAGATACCTGGCAGAAATTTGTGTTTTAAAGGAATTAAGGGGATACCAAGCTAATCGATGTTAATTACTCATTAGAATTACCACTTCTACCCTGACTGGCCAATTCCACTAATTACAGTACTCCGCAGCCAATGTTTGAACTACAAGTTTTACCTTGATGTCCCCAATACATCATTTCTTTTTCCTATTAGAAATATCAGCTCTGACTGAGCCAGGCACGGTGGTGCACACCTGTAATCCCAGCACTTTGGTAGACTGAGACAGGAGAATCATGAGTTCAAAGCCAGCTTCAGCAATGGCGAGTTGCTAAGCAACTCGGCGAGACCCTGTCTCTACCTAAAACACAAAATAGGGCTGAGGATGTGGCTCAGTGGTCAAGTGCTCCTGAGTTCAATCCCCAGTACAAAAAAAAAGAAATATCAGATCTGAATTTGTGTTCACTATTGCATAGATTCCTAATTTCCTATGATGAGCTCCTTTGTTGCCCAATGGACACGGAGAATTCCAATCGAAATGTTTAGAAATGAATACAAATAGTTGTGTGTATCAAATTAAGTTCTTATCAAAGTAACTACTTAAAATCCAATGTTGTACAAAATGTTTTAGATGCTTTCCAGTTATATATTAATATTTTGAGCAGCTTATTAATCATAGCTTATTGAAATATATATTTTAATTTTAAAAACATTGCCACATAAAATTGTAAATATTTACTTGGTATTCTGATATTTCAATACATGTATCTATTTCAAAAAGCTTAAGTTGGTATATCTATTCTCAGTTATCATTTTTTATAGAAAAAACATTCAAAGTCCTTCTAGCTTTTTCAAAATACACAGCTAGTTATTTTTGTTATTTTTCTCTATAGTCACTCTGTTGTGCAGAATTCCAGAACTTATTTCTCCAACTACAACTTAATACCTAGTGATCAACCTCTCAATATAAATATAGATAAGTATATGTATTTCAATATAGACAAACATATATAGTTCAAAAATATATATGCCTCTGTATATATCTCTGTGTGTGTGTGAATACATCTATAGATAAATTGATGGTGAAGGAAAAAGATGCTAAAGAGACTATAGAAATGATTTCTCCTATCAGGAAATCAGTGATTTATGCTGTTTTCTATAAATGTATACGTGTGTGTGTACACATGCATATATTTGTGTATGTGTATGTATGTGCAGTTTTCAATCATATGCTGGTGTAAATAGTGAATGACAGCAAGCCCTGATCATTTTGAACCTCATTTGTCATCTGGGGAAATCAAAGATTAAATCATAGGTGGAAGTTAAAATTGAGATGAAGATTGTTTCAGCTGTCAGACAGGATATCTGTGACTCTTTGATGAACTCTGGGGTCAAGTGCAGCAGTTTAAGGTTAAACCATGCTGTATTATGGAAAGGACACAACCTCACTCTGGAGGAATTCTTACCATGAGCATTCCTCTGGGGGAGCAAAAATAAACAAAGGTAAGATTTGAAGGTACTCTTAAAAGTATCTTGATTGACTGCTTTCAGAAGGCCTGAACAGCTTCCTTGGAGGTTATTATGTTCATTAAAAAAAGAAAGATATGCCTCACTTAGCATCTGTTGGCCAGGAGCTGTGCTAAGTCTTCATATTCTTTTATATAGTAAGCTTCAACTCACAACCCCTGGTTTAGAATTCCTATTTATCTGTGTAAATTATTAAAAGAAACACTTTTGAATTTACATTTTAAACTTGCTTTATGAAAATAGAAACTCCTGAAGTGAATGTTGTCTAAACCTTGTCCTTGTCCTGGATGCCAGTCCAATAATGAGGGCAAGGTTTCGAGAAAAAGGAAAAAGAAGTTTTATTGCTTTGCTAGCAAAGGAGAAACAGGGAACTCTTGTCCCAGAGGCTGTGATTCTGCCCATGGAGAAAACAGAGAGCTTTTAAAAAAGATTTTCAAAGGCTACATTCCTGGTGTGTCTGGACTGGGGGTCCCAGGTGATCTCTGGTGGTGTGTTGCTATTCACTTGTTAATTTGGGCCTTAGTCACTTCCTAGATTTTCCAGTAAGGTCTCCTTCCTGTGTGGAACAGATAACAAAGTAATCTTGTTCCCCGCCCCCAGGTTAGGGACAAGGAGTGGGAGAAGAGGAAAAGAAAAACAAATCCCTTTTTAAAATAAGCCGCAAAGACTATATTAAGAGGTGAAGTGGACCACTGTTACCAATGTGTCTTTCTCAGTTTCAATGAACAAATACTTAGGATTTGGTTATTCCAGTATTTTTTTTCAACCTCACTGATAATACTTGGTGAACATACAGCTTCTTGTGAATGGATCAAGGTGAATCTGATATGTTTGCTCTGTAGTTCACTCTTTGCAACTCCAGTTGCAAATATAGGCTAACAGAAATGGGCATCATAAAGGGAGGGAGAAAAATTTACTAAGCTTTAACAATCACTATATTTTGCCTTATTTATTTTTATTACCCAACACCTTACTCAGCATTAATAAGTATTCTGTACTCAATAAATAAATGTTTTTCATTTGTTGACTTAAATGTTTTTCAAATTTGTTAACAAATTCAGTATGGAAAGGTAGAAACTACTCTGAAATCAGATTGTTTAAAATTTATTTTGTGTAAACTTGTATAAATTAAAATTCATAGGCAATGAAATATGTGGTACTAGGCATAGCATTTTAGATACAAAGCACATGATTCTGTGTATGCCTCAATCTCTGCTCCATGGGGACTTTAAAATGCCTTCCTCAAATTAAGAATTTTAATATTCGCATAAGTGTGCTATTTCTATGAAAATGATCCTGTTGTCAGACATGAACAACTCTTCACCTGTAGAAATACCATTATATATGTTCATGTTTATAATCAATAAGTTTATAATTGTGAAATAAATAATATATATTCATACCTTATACACAAAAGTTTCTATTTAGAAAATGAAGGAAAAGAATATTTACCCAAGGAGCATAGTTTAATCTGTTTTGCAGATGAAACATGTAAAATTCACACGACCAGGAGAAGATGAATTAAGCCACTCGGCAAGGCTTTATTGGAAGGTGAGCCCTCGGACCATCTCCCCGTCCATCAGAGCGGGTCGGGAGAAATGGCGCCGGAGATTCTGTACACAGAGAATTTCAAGAAAACCCGGTCAGGAAGGGGAGGGGTTGGGTACAGGAAGAGAAGGCCATAGTCCT
>CM053413.1:33418317-33552156 GCA_028644305.1 Xerus rutilus
ACATATTTGCCAGTTTTAATTTTGCACTGTTTGCAAATAGTGTTCCTATGGCAGAGTATGTACAGATAAATACAAGTAGAATATTTCAGGACTGATCTAGATTTTAAAGGTGTAATGTTAGTTACTAATAATTTTTAAGCGCTACCTTCAAGTCTGTGCTTCCTTATCACTGCTATAGATTTGGAGGTGAGCATCAATTCTAGAATAAAATAATTCAGCATTTCACTTGGTCCATGAATGGTATCACTCATCAGGTTCTTCTGAAAGTGGACTCAGATTTTATAGGAGTGTGCTTTGGAGACCACTGAGGAGTGAGGGATACAGAAACAGCAAGAGGAAATGGGACTGTGGTCACAGCAGGAGCCTCAGACCATTCATCCCATTAGGAACATTAGGGGCCTCTGAGTTTGCTGCCTTGAGGCAAAGGCAAAGCTATTAAATATTTGCACTTACCTGTTATTGCATGGGGATATCAGTCCACTTGTTCTGGAGGTCTACCTTGGGTGCCTCCTTTTAACCCAGGGAAAACAGGATCTTGGGTGAGGGCCATCAGCCACCAAAAAGCACATCCCCAAGCAGCTGTGGAATGAGTGCTTCAGTCCCAAAGGGGAAGCACACCACGGGGTGGTGCACCTGTATTTGCATAGCAAGCGGGAAGAATCCAGTCACCTGTCCTCTGCTTTCTTAGTCTTTTTTTTTTTTTTTTTTTTTTTGTACCGGTGATTGAACTCAGGGGCACTCGACCCCTGAGCCACATCCCCAGCACTATTTTGTGTTTTATGTAGAGACAGGGTCTCACTGAGTTGCTTAGCGCCTCGCCATTGCTCAGGCTGGCTTTGAACTCGCGATTCTCTTATCTCAGCCTCCCTAAGTGCTGGGATTACAAGCGTGAGCCACCGCGCCCGGCTTTTCTTTTTTCTCTTCAAAGGGGTGAGAGAAGATGGGCTCCTATAGTTTTCCCAACTTTCCAAGGCTATATGAGTCTTGTTTGATGTTTTCTTCCCCTGTGAAGTTAATTCCAGTTACAACACTGAGGGAGGATCTTGAACTGTATGTATAGGCATAAATTAAGTACTTACCCTGGAGGAGATAAGGGGTAGATTAAATTAGCAATTAAATCAACATTTTAATTATTTGTTCCTCACATTGTCCTAGATAAAAAAGTAAGCTTTTAACCATTAACTTCTTTGGATATTGTGAACTAGGGGTGGGCTTAAAAAGAAATAATTACGGAATATATTCCTGCTGAAATGAATTCTTCTAATTTTAAGTATGGAATGTTTCTGTGGAATTAATGTAAAAGGTAGAGTTTACCAACTTAGTTTTTCTCCACATGACATGGCCTTCACCCTTACCTAATTTGGGGATGTTAAAAATCAAACAAGGTAATGAATGCATACTAATATTCTCTGACTCATGACATAAATGAAAATAATTTAAAATTATTGAAGCTCACTATTTGTGAACATGTTAAATCCCACTGTTGATTTCAACCAAAACTTTTCTGAGTCTTCAAAAGATGTACCAACCACAAATTTATTTAGTTAAGAGAAACTTTTAAAAGCCAATACTAAACTCACAACAGGTCCATAACTCAAGTTTTAGAGATGTCCTCTCTAGAAAAAGGGCATGCACCCACACTCACTACACTATCAGGTAGACAGTAAAATAAGTTTATAGTGTGCTCTAGAGAGTGTTGACTTGCTATATTTTGCTTTTATCTGTTTGTTTTAACATCTGTCCTCCATTTTCTTCCTTGTACTGTTTTTTTTTGTTTTTTTTTTTAATTGGTTTGCTTATTCCAACTTTAGTTGTTGGCCTTCCTCTGGTTGAGGAATATTTCAAGAGGGAAGTTAAAATGGTGAGGAAAAGTACTGTCTTTGTTAATTTGTCTCCAGCTGATTTTATACCTGGAAGCAGGAGAACTGATGGTTCCTGTATATGGTTAATTAAGTCCTGTGCTGATAGCTTTTGTTATAGGTATTAAGTCATCCACCTTGTTAGCAAAGCCTCTGCACAGTAGGGTTATGCTTCTCACTAGGGAGTCCTTGGAGAGTATTTACTTTGTGCTCAGGTGACTGACTGAAGGCTGGAAGATGGTCCCTGTTCACTTGGCCAGTTGTGAAATTTGAAAAGATGATCAGTGTGAGGACATCACTTCACTTTGTCCTAGAAACAAGACGTCAGGCAATAAGCAGCACAGACAGGACCTTGTCCTCTTCCTCCAGTCTCCTAGAGTTCTTTTCAGTGAGGAAAGGAAAAATCTCACTGCATTTTGTTTTCCTAATGCCTCTTGGGTTCTCACCAGTGGGTTTTTATACAGTCTGTTGCTTGCCTCTCAGATTAGAAGAATGCTGGCATATTTTAACAGTTTCCTAGGATTCCAACAGCCTTTAATTAACAGCAAATTGATGTTTTGGAATGTTTTCAAAACTTGGGAGACTGAACATGGAGGCTGAGCTACCATCCTTCCAGCTTCTGAGTTCAGTGGAGTCCTAAAACGGGGGGCAAAAGTGCATGCACCCTTGCAAGCAGCTGGCTGTCCACTGGTATGCCAAGGGGATGTCTTTGTTGATATAATATTCCCACTGCCTGCTCATTGGTGCCTATGTAAATTCCACCTACTCCTGCCTGCAGTGGAGGCAGGCAGTTGTTGAATACTCAGAGCAACAGGGTTGCTGAACAGCTTAGCTTGTAGCACTGGGTTTGCTGGATTTTACTGCTCCATTACTTGCCAGGGCAGTAAGGTATGGCTGCCTGCGCTCACAGTTAAGTTTCTTTCCCGTGCCAGGTTCATGTCATCTTATTGCCAGAGTTTTGGATTGGTGGAAAAGAGCAGTTCTGCTGAACTAACCACTCAGATCTGAAGCCTCTTGTGAGTAGTAGGTTAGTGGTCAAAGAGGGAGAGGCAAGTAAGCAATGAAAAGGGTTTTTTTTTTTAATATTTTTTTTTTAATTCAGAGGTCTTGGGTTTATTGCTGACCCATTCCAGAGCTCTAGGCAGGAAAAGAAAAATGGGTTGGAGAGTTTGAAATATTGACCAATACTTGCGTAATCAGATCATTATAATCCAAAGAAAAGGAGAGCTTGACATACTCCTGCTGCCCAATGGCAGATCTGCTCACTGGCCAGTTCCCAACTGAGGTCAACAGACTCTACGTCTTTATTTTTTTCAGTGATCCATGAAGCTGGCTTCTTTCTCTCAAGAGTGATGGTGGTTTTTTTTTCCATGCCTGCTATCCCTGATCATTCTGTTTCTCCTCATCTCCACAGGTGGTACATGCCAGAGTCCTGCTCTCCCAGCCCTGGTCCGTCCACCAGCCCCTCCTCTGCAACCATCGCTGGATATTAAACCATTTCTTCCCTTTCCTCTTGACACTGCGGCTGCAGTCAACCTCTTCCCCAATTTTAATGCAGTAAGTACCATAACCAAACTTGGACCTGTCAGAGTGATAGGATCTGGAAAAACTTAGGGGCTGGGGGTGATTTTGTTTACTCTCCCTTTTTTTTTTTTTTTTTTTTTTTTTTTGCTATATAGTTGATTCTATAACTTGTCTGAAAGCCATGGTAAACTTAATTGTCTGCTTGGTTATGTCAAATCTCAGAGCAGGCACTTTCATGGGAAAGAGAAAAGAGATTCAATGTGATTGTGTGTCTTCTGGATAACACCAACAAGTCAATTATTTGGTTGTTGAGCTGCGTCAAATTGAAATTTAACGTATCTATTGAATTATTAAGTAGGTATCTAAGATAAATGTGTTTCTTGTGTCTGGGTCTTCTGCTTTAATGTTCAAATCTAGTACTTCTTTTCTAATTGAACAAAGAGAGCTCTGATAATGACAGTAGCGTTACATTTCAAATATGCAACACTTTTTTTTCCTTTTTTTTTTGGTACTGGGGATTGAACTCGGGCACTCAGCCACTGAGCCACATCCCCAGCCCTATTTTGTGTTTTATGTAGAGACAGGGTCGCACTGAGTTGCTTAGTGCCTCCCCATTGCTGAGGCTGGCTTTGAACTCACGATTCTCCTGTCTCAGCCTCCCAAAGTGCTAGGATTACAGGGATGTGCTGCCACGCCAGGCTACTTTTTCTTCATCCTTAAAGCAACTCAGGGTTCTGGTAGCAAGAGTTTTAATATAATTTTCCTTTCTGCCCAGGCAAGTTAAGTCTTTTTTAAATTACTTTGCTTCTGTGGGCTTTGTCAACAGCCTTCCAAAATAATGGAACAGCACAAGTTCCATTATTTTCTTTTTTCTGTTTTCACTTTTAAGATGTTTTTATGAGTTGGTAGATTCATCACATACATCATAATTCTTATTTTGTGCAAGCTGTTGAGAATATTCTCAGGATGGAAACTGGAGTAAGGGTTGAAAAGGTTAGAAACAAGTAAGTGACATATTTTTTTAAATATCTGATTTGGATTCCAGCAATTGTTATAATTCAGATCTGAGCTTATCAATGACAAGTTATGTCAATACAGCCAAAGCAAAGAGGATTAAGAGGAGAAATTCTTGAATACTTAGTGATCTAAATAATACTACTTTTTGCAAAAGCTTGCCCCCATGATGGAGTTTAAAAAAGAAAAAAAAAATCTGCCCACAATTAAATAATTCTTCCTCAGGGGAAAGAAGCAGATATTATGTTTCTTAATAGAACTTGTCACAGGGATTTTTGACATGCCAGTAAATAGTACAGAAATGAACTGTGCTTGTCATTGCTCAATGACAAGGGAGAATAAAATGATGGGGAAAGGAATTTTCCATAAGAACCTTGTTTTGAAATGGATAGGGCAAAAAGGGAGTGGTATAAAGATCTCATTTACAAAACACAGGTTTCTAATCCTAGGTATTTCAAGAACAGTAGAGAAAAACTTGCTTGGCATGCAATTCCCTTATGCTTGAATGACTACACTAAAGTCCCTCAGGTCCCCTCCTTGAGCTGCATGTCTGCTCTTCACTTAAGTGACTTCCTGGCACAGCCTTGTCCCCAGATACCCAGGGGAAGATCCATCAAGGTGCTCCACCTAGCTTTGGCTACCACTTGGCATCCTGTCATGAGGGTCCCACATTGGTGTTAGAACAGTTTAGGTAAAAATCCTGGAAGGTTATAAAATGCCATGTTTAAAACTTTTGATTTGCTTTTGGCAGACATTAAAAGCCAAGGGGTTAATATGACTGACAGTGGGTAGTTTTTGTCATGAAACAAAGATGAGTGACATGCTGAGCTATGTGACACCCAGCAAATCTCTTGACATTTATTGTTGCCATTTCTTCTTCTTAAAAATAAAGAGTGGACCTGATAATCTCTTCTTACACCACTGAGAGATTTGAGGTGTTTTTTTATTTGCTTGTTTGGTTTGGTTTTTCTTTGTGGGCAAATGCAGTGTTGTGTGGTGGGTCCAGCTGGGTTCTGTAGTTGGACAAATTCAAGTCTTAGAACTGCCTCTTATCACATATTCCCCGTGTACCTCATTATCTTCATCCATGACATGGGACAAATATAGCATATTTTATATGCATGTGATAAGGACAATGTTGGTTAAATCATTTTGAACAGTGTCATGGAGTGAATGGGATCACGCTCATAAGTAATTTGTAAACCCTTCTGAGCATGAATGTGAGAGGTCACTGATGGACTTCAAAGTTTGACTTGATTATTTTTCTTCTTGGATTTTGACTTGTATTATGTGTATCCCTTAAAGTAGGAGGCCCTCTGTTCCTTCCAAGATTGGCCAAGCTACAGCCAACTGAGGATTATGATTTTCCTTGCTCCCAAAGGAAGGGAATCATTGGAAAGCCCATAATCCATGTGACTTGGGATTCAGAATTAGGCCACAACCTGAATTCTTGATTTTAAAGCAGATGTGAATCTAAATCCACAAATTTGGGATGTAGAAGATAAGATGTTTTATTTCAATAAATTAATTTCTGATTCAAGAGGGCTCATTCCATCAGGAGGAAAATATAATCTAATTTTGTTTCAGGCTATGCTGTTTCTGGATTCTAACAGGTTTTCTATCCAACTTTTGGTAGGAGACTTCTCTAATCAAATCATTTTTCCACATAGGCATTCATGAGATGCTCAACCTGTGGTTAGCATGGCCCTTTAGATACTTGGCTTTTTCTATAACTCTTAAGACCCACAAACTTCAAAAGGCTGTGAGTTGTTCCTCCTGCACAGATGCACCACACAGCTGTTATTTCTTTGCAAGAAAGTGATGAACCATTTTGCTACCCAGCAACTTCGATCCATCTAACATTTTCAGAACAAAGTCCACAATGATCAGATACTGTCTGCCTGTTACGTTCCTCTTCTAATGGAATACGAACACATACACACTACCCCTGATATATAGATGTCCTATATATGTGGAATCCTTCATATATTGTATATTTATATATAGGATATATGTAGGTATTTATATATATGGATATGTGTGGAGATGAGTGTGATGTGTGTGAAGTCATCTCTCTATTTGAAGTAGGGTGTGGCTGAAAGGTAAAGGAAAAATATAAAAATATTCTTGCAAGATCAAATATATAAAAACATAGGTAGCTATCTCTGATTATTGTCCTTATGCAAGAGCATAAACCATTAGTTTTGCCTGTGAAGGGCAGGAAGGATAATGAAGACTGTTAGGAGAGAAAAGAAACAGAGGTAGAATGAGAGCTGAGATATGGACGTTAAAAGAGGACATCCAATGAAATTATTAGGATCTTTTGGTCTCCTCAAAGCCAATGTTTAAAGATTTGAAACAAACAGTTCCCTGGCCTGGGGAATGTTGTGTCTCTAGATGTTCTAAGAGCTTTCACACTAAGGAAATCTCTCCTTGAATTCCTCTTGTACCACCACCCTGCCCTTCAATCTCTTAAGACATGGGGATTTCGGGGCTCAAAAACATTTTGATCCCAGTGATCTGCATTTCTTGAACAGAACCAATCCTGAAAGTGGATAGACGACATTTAGGAAAAAGAATGAGCTTAGTCCATTTAGTCAACTACTGTTTATTAAGTTGCTGCTGCGTGCCAGGAAGAGTGATAACAAAGAGCATGTGATGGCTTCTGCTATGAAAAGAATTCAATTTGTAAAGGGAAAGTTGACAAATAAGGAAATATTCATAAATATGGCTGCTTTGAAAGAGAAAGATGTATAGAATAAAATATCAGCTTGGGGACAAGAGTATGTTTATGACTTTGTGGTTGTCTTAGTGAAGGTTTGTGAGAAAAATAGAAACTATTCTTGGAATTCAGACAGGAAAGGATTTAATGTAAGGCTTTAAGTGCTTACAAAATCTTTGTGGATGTTGGGCAAATAACAGTCAGAGAAGGCTGTTGCAGATTGGTTTTTTCCCTGCTTGCTCTCATGGAGTCAGGGAGTTGCAGAAATAAGACATCCAGTAAGTCTAGTCAAATCCCATAAAATGCCTCTAGTTAGTGGAATCTGCTAAGCTTGCACATGCTGGCAAGGATCTGTGGGCATGCAGACCTTGGACTCCCATCCTTGTGATGGGAGGGTACTGTGCAGAGCTGCCCATGGAAGACCCCTCTCTGTGGCATAGTGGAGTGAACTATGTAGAATCAGAAGCCTGATTGTGTCTGTAAGGAAAGACAGAAGGCTCAATCCATTGGAAGCCCAATGTCCTGAGCTATAAAATTAACATAACTAAACATCTTGGGTTCATTAGCAGAGGTGCAGATGGATATTAAAATTATGGAGATTGAAGCTGAGAATGAGCTTGGGCAAGACCTGGGAATGTTGTCTAGAATGGGAGCTAATCAACAAAAAATGACTGTGTCCCTTGACAGTTTCTTCCCAGAATCTCACAGTATGCCCTTCGTCTCCATTTCTCTACCATATTTTCTTCATATTTGAATCCATGGTTATGGCAATGTTGAACCTTTACAATGGAGTATGTGTTTGTGGGGATTGATTGAACCTGATTCCACATCCTGCTTTCCATGGCTGTATCTCCCTTTGGCATGAGGAGAAATGAGGCACATGGAGCTAAGGCACCTGCATATGCCAGCTACTCAGTAAATATTTAGCCCTTCTTCCTTTCCAGAGATGCCGAAGGAAGAACGATGAGGTCATATGGAGAGGGCAAAGGGTCAGAAAGGAGGGTAAATAAAGGAGAGTGGCTGTTAATATTTTAGTTAGCTCTAGCTTTAACATTGAGCTGGACCTCAATTAGCATAGAAAAGTTGACTCTGGATTCTGTGCTCCTTCTCTGTATGATATCATTTCATTATAAAAGAGAGAAAACTGGGGAGGGTGGGAAGGCGGGGGAGGGCAGAGGGAGAGATCAAACCCAGCACCTGAGTTCACTCTAGTTCTTTTTATTTCTTAAAAGCATCAACTGTTGGAAATTTGAATGTAGCATTAGTTTGGGTTCTGCTCAGCAATTTTGGCAAGTTTGGCAGCAGGAAAGTGGTGCTTTTGTTATTTATGGATATGCTTCTTATATGTATCGGGAAATCATGTTAAAATCAATTTCTGGCACGCCTGTAATCCCAGCACTTTGGTAGGCTGAGACAGGAGAATTGCTTAGTTCAAAGCCAGCCTTAGCAATGGCGAGTTGCTAAGCAACTCAGTGAGACCCTGTCTCTACATAAACACAAAATAGGGCTGGGAATGTGGCTCAGTGGCCGAGTACCCCTGAGTTCAATTCTCGGTACCAGAAAAAAAAATTTTTTTAAAGGCAGTTTCTTAGTGAGTTGTTCTGGGATGGGGCCTGAGATTGTGAATATTTGTAGGAGGGGAGGGAGAGCCAGGAAAAATATTAAACACATTGAACAATTCTTAATTCATTCCACAAATAATGCATTGACCACCTACAATGTGCTGAGCTCTGAAAATTTCAGTAGTAAAACTAATAAGCCAAATGCCTGAAGTTGTAGAATTTATTTTCTGGTGTTTGTGCAGTGGGGAGTTTGGAAGAACACAAATAGGGAGATCTGAAGTGTCTGCAAGTACTTCAATCATGATCTTCACTAGTTGTATTTTAGCCTCCAGAAGTACTGTGAACCTCATTTGTAGGCTTTTGTTCAGGACTTGGTTACAGGTGCCTTTTATCAAATGCTTACTATGTGTCAGGTATCTGGCATTATCTTTTACATTCAAATTGTTTAAAGGCCAATAGTTTTTACCATTTTTTAAAATATTTTATATGTATGTCATGATTTTAAAAGAATTGCTGAGAAAAATACATGAGTTTTTGATCCTTTCTTTCTTCAGAGACTTCTTTCTTCTATAAACTTCAAGTTCTATGGAATAATTCTTTATGCTGAAAAATGTGCTTATTGAAAATAATTCCAGAAGCAGAGACTAGTAAATATTGCAGGGTATGAGGAGGAAGAAAAGGTTGATCTTCTAGTGATTCACTTACTGGGCATTCATTAAGCCCTGCCTTTGTCTGACTGTAGTAAACACTAGAATTAAAGTGGCAATAATAGTCAGAAGCAGCAAGAGGAGGAGGAGAAATAGGAGATGAAAGGAGGCTGCGAAATAGTTCTTGTATCTTAGAGTTGACACTGTTGGTTAGTCACTCCTTAAAACACACTTCTCTACGGAACTGGTAAAACATCAAGATGGTAAAACACCAGATTAGACAGTAAGCTCTATGCAAGCAGGAACCCTAATTTTAGTATGCCTCATTTGTTGAAAATATGAGACAGGTAAATCATTCTATGAAGAGCTATACTTAAATGGTCAAAGGTCTTTGGAAGTCATTGTAACCTGAGTTCAAGAGAAGGACAGGTCTCTCGGAGGATCTGAGATCAGTGCCATATTTCTTTGTTAAGGTAATCATAATATAGGACCTCAAACATAACAGGATTCAGTGCATACTTCTTGAAAGAATGATAGAGGATAGGTAGATATAGATGAACTGATGGAAGGAAAGACACATGGCAGATCATTAAAAGGAGAGAAATGGCCATAATAGTTGTACCATAGAAGATACAATTGATGGTGGTGATAAGAAAGTAAAAATTGAGTACTCACTGTTTCATATTTATTTGATTACTTCTAACCAAAATTATTAATTTAAGTAATTATTAGGAAATATAAGCATATCATTAAACCATCCTCTTAATTCACAGTTTTTTATTGACTTGTGTTTACTTACTGTTTATAAAGAAAGCAATGTAAAAATCCCAGTGGTTGCGTATGGAATATTGTCTAAAATCAGTCCTTTAAAGTATTCCTCAATTATTTCCTGAGAGCCTAGAAGGGCTGCATGATAATAAAAGCATTGATGAGAAGCTTTAACCCTTTAAAAGGACAGATTAAATGAGCTTTACATAGATTATTTAAGAGCTAAAGTTTAACTGTGCATTTATAATGTTATAGGTAACAACACAAGACTCAAAACAGGAAATTTCAAATTCATGATTCTGTTACTCTCAGAGATACACTCTTCAGGATCTTCATTTCCTCTACCCTTTAAAATGGAAATTCAGCTTGAGCTTCCCTAACCACCAAATCCCAAATTCCAAATGCTTTGAAATCAGAAAGGTTTTGAGCACTGACATGACATCAGAAGTAGAGCAATGCACATGACATTGTGTGATATGTCACCATCACTAAACAGGAATGGTAAAAATATTACATAAAATTGCCTTCAGGCTAGGTGCATAAGGTATACATCAAAGAAAAATGAATCTTGTGTTTACCTTCAATTTCATCTCTAAGATGTTATGCATATGCGCATATTCCAAAAACTGAAAATATTCCAAATCAGGAACACTTCCAGTACCAAACCTTTCAGACAGGGGATACTGAATCTGCACCATCATATTTATTTGCATTCTTTGTCTCTTTTTAAAAACAAAACAAAACAAAACAGAAAAACCTCCAAACTTTTTACCTTGTTACTTGCTCCAGCCGTGGTGCTATCCCCACCTCCATCCCTCCATTGGTGACTAGAGTTAGAGAAATAGCAGTTAAACACACTTCCATTTATTTTGTTCAAAGAGATATTAAGTTCAGTTTACACATTAATAGCTGCTCTTACTAAGTTTCCCTAAGTGCTGCTGTCACTAAAATAGGTAGGCAGCAGGGGTGAAATTATGGGTAGAAGAAGAAGCTTGTCTTTCTGAGTCACAGCTGATACAGGCGTGGTGGAAACTTTTCAGGTAAAAAATGCTTTAGTAAATATGGTATTGGTTACTAAGTTCCTTGTCCTTTAAAGATAGATGTAGCAGGTTGATGCTTAGTTCTGTACATTAACTGTGTCATATTTGGATAGCAGAAGCCTTTTAAGAAACATCTGCTTATGAGGTCTTTCTTCATGGCATGTTTCATTCCGAAACAAATATCTGAGCATGTTTGCTGATCCCTGCTGCTTCCTGTGAAAAAAGAAGTTTTTAAAAGTCAAGCCAACTTATAATGATTCTGAGGCACAAACTGCTTAAATGTAGGATATCTAGACGTGGAAATAAAAGCCTAAAGAACTGTACAATTCACATATTTTTCTTTTTTTAGTGGGTGTTTACTCTTTGAGTAGCTAACACAGTTTCTTATGATTCAAAATTCTAATAGAACAAAAACAAATGTTTCCTGGCTGTTCTTCCCCTGCCACTCAGTTCTTCTCTTAGAGCATGATCAATGTAATAAGTTGCTATTATATTTGTCCTTCTGGAGAAAAAGATTGAGGCATGATACACCCACATATATACTTAGCATAGTCAGTGTAATCGTAATGAGATAAAACTTTGCAAAGAATATAGTTGATCCGTTTCTTACTCTTTTTTTTTACTAATTATGATTCTGGGCAAGTAGTGGGACCTGAATTTTAAGAAAAACAAAAGATGTAAGCTCACAACTCATTTTGTGATCTAATCACTCTTTTGGAGATTGCTGCTTCTCACTTGAATGTAGACATTTTAGAAAAGAAAGGAAGTTTTCAGAGTTAATTTGTTTCGACTCCAGCTCACTTGTTTAAAATGATTGAGTGATGTTTGGTTGTATGGTTAGCAAGTGGCAATGCTGAGAGAAAACTGAGACTCCTGACTTGTGTTTCTTATGAGAATGTTGAACATCGATTCAGTGTTAGTGTTGAATTGTGCCATATTGAAGTCCTGACTCCCAGTCAATTAGAATGCGACCTTACTTGAAAATAGGGCCACTGGAGATGAGGTCTTTAGGGTGGGTCCTGATCCATTATGACTTATATGCTTACGAAAGTAGAAAATTTGGACTCAGGCACATGGAGAGGGAAGACCATATAAAGAGACACAGGGAGAATGCCACATACAAGCCAAAGAGAAAGGCCTAGAACACAGCCCTCAGAAGAAACCAATCCTGCCAACAACTTGGTTTTGAATTTCTTGCCTCCAGAAATGAGAAACAGTAAATCAATGTTTATTCCACCTATGGCATGATAATGTTATAACAGCACCAGTAAGAGAAGGATTTTCTAGAGCCATCTACTCATGATCTAGGTATCTTGTCTACAGGATTTCTGACAACTGGAAATCTACTTTTGGCCTGACTGAGTCAGCTACACTAGAAGGAGGTGTAACTCCTATAAACTCAAGAAGAAGGTAATACACAAGATCTTGCCTATTTATAAAAATATATTTATCGATCAAATGACAAGAGTTGGAAGGAAAGTCCTTTCATACTCATTATCTTTAAATCTAAGTTCATAAGCTCTTTACATGTTAAAGGTATTGCCTGAATTATGTAGATAAGGAAACAACCCCGAGGGAAAAAGATTTGCCTCAAATAACATAAATAGGGAATCACTGATTCCTGGTTAGATTTCAGGGTCAGTGATAAAAGCCCAGTGAAATTTTACTTGCAGCATAGCTAGAGCATCCTTTGTCTGTAAATGGCAGGTTTTTAAAATTTATTTATTTATTTTTTTAGTTGTAGGTGAACAGAATATCTTTATTTTATTTTTATGTGGTGCTGAGGATCGAACCCAGTGCCTCACGTGTGCTAGGTGAGCACGCTACCACTGCGCCACAATCCCAGCCCCAGTTTTTTTTTTTAATTGGCTGTAAGAACTTTGGTATACTGAGCTAATTAACTAAACAATCTATACTACCTCAGACATTTTAACACCAAGAAAGCAAGCTATTTCCTTAAGATTCTGGTTGTGATCTGATGGTTATGGATAACTAGGGCAACAGTTGATATATGTGATGTCACCCACAGAAATGCTTATGTTGTACATGGGCTATCATTGTCAGATGAACAAATAACTTTTAATAATAATAATGATAATAAGTGAAAACTCCTTTCCTATTCCTGTAATAACTTAGGCTTTTTAAGATACACCTGCACTAGAGGACATAAGTAAGAAAAAACATAACACCACTAAACTTAGAATCTAAAGGATCTGAGTTCTGTGTTTAATATTTTATCTATAGCCTAAGGCACATTCCCAAGTCTACACTTTCTCATCTGTGGAACTAGAATATTGACCTCATACCCATGTCTAAAGTTGTTAAAGATTCAAAGTGCTACATAAATAGTAGGCATTGAGGAAGTCTATATGGAATCAGAGTCTCTGGTATGAGGAGGCAAGCGATCATTTTTTGTAACCTCCCAAGTTGACTTGTTGGCCCTTTCAGCTTGGGGAGTCTGTGTCCCTCCCTGTTGCCAAAATTAGTAGGAAAATCCATTGGCATAACAAAATACAGGTGAGAGATTGACCTTTCCAGACCTTTATGTGAGGATTGTCATCTCTTCCACATTGTCTTCTGCCAACACAAATATAAAGGGCAACCTTCGGTGCTCTTTCTCATTACCCATAATCAAAGGAATGAGAACTTTTTGCCAGCAAATGTATTTGTTTCATGACTCGGTGCTTCTCAGTGTGGTCCACAGATCTGTTTTGGTCCAAGAATGTTTATCTGTGATGAGGTTAAGTACAGAAATTGGGAGTGCACATTTGGAAGATTTTATATCAACTTAAAGCAATTTTATGTGTGTGGAAACCAAGAAAGAATGTTGGTTATAGTTTGTATGTCTTTATTTTGTTCTCATAACTTCCATTGAGTTTTATAAAAGTAGTGATCTATGACTGATGGGCGCAGAGCTGGTCCTTCAGCACATGGTTGGGAAGCACTCGTCTGTTACATGTTAAAGATTTCAATATTCCATCTATCTGTAGTAAGTGAAGGAGAATTTGAAGCCATTATCTAGAAATTTGCACAAGGTACATTTGACAGGCACAAATACACTTTGACTCCGATTTCGTTTCACTCTACATAATATTCCTTGTCTTGGAAAGGTGTGGCAATGCTGAAAGGCTTTCTCCAGCGAATAAGTCAAGACAACAGTAGAGTCAAAAGTAAGATAATTTGCATTTTGTTTTTTCCTGAAACAACCTTTTCTCCCACATTTTATCTTGAGTTTGGGCAAGTAGTAAAATGGTAGAATTAGTGGTTAATTCTGGAGTTTCCTTTCTTGAACACTCTAAAATAGAATTTATTTCAAGAACCTTATTGGGATTTTTAAGGAACTAAAAAAATGAATATTTTAAGTGATTAAGAAAGGGTTAAGAAATCAATAGGATTAAGACATTTTGTTACCGTGGTCACTATATCCAAGTTATTTTAAAAATAGAAATGATAGTCCAGTTGTACAAAAGATTGGGGGCATTTTTAAAGCAAGTTTCTTCCAGGAAATTATACAGAAATGTTAGTTTTCCCAAAATATCCTATGCTGTTTAGAATACCTGTATATACTTACTCTGTGTTTGTGATTTCTACCATGTACTGCATGGCAAAGCAACTGTCCCTGCTTCCGCAGGAACCTGTAATAGGAAAGTTGGATAAAAGAGGTACCCAGCCATTTTTAGCATTTTCTGCATACATGGAATTTATTAACTCAGAGTTGCATGTGTTTGATGGGCTCTACGAGAAAACGATTAATTTTGTTTTTCGTTTTTGTTGTCTTTTTCAGTAATTTTTTTTTCATAAAATACTAATTTTCAGAGTACGTTAGCTTTTATACTACCTATAAGGTTCTTTGGCATATGCTGGTATGAAGATCCTTTATTGGAATGAGGCAGAGGAATGAAGAATTATTTTGAGCTTAGAGTTTGTTTTTAATTTCACCTACCTAAAATCATAATTAAAATTTAGTAGTTTGAATAGGGGAAAACATATTTATATACATATATGGATACATATGTTTATGCATGTTTCTTTCTGTGGATTAATAATGGCTCGGACTAATGAACCCACGTATGTGGAAGACTCCTGCATATGTGTATGAAAATACATTATTAAAATGTTCTCTTTAATTTTATTAGCAAAAAATTAACATAATTATCCATAGGTATTATCAATGGGGCTGTGTGTAAAATTATAAATTGTTTTAAGAGATTTATGAAAGAGTATTTTTATGTGGATATATCACAAAAGGGTAATGTTGGATAGAGGAGGAAGTACAAGTTGCAAAATGTGTATTGAATTATAGAATATGTGAGCATATATGTTTTAAAATCGCATCATAATGAGGGAACAGAGATTGAAATTGATTTACGGTGTATAGCAACATGGATTGAAAGACCACACATTAAACCCTTATTTACAAGTAGTTTAGAGGAATGGGTTCAGAGACAATTGGACTGGGGAATAAAGGAAACGTCAATATTTCTATAACATTCAAGGTTTTGTTGTTTTAAAGAAGAAATACCTGAAACAATGAAGAGCTGTTGATTCTTCCACAGATGATCAGTACATACTTACTTAGTATATCATTATTTACACATGATGAGGTATTAGAAAACCTCATCAAATTTTCTAAATACTTAATTGCAGCCTGTGCCATCTATTATAGAGTATTAGTTAGGGCCCAGCTGATATTAATACTCAGGTGACTACTTCAGACATTAGTTTTTTTCTGATCAGCATGCCCTATCTCTCGTCTCCATTACAGTTATGATTTGACATGCACAAGGGCCTTAGGTAGAACTCCTTAAATTAGTATCCAGTAAAAAGGTTAATGCATTGATACCTGTAACCTTCTATTTAGAAGTGATGACAAAGTCAGTTACACAAAGTGTTGACCTCCCCAACACAAAGTGTTTGGCTCCCCAACTCCTGATATCAAATTCAAATTTACTTATTTAAAGAGATTATCATTTGCTATAAACACTTGTATATTTAGTGAAGTTTAAAACAAAAGTTAGTAAAATTATTGGTTTTTATTGATTCCTGAGTGTGTTAGTATCAAGTGTAATGGAACCTGATTGGGGTGGTACTCTAGTTTGCATCAAGTTTCAGAGGAGAGAAGCGATGGCATTTTAGAATCTTGGGATAATTAACACCACTATTCAAGCTTTGCCCTTTGATTTTTTCTCTGATGGTCAGCCTTGATTATTTCTCTGAAATGGTCAGCCTTCTTTATACTTCACTAAAAGAGTTGAACCAGCCAACAAATTTAAAATGTCAAGTTGATACTTTAGTTTCCTATTGAAAGGTCTCTATTTTTTTAAGGAATCGCCATCATTTATATTTTATTTTATTATTATTTCTTGGTACCAGAGATTGAACTCAAGGGTACTTGACTTCTGAGCCACATCCCCAGCCCCAGCCACATCCCCAGAAGAACACAAAAACTTTGTGTTTTCTTTAGAGACAGTCTCACTGAGTTGCTTAGTGCCTTGCCATTGTTGAGGCTGGGGATGTGGCTTCAACTTGCAATTCTCCTGTCTCAGCCTCCCGAAGTGCTGAGATTACAGGCGTGTGCCACCGCGCCTGACTTCCATCATTTTTAGATTAAGCATTGAGCTCTTAGGAAAATTTTAACTTTATAGAAAGGATCCCTGAGCTCATCATAATATATCTATCATAAGACTATCTATCATAATATATCTATCATAACTTCCTGAATGAAGTTAAAAGCCCAATGTACATTTAAAGTTGGTTGGATGGCCTTGTTTGTATATTGAATTTATTATATAAATGCCATCATTCTAAATAGTTTTAGAAATGACCTGGAAGAACTATCCTCTCTACCCCCACACCCACATACACCAAAATTCTAGTCTGCTGTGCATACTGGCTGTAGCAGAATCCCCCCCACCCAACGCCACTGACCCCAGCATGTAACCTTGTGATCATAGGCATGCTATGTTGTGCATCTAATGAATATATTCAATTTGGCTGAACAAAAGTAATGAAAATAACCTGCCTCAGAATATAAGTGAGATATTTTATATCCCATTTGAAGATAAGTGGCTTATCTTCACTTTTTAGAAAAGATTGAGATAATTGAAAGAGTCTGTGAATATATTTCTGATGAAACCAAAAATGTAAGAGCTGACATACTCCTGAAAAAAAGGAAAATAACTCACTTCAACAGAAGTGAGGAGCGTGGAATCAGTTAACTCGATCGGGTGTTGCATGATGACTTTGACTATTTAAAGTCAGATGTACTTCTCAGGTACTACCAGTAAGTCTAAAATCATGAGTAAAATCTCAATCCCTTGTTACGCTCACAGTTGTGTTTTAACATGTTGATTTATAACTTCATGGAAAGTGTTGGGAATCCATGGGAGAACTGAAGAGCCCACATAACTCTCAGAATTCTTTGGAAAGCTCAAGACATTATACTTGTCATTTTAAATTGCATATTTGCTGAGGCCTATGAAGTAGTGGAAGGAGTTTTTTTGAGAAATTCATGTTTAAGATTTTTCTTGTCTAATGAAGAAAAAATAAATGAATGTATACATACCTTTCTTACCTGTATATCCTACTGCCTGTGTTAACTGGCTCAGAAGGCCTTCATTGTAGTTGGCAGGGAGAAGCGGGTATTAACTTTACTCTTTATAGAGCCAAGAAAAACTAAAAGAATCACCTGAAATAAAATACAACAGGAGCAAAGGAAAATATTCCAAATTGAGTTTTGACCCCTGAGATCATTCTAGGAACTTAGTGTTGTCAAACCATGAATTTTGTTTATATTTAATATGGGATTCCATAGATTTCTGGCAATGTGGACTACATATGTAAGTTATCATATCATGCTATTATTTGAGTCACTTTTCCTTTATCTTGATTTTTAAAAATACTAACATTGCAGTATAGCCTCCCTTCCCATCATATCTTTGAGTGTTTTTGTGAATTTCAATGTTTGACTGTATTTATGGCAATTAGTTCTATCGTCACTATTTGATCCCATGTTTAGTATATTCTTTCCAATATAAGATGTTTTCTTTCTTTATATGATGTATTGGATGGTCTATAGCCATTATAACTGATACTGGCAGCCTGTATTTTCAAATAGTGAAGTGAAAGAATAAATACTTCTAGATCTCTTTTTTTTGTCTCGAATCATATCCACATTATTTTCTTCTGTCTTATTTTAAAAATAATGAATAGGTAGCCTTTATGATGATGATATAAGTTCCTTCCATCACTAGTTTCTTCAGGGTTTTTATCATGAAGGGATGTTGAATTCTGTCAGTGTCTTTTATACATCTCTTGAGATTGTGATTTTTGTCCTTGGTTCTTTTATGTGGTCTCTTACATTTATTGACTTGCTTAGATTGAGCCATTCTTGTGTCCCTGGAATGAAACTAACTTGGTCATGGCTGAAAAGAAGCATATTAACTATAGTTTGGTGAACTATTCATTAGATGTCTGTTGGGTCTCTATAGTATCTTTGCTGATTTTATGTCTAGATGACCTGTTAGTTACAGAGGTCCACTCACCCACCATTCCTGTATTAGGACCTATCTAATACTTGACTTTATACTACAGAGTTGTAGTAACAAAAATACCATAGTATTGGTATAAGAACACACATGTAGGTGGACAGAATAGATTAGAAGACAGAGACAAACTCACACAGCTATAGCCATCTGACTCTTAACATAGATGCTAAAAACATACATTTGAAGAAAAACAGCCTCTTTAACAAATGGTACTGGGAAAATTGGGCAGCCATATTTAGAAGAATAAAACTAGATCCCTATCTCTTACCCTGTACAAACATCAACTCAGAGTAGTTGAAAGATCTAGATATAAGACCATAAACCTAGCCGGCACAGTGGCGCAAGCCTATAATCCCAGCACTTAGGGAGGCTGAGACAGGAGAACTGCGAGTTCAAAGCCAGCCTCAGCAATGACGAGGTGCTAAGTAACTCAGTGAGGCCCTGTCTCTATGTAAAACACAAAAAATAGGGCTGAGGATGTGGCTCAGTGGTTGAGTACTTCTGAGTTCAATCCCTGGTACCAAAAAAAAAAACAAAAAAACCCCCTCATAAACCTTACAGCTATTAGAAGAAAACTTGAGGAAAACAATTCAACATATAGGCATGGGCAATGGCTTCTTGAATAAGATTCCTAAAGCTCAGAAAATAAGAGCAAGAATCAATAAATAGTATGGTATCAAATTAAAAAGCAAAGGAAACAATTAGCATCATGAAGAGATAGCCTACAGAATGGGAGAAAATCTTCCAGCTACTCTTCCGACAGAATCAGTATCTACTATGTATATAGAATTAAAAAAACTCAACATAAAAATAAACTTTATTCAATAAATGGGAAAATGAACTAAATAAGCACTTCTCAAAATAATAAATATACATGGATAACAATTATATGAAAAATGTTTAACATCTTTAGTGATTTCCCATCAGGGAAATTCAAATCAAAACTACAATGAGATTCCATCTCACTCCAGTCAGAATGGCAATAATCAAGAGTACAAACAGAAAGGGGAGGGATGTGGGGGAGGGAAAGATGGTGGAATGAGATGGACATCATTGCCCTAGGTACATGTATGACTGCACATATTGTACAACTCTACCTTGTATACAACCAGAGAAATGAAAAATTGTGCTCCAGTTTTGTACAATGAATCAAAATACGTTCTGCTGTCATGTACACCTAATTAGAATAAATAAATAAAAAAGAATACAAACAGGAATAAATGCTGGAGAGGATATGAGGAAAAAGGAACAAACTGTTGGTGGAAATATAAATGAGTATGGCCACTGTGGAAATCACTGTGGAGATTCCTCCAAAAAGTCAAAAATTGAACTATATGATCCAATTATACCACTTGTTATTTATTCACAAGAATTGAAGTGAACATACTTAGGGATATACGCATGTCCGTGTTTATTATGGTAAAATTTAAAATAGTCTAGTTGTGGAATTGACTTAGATGTCTGTCTACAAATGAATGGATAAAGAAAATGTGGTACATATATACACAACAGAGTTTTACTCAACCATAAAGAAGAATGAAATTATGTTCTTTGCAGGAAAATGAATTGAACCAGAGAGCATCATGCTAAGCAAAATAAACCAGACAGACAAATTTCCTCTCATATGTGGAAGCTAGAAGGAAAAAGGGAAAGAACAAAAGAGATGTCATAAAAGTAGAAGGGAAATCTTTAGGGTAGAGAAAGGGGAACTTTGGAAGGGAAAAGTGAGGGTTAAGGGGAGATATTTGAGAGTAATATTTTCCAAAGCATGTTATAAATATATATGAACACACCACAATGAAATCCACTATTCTACATAATTAATATAAATCAGTAAAATTAATAAAGCTGGAGGCAAAAAAAAAAGTAATCATGATATAAATGAAAAGATTTGGATGTGGAATTCTCTTAAAAGCACCCAGATATAATAGAAACCTTAAGTTTACTCTTCAAAAAAAAATGTATCTTTCAATGGAACACTGATGTTCAAGGCCCTGGCCCAAGGAACTTTACTATTAATACACTAATGTTTGTTTCATAATTGTAAGCTTTGTGTGCATAAATGTTGACTCTTGATTACTCTCAAATACCTCTCCTTAACCCTTCCTTCCCTTCCAATGCTCCCCTTCCTGTATCCCAGTGAAATAAAAGGAACAATTTGGGAAATAAAAGGAACAATTCATAAGTGTAAAAATGTATAACAGTTTGTTTACTTATGAATAATGGCCTGTGAACTGGTAGGAAATGAATATAAACTAAAAACCTTGACATTAACTAGATTATTTAATTGAATTAAATAGGTGTTTAAGACATAGGAGTTTAGTTAACTTATAATTTAAAACATGAAATATTGAGTTCAAACTTTTGCCTTCAGAATGTACATCACTTATTTGTTGGAATGAACATATTTCATAATGCCCTTCAAAAAAGTTACTTCTTGTAACCTCCTATTCATTTAACAAATTTTCTTTTACTGGAAGTGTTGTAGTTATAGAAGAAACAACAACCAAGATTCAGTCTCTACTTTGAAGGAACTTAGTCTTTATCTAGAAAGCCTGAACAAGTTTGTTCTAATTCATTCATTAATAAGCATTCACTAATTGTGTAAGTAATAGAGATCTAAACTATACTAGCCACTCTCAGATACAAATAAGAGACAATTCACAAATGTTTGTGTGATATTGTGGAATATATGAAGAAAAAAGCTCATAATTTAGCTGAGGGAGAAGACATAAGGAATCCTCACATTATAAATAATTCAAGTAGTAAATTCAAGACTACTAATTTGATATATTGATTCTCTTTAATGAATTCACTCCTATGTGGACCAAATCAAAAATATTGGAAAAAATGAATTCTAGCTTATCTTGTTTTTTTGCTGACTTGCATTCATGATAAATGAGCTATATGCAGTTTCGCATTCAATATTAGTAATTAAATGGTGCTTTGAGCTATTTAAAACTTTGAATAAAAGAGACTGGAGTTTTACATATATTCTAGCTATGAAGAATTGCTTTGCCAGAGTTGCTTTTTGTGAATGAAACTCTCATGGAAGAGCTTTTTTTCATTATGTCCTCAGAAAGGATAGTTGGTGGCATTTTTGGCAAAATGGGTTTTTGATGTGGTTGAACAACATTTCAACTTCAGAAAGTGCATTATTTGTTGGAATTAACATGTATTTGTTAACTATGAAATATGTTAATGAACATACTATTTGTTGGAATTGACATTTCATAGTGGTCCCGAATTTCAGTGTACCATTCAGTGAAATTATGCTCTTTCACTTGTGCTTCTAAGTTGCAGGTGAAGCTGATTGATGTGTCTCTAGACTACACACTGAATAGCAAAGATAGGGAGCTAAAGACCAAGAGGTTTGGAATCAAGGGTCTTAACTTTTGTATTCTAGACTCATTACTTAATAAATATACAATATTGGAAAAGTTACTTTGTTTCTCCCTATCTCAGTTTCCTCATCTGTAAAATGTAGTGCTGACTCACTTCATAGTTGGATTAATAAGAGATTTAATATCTTATTTCCTGGAACACAGTTTCTTAGGGTACTTGTGAAGGAAGCTACAATGATTGCTCTATTGTTTATTTCTTAGTAAATCCTTCCCATTTTTTTTTGTCATACTTTAACATCCTACTTGGCTAATTCTGTGATCATAGGAATTCTTACTCAAGTAATCATAGGAAATTCTTATAGAACTACAGATTTTATTTGACAGTTGTTCCTTTCTCCAGTCATTATCAAGCTTTATAGAAAACTAAAACTCCAAACAGGATTGTGATTACCCCCCCGTTTTCCTACCTGATTTGTGCAAGGAGCAGCTTGTACAGTTGATCTCTAAGAAGTAACTGTCTACAGATCCCAGTTCTCTAGCCTGCCCAAGCCTCTCTGGAATCTCAGTCCCTCAGATTCTTCTTTAAATGCAAATCATCCTCATAAAGGAGATTCAATGAAGGGCTCTTCAGATTTGTCAAGTCTTAATGAGTAAAAACTGCTTTAAAATAAATTTTAATAAAGCATGTTAAGTAATATTTTAATGAGTTAAAGTTTACACTCTTTTTACTTAGTAGGATTCATATGAAAAAGATCAATGATTATTTTATTCTACTAAGCCTATAAAATTGTTAATGGATGACCTAGAATATTATAGCACATAAAATACACAGTTAAATTTAGGCAGTTGATAACCTGTTCTTTTAAAGGCCACATTTAAAATGAAAAGTGATGTACTTTAAGAAAGTAGTTATTTAAACTATCAAGAATAGAAAGGGAGAAACATCTTATTAGCATAATTAATTCTGTGGGTAAAAGAAACAGACTTACGGTTAATGAAAGTGGAACAAAGTTGTTGTTTTATGGATTGAACTATGTGGCTGGGTATTATATAATTAGCTGTGTCACCTGACATTTTTCAGACCTAAAGTTCTCTTGAAAAATAAGCATAGGTTTTTTGTAACTGTGATGTCAAGTAAATGGAAGGAAGGGAAAAAGGATAGGAAGGTGGAGGAGGAGGGAGGAAGAATTAACACTGCTACTTTAGAATATTCTTCTAGAGAAATGTAGTTCTGGAAATAATTACTAGTAATATAATCATAATACTCAAATTGAGGTTTTGTGGTTTTATTTCTTGTTACTTAGGAAATTCCTTCAAAATATTAATACTCAGTAACTACAGTTTACTAAAAAAAAATCATATCCACACTTGGATAATGAGAATTCTGGATATTTGGATTGTCTATAAATATAATAGAAAACATTAACTCTGTCTATTACCTGTTATTTCATTGGTCTTCTGTTTTGCCTAGACACAAGAAACTGCATATATCATTATGAAATTGATTACCAATTGAAAATATCACTGGCAGCTTGTTATAAATGGCAGGTTAGAGAAGCACTTTGGATGGGCTCTCGATTCTGTCTACCTTTGATTGCAGGGAGCCGTAGCTCAGACAGGCTGGGTGCTGCTGCCCTTCCAGGAACCACCTGCACTCTGCACTGCTGTCTACATGGCCTGACACACTGAAGCTCATGGCTGTGAAAGCAGGCAGAGTACATTCTTGGATGATGAAAGGAAGGAAAGTAAGTAGGAGGGCCTGTGCAGGCCTCTGATGGTATAGAAGGAAAGAAAGGCTTGTTTCTCTATAACTGCCTCTGAAGTGGGTGGAAATGAAGAGTTGTCAGAACGATCAGACTTTCTCTGGGTATGACATGTTTTCAAAGTTGACTGTAGGGCACCTTTCCACAGAGGTGGTCAGCTTATAATAGGCGCTCAGTATTTATTGAGTGCATTAGTCTCCATTACTACTGAAAATAGTCTGTGGCCTATGAGTCCTTTTTCACAATTGTAGCTTAGCTCTGGAGATGAAGAGTGGACTTCAGATCTGAGCGTTGCCACTTAGCAGCTGTGGCTCTTTGTCCATTTACTTCACCTCCCTTGATATCTAATTCCTTATCTATAAGATAAAGGTAATAGTGTGTGGCACAGCAGTAAACTCTGTGGAGATCACATGAGATAATTATATGGCACCAAGCACATCCCAGATATGTGTGTGCCCAGGTCATTTTCTTCTGCATTTTCTTAACCAAATTCATGACTGTGTTTACTTCCATGGCTTCTTTCCATAACCTCCTTCTCAATTTTTGAAAAACAATTGAAAAAAAATTGCCTGAAGATTTTCTTCTTCATCAAAGTTCCATGACATTGTGGCCTTAGCAGCCTCTCCCCTTTCCGTATCCTCCTGTAAATGAGGGCTAAACTTCTCTGAAATAGCTTTTTATACAAAGCTCGCTTGAAATCAACTCTTGGAGTTTGCTGCTTTTCAGGGTAGAAGCCAAACTTGAAATTCACCTATACTGAATTCTAATTTAAAGTTGGACAAAAATGAAAACCCTTTCTGGTGAAGAAGATGTTTCTTAACCTTTATTAATGCACATTTTTTCTTTGTACGTTATGCTGAACATGAACCCAGCAACGCTACGCTGAAAACAAAACAAAACCAAACAAATCAAACCCCAGAAAATGTGACTTGGAGATGAGAAACTGCTGGTTGAAACGAAGTCATTTTGTATGCATCTAGTTGCGTCTTTCCTTGCATCTCTCCTTCCCTTGCACAGGACTGTCGGCATCAAGCTTGACCGTAAGCATAGGTGACTGCCCCAAAAGTAGCTGGAGACTGCAGGTGTTATTGTTGGGGTTCAGGTCTTTGGTGTCCTAAACAAAGAATTGAGCAAGACACAAGTAATGGGCAAAGTACAGATTTATTCAAAGTGGAGGTGAGAATAGCACTCTGTAAGGTATAAGAGGGTGGGCTGAAAGAGAGAGGCCCAAGGCCCCAAAATCTGGAAATTAATGTTTTATATGCTGAGCTGTGAGGCATTCTCTTTCCTATATGCCAGGTAGAAGACCTTACCACATGGGTTCCCATTGGTGACCCTATGATACCTGATTAGAATATTGTCCAATTTTTCCCCATTAATTACTCTAGAAAACCTACTTAGAATACGTTCTACCATACCCACATTGGTCATTGTAAAATACTGAACCTATGGCGGGAGTTGTCATGGTGATAAGTCCTTAGTGGTGGGAGTTATTATGGTAATGGGGCTTATAGTGAACAGGAACAGGATGACTGGTCTCGGTGTCTTGTCCTCTAGTGGCATCTTTCTTATACCTTGCCCCTGCCATCTTGGCATCCTTGACCTATCTAACACAGTGAATTTGAGCTTCTCCGGAACTCAGCTCATCATAACATCTGTAGAAGTTGCACCAGCTAGCTACCCTAACAGCTCTATTTCTCTCATTTTCCCACCCTACCTTTAAAACTCCCAGTTTGGCCTGCCAGTGACTTCAGACACTCTCACTTCCTTTCCAAGCTTTGCTCTCACCCTCAAAAGGGAGCCTGTCCATTAAGAAGAATCCCCCTGAGGCTTCTCTGTTCATTAAGTTTTTCTTTCTCCACCCATTCTAAGGTAGTGAAGATCACCCACCATTAGGAGCTTTCTGGACAGGTTAGTTAAGTACTTGTCTGCAGATGTGGAAGTTGGAGGGGTTTCAACTGACCTCTTCCTTTGCTTCTTCATGCTTCAGGTCCCAGCTGCTGTGGGGATCTCACCAGCTTGCAGCCCCTCCCCCAACAACTGCTTACCTTGGCTGCAGTTTGCTTTGGATGACTGTTGACTGATGAATGTGAATTTGACAGTATGCCTGGTGTCAATTCCAGTAATGTCACTGGGGGCAAGACCCTGCTGTAATACAGTGTTCAATTAGGAACTCATAAAGCTTTTCCAGGGAACGTTGTATCAAACATATAATGAGTTTTCTGACTTAGAAGACTTCAAGGTCATTGGGCTCTTCCTGACTGCTTTGACAATTTTTTTCCCTTTTTTCTGGAACTAGGGATTGAACCCAGAGATGCTCTACCACTGAGGTACATCCGTGGGCCACTGGTTTTGTATTTTACTTTGAGATGATATCTCACTTAGTGGCTGAGGCTAGCCTTGAAATTGGGATCCTACCTTAGACTGTTGAGTACCTGGGATTATAGGAGTGATCCACCACTCCTGGCAAGTTTGTCATTTTTAAATATGAAAGTTTTGCTGCTTCTCAGATGATCGCTTTTGATCTGCATGTTTATAGCAAGATGGCATAGGAGTAATAATAAAAGCTACCTGCGTTTAGTGTCACCTGCAAACTAAGACAATAAACCAGGCAGTTTGTTGGATAGTTTACATAGGCGGTGACCAGAATGAAGTGTAGTTTTAAAAGTGAACTTTTACACAGTGATGTGACCTGTTTCTTCTCAGAAGTGTGATTCATAAGTCATGTGGTACAACTAAGGATATATATGTAGGGACCTTAACATTTTCCCCCTAAAACTGAGCTCAGTTTTTATTTTGTACTTCCTTTGTACGTGTGCTAAAAATAGTTTTGAGTCATTTCCTTTGCTTTCCAGGTGTATATCCAAGTTATGCATGTTTTAAGAATATCAGGGTTCAGGAGACCTCTTTGTGCTTTTCTGTTCATGGTGACAAAGGATAGAATGCACTCTGGTCTATTCCATTTGGTTCTTGGTTTTTCAACCATGTAAGTTGCCATTGTAGCTCTTTGTTTTACATACTTTTAATTTATTTTTTGTACTAGGGATTGAACCTAGGGGCGCTTAACCACTGAGCCACATGCTCAGCCCCTTTTATAGTTTAGAGTCTGAGTCTCGCTGGGTTGCTTAGGGCTTCTCTACCACTGGCTTTGAACTCGTGATCCTCCTGCTTCAGCCTTCTGAGCCACTGGGATTATAGGTGTGTGCCACAACACCCAAGTTGTGTTGGAACTGTTTTCTGTCTCTACTGTTCAGTTGAGCAGCCACTGATCATGTGTGGCTATTGAGCACCTGAAATGTGACTGATGTGACTGAATATCTAAATATTTCATTTATATTTATATAGCCATATGTGGCTGGCTGTCTACTTTGTTGGATAGCATAGTTCTAAACCATAGTGTCTTTGCAAGTCACCTCGCTTCTAGACATTTGTACATATCATTCAAGGTCTCAAAATATATTTATTCATTTCTCCCATGACACTTTGGATGCTTGGAAAGTTGTAGAGGCACTATAGAGCAATAATAGCCTCAAAGCTACTCCTAAAAGAGTGTATGGAAAGTCATTTTATTGAATGAATGTCACTGGAACATTCTAGAATTGTGTGATGTTGACTTGGACGCATTTGCTTATGTATATTTTCCCACTAAATTATTGTGAGTACAAGGAAACTCTGGGCTCTTGCTGTTTTACCAGACCATTCCTGGTGTCAGGAGATGGGGATGGAATGAAATGGTTTGAAATGGTTTTTCCTTTGTCTGCCTTCCCTAAAATGTATGTGATGACTTTGTCATCCAGCTATTCACTTTGACTCTTATTTTCCAACTTATGCTAGGTTTCTGTGTTTTCCTCTGACTCTTTGCTCCTTTCCCCACCGCAAGGATTAGTGTTATCCTTTGAGAAAAGATAGCTTTTATGCAAGCAGGCATCATGTCTTTTCATATCTACTTCATATACTGTAAAATTCAAAATGTTGGATTTCAAAAATCGAGTGCATTTTCTCTCACTTTTTATTGTGGTAAAATATACACACACATAGAGTATAATTTAAAATCAGTTTTTTAAACCATTTTTAAGTGTACACTTCAGTGGAATTAAGTATATTTACTCTGTTGTGCATTCATCACCACCATCTGTCTCCAGAACTTCTTCATCTTCCAGATTAAACTCCATACCTGTCACACAACAGCCCCATCCTCCTCTCCCCCAGCTGTGGCAGCCACCAATCTACTTTGTCTCTGTGAATGTGAATATTTGAAGTACCTCATATCAATGGAATCCTGCAAAGTTCCTCCTTTTGTCTGGTGTATTTCACTTTGTATAATGTCCTTAGCATTCTACTTGAGATGTGTCAGAATTTCCTTCTGATCCCAAGCAAATAATATTCCCTTATGTGTACATACTACATTTTGTTTTTCCATGTGTTTCTCCATGGACATTCCGGTTATTTTCACCTGTAGCTATTGTGAATAATCCTACTGTGAACATTGGTATACAAATATCTGCTTGATGACCACTTTCAATTCTTGAGTACATGCTCACAATCTTATTTTCTCATTATCAATGAATGCTGCTGACTGATGGAGTATGGTGAGAATAACTCCAAGTGAATCTTGACTTATAAAAGATATGCTATATCAGGTCATGAAGGAGAGTGCGTAAAAGGAGACCAGATTGTTCTGCTTTTTGAAATGATAAAGATTTTGCATTGTCCAGTCATGGAGAAAGGGGGAATGTGTGATAATAGAGAGATGTAATCATGATTTAAAAAGGAAGCATCTGATTTACATGGCAGAAGGACCAAACAACAGATGAATATAATCCATGAAATTCCCAGTGATAGGAAGAAAAATAACTATTTGTTTTCTTTTCCTCCTTTCCTTTCTACCATTGTTCTTCCTCCTTTCTCACCTCCCTTGCCTTCTTCTCCTCTTCTTTTTTTTTGGGGGGGGGGTACTGGAGATTGAACTCAGGGGCACTCGACCACTGAGCCACATCCCCAGCCCTATTTTGTGTTTTATGTAGAGACAGGGTCTCACTGAGTTGCTTAGTGCCTTGCCATTGCTGAGGCTGGCTTTGAACTCACGATTCTCCTGTCTCAGCCTCCCTAAGTGCTGGGATTATACTTTACCAATTTCTCTTTCTCTTCACCAACCTGTATAGTACTGTTTCTTTCTTCATATTAAAATTTACAGTGCCAGGCCGGGTGCAGTAGTGCGTGCTTGTAATCCCAGTGGTTGTGGAGGCTGAGGTAGGAGGATCGCGAGTTGAAAGCCAGCCTCAGCAAAAGTGAGGCACTAAGCAATTCAGCAAGACCCTGTCTCTAAATAAAATATAAAATTGGACTGAGGATGTGGCTAAGTGGTCAAGTATCTCTGAGCTCAACCTCCAATACCAAAAAAAAAAATTTTTTTTTACAATCCCAGTGATTTGAGAAGCTTAGGCAAGAGGAAGGCAAGTTTGTTTCAGGATAGCCTATGCAACTTAGTGAGACCCTTAGTGAGTCAAAACAAATAAAAAGGGTTAGGGATATAGCTTAGTAGTAAAACATCCTGAGTTAAATTGCCAATATCACAAAAATAAAATAAAATTTGCACTGGGTACCCCTTACTTGTCCATAATGTTCTATTAAACCCAAGTGTACTAGGAATACTGAAGATGGAAAGTGATTTCCAGTGTTGCAAAGAAGCAGACCAGTGAGACCAGTATACTGCAGGACCTGGTGGGGCAGCAGTAGGGGCACCTTAGGGAAATCCTAACTCCACTTCCACCCTTTGGAATATTGTTTTGAATTTGGGATATTTCACCACATTAAGATGAGCATCAGGATATACTTGGTTCTGAATGAGTGGTCTGAATGACTTAATCTCAGTTACATGTGCAATTCAAACAATTTTGGGTGATTAAATTATCCCCACCTTATAAAAGAAGAAATGAGGTATAAAGTCAGTAATTAATTTGCCTATGTTCACAAAACTTTCTGCAGGAAGAAACAGAACTGTAATTCAGACCATGCTTTTTTGATCGTATAGTCAGAAGAAGCTACCTGCAGAGTAACTGTGAAGCAGAGACACCAGATATGTGTATTTATAGCAGGTGTATTTGGCAGACATTATGTGATTGTCTTTTGGTACATGTACATATATGCCAACTCTCCCTAGTACATTCTGACTCTAGAATGCTATAGGTGTTTTTTAGTTGATGATCTTAGGGTCAGAGAAATAAAGTAAGTTACCTGTGCTTAGTCAACTTGCCAGAACAGAAGCCAATAAAAGCTGAGAGACAGCAAACTAAAGCCTATGTGCAAATTCAGCCTACCACCTGTTTTCATATGTAAGGCTGCATTGGAGCACAGCCATGTCCGTCATCTTCATACTGTTCTATGGCTGCTTTCATACTGTAATAGCAGATTTGAGCAGTTGCAACCAGAACTATGAACCCAAACCCTAGAATGTTTACATTCTGGCTTTTTCTGTGAAAAAAAATTTTTTTTTCAACTCCTAACCTAGACTAAGTGCTGTTTCCATTCTCCTTGTATAATAATAGTCTATATCAGATAATTGCTTTGCATGTTCTTAGCTTTCCTGATAGCCAGTTTATAGACCACTGAATGTAGCTGGTGCTCATATTAAACACTACATGCCGTAGCAAGAAACAAGAAAGGGCCACGCCTCACCAGTCTCTGTCACAGAGGTTCTAAATTTCTCTGAGTACTTCTCAGAACTTGTTGGAAGGCAGTGGTATCCTGTGACTGAAAGTGTTATCATACCATGCTGCTCTTCCATATGTCTTCTAGTAGGCTAAGTTGTAGATTCTCAGTGTGCAGTTACACATACCAAAGGATGCATTCACAAAATTTCTGGGACATCAGTATACTTATTTGCTTGGTAACTACCCATCATCATAAGAGATGCTTTGACCTTCTGTAGGTATTGTATTTCTCAGTACCTAAAAATAAATAAATAAAAAAAAAATATATATATATATATGTATATATATATATATATATAATAGATTTGGAAAACAGTAAACATCGTAGTCATCTTCGGCTGCTATAACAAAAAAATACCATAGAGTTGGTGGAGGCTTAAACAATAGACCTTTAGTTCTCATAGTTCTGAAATCTGGAAACTTGGGATCAAAGCACTTGCAGATTCTGTGTCTGGGGAGGGAAGATCCTTCACCCTTGCTTTTAGATGGCATTTTCTCATTGTGACCACAAGTGGCACAGAAGGTTCTCTGGTGCCTCTGACCTTACACAGGTACCAATCCCATCATGGCTCTGCATTGCAATTTCATCTGAAACTACTTGCCTCTCAAAGGCCCCACCTCCTAACACCATCACATCAGGATTCAATGCAACATATAAATTTGAGAGGGGGAGGTTTACAAACACTTCATAGCAGTAAGCATCTGAATTTCAAGAATGGTGAATCTGAGACTTTTCCTTATTTGAAAGCAGACATGAGGAGTGTCGGTGGGTTGGACGCTTTTTTACTCTTTTCTTTAGCTATTGCCAAAATTTAATCAGAATATGTGTGTTGGGTAGGACCAGGGAGACACTTGCTTTTTATTTAGTGTTTTGATATAAAAGATCCTGTTTTGGACGTCTATGAATATTAATCTTTGGCTGCTGTTTATGCATGATCCTCAAACCAACTCCTGTATGCCCAATTTATACATGAGAACCAATTGTGCCACATCCCAGCTGTACTTTACAAAAGTTTGGATAAAGTATAATTATATTAACTGTAGATATTTTTATTTTTGAAATGTTCATCATTTGATTCTCCTGAAGAAAAATTCCTTCGCCATGCTATTATAGTTTAGAGAAAAGAAAATTGAAACCAATCATCTCAGACATAGTTTTATTTTACAGTAGATAGTCCACATACCCTTTAAGTCTCTCAAAGGATTTTTCTGTATTATTCTTCCTCCTCAGCAGCCTAAGTAAATAAAAATTTAAGTTTTTAGTTTGAAATTATCCTGGTTTTTTAAATTGGAGTTCTTCCTCCCCTTATTTAAAGTTTTTTTATTTTTATTTTTTTTATCTCATTTCCCCAGTCTTTGAAAGAAGTTTGGTTTGGTTGTTTTGTTTTTGTGGTGCTGGGGATTGAACCCAGGGCCTTGTGCATGCAAGGCAAGCACTCTGCCAACTGAGCTATATCCCTAGCCCAAGAAGTTTGGAATCCACTTTTTACTCTGAGAACTTTGATTTTTGTCCCAATCCCCTCAATCTTTATAATTCACACACTATACACTTATACTAACAGGTGGAAAGTAGGCCTTACACTTGGAACACACACATACACACACTCACATACAAGTATTCAAATAATCACAGTAATTTGCCCTCCTAGTATCCACAGGGGCCTGGTTGCAGGAAACCCCTGTACCCCATGGTTATCACAATCTGTAGATATTCAAGTCCCATATATAAAATGATGTAGTATTTGCATATAATTTATGCACATCCTTCTGCAAATTTTAAATTGTCTCAAGATTACTTATAATAATGCAATGTAAATGCTATGTAAATAGTTGTTATACTGTATTGTTTAGGAAATAATGACAAGAAAAAACTGTATATGTTCAGTACGGATGCATTTTTTAAATTTTCATGATCTGAGGTGAATTGAACATGTGAATGTGGAACCTAGAGATAGTCTGTATCTCTAGCTGTCTTTACTTACTATCTTAATAGTTCAGGGAAAAAAAGTTCAAAAAATTATAATTGATTGCTAGCCAGTTTCTGAAATCCTAGACTTGTCACAGATAGATCTTTGGGTTAGGTGTAATGTGACGTTTGCTGTTTTTGAAGTTAGAGTATGTGTGTTGTGTTTATCTGGTGAATTTGAAAAACTGCCTTTTATACTATGAATCAGAATTGCTATTTCTTTATGGTTTATATCAATGAATATATGTGTATAATTCAAATACTAGGGAAATTTCTCTAGATAAAATGTTCACATATGATCACCCCTGGGTCATTTCTTGTCAAGTTCAAGTACATATTTGTATTTCACCATGAGTTATTTCAGAAACCTTGAGGACTACAAGAGATTGAAATTTAAATAAAGGATAACCAAAGTAGCTTTTTTTTTCTTTTTCTTTTTGAAAACCAGCTATCTTCTTGATTGGAAAATGTCAGAAACAGTACACTATTTGAGACTTTACTCATGAGCTCATAAGTCAGGCTGCCCAAGTTTTACTGATGCTGGCAGAAGACTTGAGACTCCTAGGTCAGAGACAATGACTTTATACAGGCGTGTCAATAGGCACCTGGACTTCATGTTCACATCAATTCCCTTTGTTTCCCAAATCCCACAGAGTGATGCAGGAGTGAGCTCAGGGAATGCAGAGTGGGTAGTGGGTTTGTCATAGCTGGGGAACTCTGAGCTTAGAAAAGACAAGTCTTTTAAAAGAAGCTTCTAGCACACCTTCCCAAATTGTGCCTCAGAGAAAGACATTATCTGTAATGTCTGGCCAGGAAACAAATCTGTCCTCTGCTCAGAGGGAAACACAATTTAATTTCCAAGGCTGTTTGCTATATCAACATCCTTGACAAGATAGTCTAGAACAAAGCTGTTGAAGTGCTTTTCTTAGAAGTGCAGAAACATAAAAACCATGGAGATTTGTCTCCCAGTTGAATATTACATACTAAAATTTTGTGGTATTTGTATTTTCTTAAATTTCATATTTTTGCTTGTATGTATTCATATTTGTTAGTATGTTCCAGAAAAATACTGGATAAAATTATTTTCTTAATATAATGACCAGTAACTTTTTTTTTTTGCTAGGTTTCTTTTCATTTTCGTTGATTACTATTTGGAATTCTCAGGGATATGTTCAGTAACAGGTTGGGATTGGAAAGTACAAGGAAAATGCGTTAGGACTAAATTTTACATTCAGCTTAGATCAAGTTGGTTGTTGAGGTTTTAGATTTGTGGGGATGATTAATTTCAAATTTTCTTGCCTCTCCAATGAAGAAACAGTTTTCCCCATCCCACCACTGCCACTGAGAATCGCCTGTTGAAATTCATGTTAAAATTTAGTATCTGGGTTTTGTGGGGAGAGAGTTAGAGAAGAAAAGCAGAAAAATGTGAACAACTGAAACACTTGGAGACCACATATTGTTTGAAAACCATTTTGAAATTTCTTCAGCCAGTATGGATTGGTGTTGGTGGCCTCACAGGGCCTGAAGATATTCCTGCAGTGTTTTTAGAGCAGAGGACTGCAGCTAGACTTCCTGAGCTGGAATCCCCACCCCACTACTAGCTATATAGTTTAGGGCAAGTCACTTAAATTTGTGTGTCTGAATTTCCTCATCTACTTGAAAAGGATAATAATGAAACTTTGTAGGACTGTTATTATGAAGCCCTCTGAACAGAGATGCGTACATACATGGTGGGCACTCATACACTGTGACATCATTTAATTATGGTTTTTGTTTTAGAAAACAATGGCATTTTCTGAATCCTTTTCATTTTACAAGAACAGGAGACAAGTCTGGCTTGTTCACCCATACATTATTGGGCATCTACAAAGCCTCATGCAAAGTAGATGCTCGATCAATATTGATTACATTGGTGAATGAAAGGAGTCTTCCTGTGATACTCTTCTGCTCGTATGTATATGAACATGGTCTTTATGTGTGTAAAGATCAGCTTTGACTTTTAGGGAAGTGCCTCTTGATAGCACAGTTGGACGTGAAGCAAAAGCCACAGTTTACTCCCATTAAAATCAGAAGCTAATTGACACGAGTTACTTGGATATGTATGAATAAATTCATTTTCTAGACTCCTATTTTAAATTCTGTTTCTTCTCAATGACAATTTTTGTCTCTGCATAAGGCGAAATCCAAAAGAAAAACTTTCACAATCAAAACAAAACAAAAACAAACACTAAGCCTTCAATTGTGCATTAGTCATTGTATTAACTAGAAAAATGGGAATTGTATTTCGGCAAGCACTTCTCAAATTTAATACTAAAAATTTACTAAATATTTTTGAAAATAAGAGATGTATAGCCTATAGGGTTATTTATATCCTGAGCATTATGCATTTCCGTTATAATAGATTCTATGGTTTACTTTCACTTTGGAAAAGAAAAGCCACCTTTTCCCTGTTTTGGGCTTTATTTAGCCACTAATGTCACTGGTTTAAAACATTAACAAAGATGGTATTGAAGTATAAGATCATAGTTTTATTATGGTAATACATTATGAATAATGCAATATGTGCATTATGGAGAGAGCTGGAAGACATACACTGTTTTGTACTTGATTATTATCTTCCTGTTTAGTAGAATCATTAAAAGAATGTGATGCTAAAACCTCCACCTGGCAGAATCTTAATGACTTTAGTATCTACTAACAGGATATAATTCAAAGCTTCCCCACCAAAGTCCATACAATCCATAACTAATATTTAAAATGTCCTGAAAATAGCTATTTGGCTGAAAGTCTTTGTAATTCTGTAATAAGAGTTCATTCATGGTTTATCCAGGCACAGGAGCTGAATGTAACTGTACTAAGATTTGTTTTTTCCTGTCTTACCTTTTTACCCTTTATTGCCTGTTTTATTTCATTTTATTGTTAGTTTTCTTTTTCCACATTTGCATTCAGACTTCCCTTTAAAGATCCATCATTTTGACATACACATTCATTTGACTTTGTATAATCTGAGTGCTATAGCCAGCTGTTTTTCAACATAATTGAATGATCTGAAAATGAATAGTAAAATAAAAACAACTCCACCTCTAATGATTTAATTTTACTCTCCTAAGGACCAAAATGAGTGTCCTTTTTCTGCTTTTAACTTCCAGACTATGATAGCTAACACATTGACAGTTTTCTTATTAAATCTCTATAATATTCTGACACTTAGATTTTATGTATGGGTTTTGGTTTCAACCAAGTTAAAAACAAATTCCATCTTAATAACATTCTTTGTTAAAAATAAATGTAGTGGGGTCAATATATATGAATAACTTTTCTGTAAATGAATTCATCACATAAATAAATAGATACAATGCCAATGATTCAGCTGTTCATATGATGATATTAGACTAAGAGATATAGAAATAATTTCTCAGGGTTTCAAATTGCTGGATGACAGTGTGACTTGATTCCAATTTTCACACAAAGCAATGACTTCTATTTTATTTCTCCAAACTTTGTCACATTCAATCCAACAGAGATGATGTATGTTCTACCACAAATTAGGAAGAAGCAACAGTCCGTGTCAACTGAATCTGAAAATAGATTTGTTATGTCTCCTTTCTCTGGTTTCCTTCATTAAAGAATACACTCTGTGGGTCCAATTCATATGGTGCATTATTGTTCAATCTCCCAGAGCAAAATGCTATTATATTGCATTTTCCCCCCTTTAACTACATTCTTTTGGAAATTAACTTAATGCATTTCATGCAGAATTGTTTTGAATTGACAAAAATCAGCATGAGAAGTAAGTAAAAATTTAATATATTTCCCAAGAGTTTAAACTAATGGTGTAAACTCAGTAAATGAACAAATTAAAAAAGCAAGTCTAAAATTGGTCATGTTTAATTAAAACCTACCAGCTTCCATTACATTACCAGTATGCCTTGCTTCCTCTCCAGTATCATTTTTCTGCATGATACTTAGCAAAATATGACATTATTTTGCGCATTTGTTTGCTTAGTGTCTCTCTACCATTAGGCATAAGCTCTTTTAGGTTAGGAATGTTGTAACTTCCTCTTTATTTGTAATCGACTGTCTCTTCCATGACTGGATTATAATCTTGGTGAGAGAATATTTGTGTCTTATTCACCACTGTGACACTAGTGCCTACAACAGTGCCTGACACATAATTGGAATTCAATAAATATTAGTTAAATGAGTGAAATCTCTATTGGAGATCCAAAAATGAGTGTATGCATTGTATCAGTACACATATAAATTTGGATTTCAAGTAAACTCCAAATTAACAAGGATCCACCTCTAGGAATCTGAAGGCTTAAAAGTTTTTTTGTTTCCAGGAACATGAAGAGATTATGCCCTTAAAACTTTACGCTAGGGCTTACTAGGGATACCTTTTTATTTGATACCCAAGTTCTGGCATCAGGAAGCTTTCCCTCTCCATCTCAAATTCTGACTTAGTTTAAAAAGAAAAGATACGAATCCAAAGGTTTTATAGTCACAAATGCCTTTCAATGTGTCTTTAAACCTGAAAACAGAGATTCAGAAAGGCTTCAAAATAGCCGGGCACAGTGGCGCACGCCTGTAATCCCAGCACTTTGGGAGGCTGAGGCAGGAGGATCATGAGTTCAAAGCCAGCCTCAGCAATGGCAAGGCGCTAAACAACTCAGTGAGACCTTGTCTCTACATAAAACACAAAATAGGGCTGGGGATGTGGTCAAGCACCCCTGAGTTCAAATCCCCGGTACCAAAAAAAAAAAGGCTTCAAATTACCCAAGTCACCATGGACGTTATGGACAGTATGTGCAATTTTATCAAAAATGAAAATGCAGGGTGGGTTTTGGGAAAATCCCGATTTTGAATGCTGGTTCCACCATTTACCAGCTAAATCATTATGAGAAAATTCTTAAATTTTATGATCTTCATATTTTTTTGCATGCCAAATGGGTATAATAGTTATAAAATCCACTCCATAGGATGAGTGGGGAAAAAATATATGTGGAAAGACTTTTTCTATGAGTGCTCCCAGAGAAAATACTGTAAATACGATGAATATTTAATCATCCTTGCAGCAAATATTATAATGGGTTTACTCACTCTCATTTGGCAGAGCTCAGTGAAATGATATCAGAATATGATTCCATCAAAACAATTCTTGAATAAGCCAGTACAGTGTGTTCTAGTTTTTGCATCTTTACACTTAATACATGACTTAAGATATTCAAAATCTATAGGAATTTGAGATATGTATTGCCTCTTAATTCTTCCTTCTTGGTAAATGGTGGAATACAGAAAGGGCTAGCCCATGTGGGAGGTCCCCCATCCTTTGGTGGAACTTGAGTCCACCATTTTAGAAGGAAGCCTGAGAACATCGTGATAGAAAGGAAGGAGGTGTCCAAAAGGGCAGACAGAAGCATGTGCCTGATTAAGCAGTCATTGTCAACAGTTCATGTCACTTAAAAGCAAGTGGTCATTTTCCATGTTTATGTCTCTTTCCTTCTCAATGGCAAAGAGAACATGGAATAGAGAACTTGTACCTGTTTTATGTTTCTTCTTTTTTAAAGAATGAACTTTCTTACTTGGTAAGAGACAAATAGTCCTAAGGAAAAATCAGATGGAAGTCAGAAGTACATCTTCATACGGTGCTGCATGGGGAGCCCCAACCTCTCTACAGAGACATCTAGGCAGTCATGGACAGAGATCTGATGATACTAGTGGTGAACACCATCATTTTCTTGGCTCTTTGACCCACAGCAAATGTATTTGACACACCACAAATTTTAGTTAGGTCTCAGGAAAGAATGAGTGTGCAGCTGTCTAAAAGGCAGACTCATTCACCCCAGAGTTGCCTGGGAACAGATCACAAGAAAAGAACTTTGGTCTGATTCTCTGCATTTTAGCCAACTGAACCATACTGAACACATGTTAATTGCATTGTACAGTGCTGGTTGCCAACGGTCTTCTTAAAAAAAAAAAGAAGTCTTGCCGTAAATATTTCCTAGGCAAAACACTAGTAGAAAGGTATTTGGGGTCATTTAGGGTCATCTAATCATGGATTTGGAAAGAATGACAGGTCATGTTTGAGAACATATACTTTTATATTACCTTAGTAGGATCTTTGGCCCATGACGAGTGCTATGGAAATACAGCTACCTCTGTTATCATTTTTAGTAGTACCTCTACTCCAGCTTTTGTTTCTGTGCCAGCATTGCCTGTTGTACTTGCAACAATTCAGCTTCCATGGCTCCTCCCCAGACCCAAAGTCAAAATTTTACAGCTTCCAAGGACTCTGTATTATGAAGACCTATTCCAGTGTTGGCAGCCAGACTCTAAGTCACAAAATGAAATTTGGCAGCCACCAGCCAACTCACCTGCCTTTGGTACAAGGGAGCAAATCGAAACTTGAAGAAATCGACAACTTTTTTCCTTCTCTTCTTTTACTGTCATTTTTTTCTTTTATCTAGGTTGCCCATATGAATGATCTCAAATGCTTTCTTTCCAAGAGTACCATGAAGAAAATGAAGAAAATGCCTTCTTTATGATCACATAGTCTTTAGTGCCAGAAGCAGAAATAAATCCCCGCTTTTTTCCTATTGCCAATTAAGGTCTCCTCCATTGAAACCCCCAGTTGTATTGCAGTTAGTGCCACAGACCCGAAAATCAGGGTTGTTGCATCTGAGCAGTTAAACTGAATGTCCTGTGACAATGAATGGCCTACCTGAAAGCCCACGGAGTCAGAATGAAGAGTTCTTGCAACAGCGTTTTACTTAGTGCCAGCTTCAGGTTTCCTGAATGCACTGCCACTCTGGCATGCTTTTCACACTTCTAAAAGCTGGTGACCAGTCATTGAACAATAGGCCTTTGTCCAAGTGTTAGGGCAAAATGGAAAAAGCACTGGTTGATGTGAATAGTAAAATCTCTTCAGGTATTGCTCAATTCCATCTTGCAAATCTGACAAAAAGGATTATTAATATATTTGCAAAGAAAGTATTTGACATTTTTTTGGTCTGCGCTGCTTATTTTCTGCATAACTAAATTTAAAATAAACTCTAGATCAGGTTATATTTGTGGCATAAATCAAAATATACCCAAATCATTGCTTGATTAAAAGGCAGTTAGATGTCTGACAGACCTCCTTGCTCATGAGTGATGGGAACTATAGTAGAAATTTCCCTTCAGCTCCAGAATAGTAGACAATTTGTGGGTGATGCTTACACTAGCTGCACACATTTTGGGGTGCTGGTTCATGGAAAAACCATGTCTACCTAGTACTTTTGTACATTGCTGAAGTCAACTGCATTTTTAACCTTGCACTTTTTAAAAATTTTTTTTTAGTTTTTGATGGATGTTTATTTTATTCATTTATTATATGTGGTGCTGAGGCTCAAACCTAGTGCGTCACGCATGCTAGGCAAGCACTCTACCACCAAGCTACAGCCTCAGTCCCTGCACTTTTATTTTCCTCTAATACTGTTCAATTGTTTGTACTAACAGCATAGAAACCATAATAAACAAAGGAAACGTAGGATTTTAGGAATGGAATAGGGTGAGCACTGAGAAATCTTGACACCTTATCTGATTGGTGGGCTTGGTTTTCTTTTACAGTATTGGGTTTTTTTGTCTTGTAAATTTTCAAATTCTTCATGTAAGATGTCATACTGGTTTCAGGATTGTTCTTAAAAAGATTCAACATCTCTAGCAGTTGGAGAAATGCAAATCAAAACTACTCCAAGATTTCATCTCACCCCAGTCAGAATGGCAGCTATCCAAAATACAAGCAACAATAAGTGCTCGTTAGTCTGTGGTGAAAAAAGCACACTCATACGTTGGTGATAGGACTGCAAATTGGCGCAGCCTATCTGGAAAGCAGTATAGAGATTTCTTAAAAAACTTGGAATGGAACCACCATTTGACCCAGCCATCCCACTCCTCGGCCTATAACCTAAAGACTTAAAAACAGCATACTTCAGTAATGCAGCCACTTCAGTGTTTATAGCAGCTCAATTCACAATAGCTAAGCAATGGAACCAACCTAGATGCCCTTCAACAGATGAATGGATAAAGACACTGTGGTATATATTCACAATGGAATATTACTCAGCAATAAAAAGACAATCAAATTATGGCATTTGCAGGTAAATGGATGGAATTGGAGAACATCATGTTAAGTGAAATTAGCCAGTCTCCAAAACCCAAAGGTCAAATGTTCTGATTAGTGGATGCTGATATATAATGGGATGGAGGTGGGGAGCATGGGAGAAATAGAGGAACTTTGAATGGGGAAGGGGGGAGGCAGGGGAGGGGAGGGGAAATGGGAGTAGCAAAAATGGTGGAATGAAATGGACATCACTACCCTGGGTATGTGTATGAAGACACAAATGGTGTGACTCTATCTTGTTTGTAAACAGAGATGAAAAAATTGTGCTCCATATATGTACTATGACTTGAAATACATTTCTTCTGTTTTAAAAATAAATTTAAAAAAAAATTTTAAAAAGTATTCAGGACCCAGTGTAAGTTGGGACATGAAAGTGACCTTAGAGTAAATACACAGGCTTGATGGAGCTTTTTCTGGCATTGTCCCATAGTATTGTTCCTAGACTTGACCTTCACAAACCAGCAGTAATAAGTAATATTCTCAGTGTCTCTGTCTGTCTGTCTCTCACACCTTTTTGAATTAGCATAGGTTTACCAGTATTTAATTTTGCCAAGGGCATTGAAAAACACAGGCTAGCATCTACTATTAGTGTCACTTCATTTAAAAAAGATATTTAAAACCAAAAGACAACCTCAAAAGGAAAAGAATAGTAATTGTAGTTATTTAATTTTGTGAAAGTAAAAATTTTCCTGAACGTTTTTTTAAACCATAAAACATCAACAATCTCGCCGTTGATAGATGCCAACTGCCTAATTGACATTGCCTTTTTCTTCCTAAGTCCTTCAGTAGCCAGATCTTTTCTATAGGCCTGGCAGGACCACATGTACATGCAGTGACACAATAAATAGCCTGTCAGCCTTGCCCTGGAACTCGGACATATACCCACATCACTGTGTGATGGTAAATTCTAGACCTCTTGTCTGCTTCTCTTTCTGGTTTTCTCTCCCTATTAGGCCTAAGACATAAGTCTTAGGTTTCCTTGCACTGGCACCAGTTTTGGGCTGAAAAGTTTCTGACTTTGCACTTTCTAGCACAGCCAGGCATCTCAAGGAAAGCTGATAGTCAGTCAGGTTACCTATTGAACCTCCCTTCAGGGAAGCAACTACCACAGTGTCCAAGGTTGCCTCAAGTCTGTGGTAGGATAAAGTAATAAAACTCTCCAGGGTCTTATCAATTTGCCACAGCTGCCAGGAAATCTACTTGAAATTACATAGACGTCTCCCACAAGGAGCCAAAGGGAATGTCACAGATCAGAACCCAGTCTTACTTCAAGAGATGACATTTTATTCAGTATACGTGAGACATTTTCTAACTTAGGGAAAATGATGATCCCATCGAATTTCTGTTTACATCTTATGGACTTGTTTGTGAAGATTGTGCTAATGTCTGTGATATAGTTTGTGGCACAGTGGCATCTGAATGGGTTTGTTCTATAAATTCTGCCTCTGAAATATCTTGGAGCAGCAGTGGGTATAAGTTCCAGAAGCCTCATAGCATTGTGCATAGAGCAAGGGCCGTGGACTCAGCAGACCTGGGGCTCAATCCCTTGGGCAATTTGCTTAACCTCTCTTGAGTTCAGTTTCCTCAGCTATAAAATAGAAATTGAATCATCTCATCTGGCATATGGAACTGAATTTTGGTTTTTTTTGGGGGGGAGGGCACCAGGGATTGAACTCTGGGGCAAACCTGAACCACTGAGCCACATCCCCAGCCCTATTTTGTATTTTATTTAGAGACAGGGTCTCACTGAGTTGCTTAGTACCTTGCTTTTGCTGAGGTTTGCTTTGAACTCATGATCTATGATCCTCCTGCCTCAGCCTCCTGAGCCTCTGGGATTACAGGCATGCACCACCACACCCAGCTGGGTTTTGGATTTAAATTAATTTAAACGGTCACATTGAAGTAGTGTCTGTGGTTTTGGACAGCACAGGAATAGAAACTGTGTGCCCTTTTATATGTCTTAATCACAGAGTCATCAAAATGGATAAAAAGGGGTACTTAACTCTTTGCTGTTTACCATAGGGCTAAACAGGGAACCAGTCAAGCCTCTCTTTCCTGATGAAGTCAAGTAACATTATGCTCTTGAATTGTTCTACTTTTTAAATGAATGTGTGTGTTTCTATAGCTACCAGTAAAGGGATAGAAAAACATGGCTAAGCATTCTGGTTGAAGAGGGTTGGATTCAGACTGTACATTGGTAGATGATTTTGTCACTGAAGACCTAAAAGCTTTAAAACAGCTGATTAAGAGACTTTCCATTTGAGTGTGCCCTGCAGAAATCTCATTTAGTCCTTCCTGGTTGTTCCTTAGGTAGATCACTACATGTGCTATCAATGAGGAGGAGGAGAACATGCAGGACACCTGCATTCAAAAGAATAGGAACCTTGAAATGACTCAAAGCACCTGGCCCTAAATTGGAACTCATTAGGGAATATTTACTCAGCTTCTTATTTATAAACCTAATTAAATGACACCTTCAGTACTTTGATTATTCAAGTCTACCACCGTATATTTTAAACTGTTTTCTAAAAAGTCATTTTGGTCTATCTTGTTACATTATAACTTATTTATACTTAAAACTGGACCTAAGAAATATTTGAGAGATAGGCAGGGATTATGAAAATATTTCCATAGGTTATGAAAATATTCATGCACACATGGATGCTTATGAAGTTCATTTTTTATGGTGTCTTTATTCTTCCTTTCAAAGCTTGCATTTTGGGGGTTGGGGATAAAGTGTAGCAGCAGGATGCTCTAATGGTAAGGAAATTTTATTTTTGCTCTTCAGTGGAGTCCAACCTGGCTTCAACTCAGTAACAGGAAGCACTTTGGCAACAGCAGTGGGACTTCGGTTGAAATAAAATGTTCTTTCCTCGTATTCCGGAATTCAGATTGTCACTGGTTCCTGGTTTTCCGGGAATACTGAGCACCGAGCTTCATGATGCTCTAGGTGGGTCTTGTGAGGTTGGTTGGGGTGAGTTGGTCATTGTCCTGCATTGTGGGTAGTGACTCAAGGTTTCTCCATGTAGTTGTCAAGCCAGCAATTTCCCAGCTGCCTGGCTTTCTACCAGTCCAGTTCTTGCCAGTAATCATTTTACGGACTTAGAGTATGATTATTTTCCAGATTTCTGTCATTGTAAAAGAAACTAAATCTCTTCCAATTCAGGTAGCATATCTTTTTCATCCTTTCTGTGTATCTGTCTGGCTGAAAATAGCATTGTTATTTTTATTGCTTTTGAAAAGAAGAAGTACTTCCTTGAATGCCAATGTATAATATTCGGCTAATTTTGTAGGTCACCCTCAAAAGCAGTCATATGATAAGGTGCTCCTCCCTGCAGCAGGAAGTGAGGTCCACTCAGCGTTTGCAGCCAACCTGGGAAGCTCCCAGTTTGGCAGACCCAATTGCAATTTCCAAAACTGTTGTGATGGCAATCAAGAGCACCGTTATGAAGAGAGGCATCTCTTAAAATAGTGCTGTTGGTTTCCACAAATTAAATAATGTTGAGTGGTTGTATATGAAGTGGGAATGAGAAGCTGAGTTGAACAGGTTTTAGCATTTTCTTCATTGGTTGCATCTTGGCTAGCTGTATGGTTCAATTCATCTATCTGTCAGAAGAAACAAACAGCCAAAAGTCCTCTGGAAGCCACCCACTCCTTTCTTTCCTCAGTTGGTCTGATCATTTTAATGTGTTTCTGCTTCTGACTTAAGTTCCATCAGCATGCATAATTCTGTACTAATTTTTATCAATGTTTTATTGCTTTACACTTGCAAAAATGAATCTTCAGCACAGATAGTCATGACAAACTGGGGAGAATGATTTAAAATCAATATCACTGGGCGATGTATTGTAATAAGAAGCAAAGTAAAACTGCTGTGGTATCTGTATTTGTACATGTACTACAGTGATATTTTAGGATTGCGTGCTATGTCATGGGGTTGCCTTCCTGGGCTCTTGATATTAATGTGTAATAAAAGTTTCTAATGTAAAACATCATTTTATGATCAATAGTAAGATATTAAGAACTTGCACATATTAAGCACGTTCTAGGTTATAGGTATGATACCTATGTGCTTGGCCTGCATTGTCTCTTTGGATCTATGGAATGACCTAGTGGGATAGTGTTGTCTTCAAACACAGATGAGGAAACTGATCCAAAAATCACACAGCCATCAAAGAGCAGAGCTCTCATGTGAATGAGGGTAGTATAATATCTGAGCCCATATTCTAAAACATCAGTGATACTGCCTATAACTGTATAAAATGGTAGCTCGTTAAAAAGTTATTTCATCATCACTTTGTTTCATTGACATGTTGAGATAGAAAAGGTTAATAAAACATTTTCTTTTTCACTTGGGGATAGCCTTTAAAAACTGATTTCCCCTCTGCCGCTGTATTTTGCTTGGAGCATCCACATAAATCATTTTGAAAGAACAAATGAATTAATTTAGCAACGTGAATCTAGTTAAACTGAGCATAGGCTACAGAATTATTATAGCTATGATCAAATAAAGTGAGGATTAAGGAAATCACACCATTTATTTTTTATTAAAAAGCTAAGTAATAATCATGTTCAAGAGAAATTAAAAGGGAGAGCCAGCCGCGGTGGCACACATCTGTAATCCCAGCAGCTCAAGAGGCTGAGGCAGAAGGATCCCAGGTTCAAAGCCAGCCTCAGCAAAAGCAAGGTGCTAAGCAACTCAGTGAGACCTTGTCTCTAAATAAAGTACAAAATAGGGCTGGGGATGTGGCTCAGTGGTTCAGGATTGCCCCTGAGTTCAATCTCCGGTACCAAAAAAAAAAAAAGAAAGAAAGAAATTGAAGACTCCTTGAGCTATAGAGATGTGCTGAATTTGATACAGTAGTTTTTTTTTTTTATTTTTTAGTTGTTCATGATCTTTATTTTATTCATTTATTATTTATATGTGGTGCTTGAGGATCGAACCCAGTGCCTCACACATGGTAGGCAAGCGCTCTACCACTGAGCTACAGCCCCAGCGCCTGAATTTGATACAGAAGAGAATTTATTTACATATATGAACACTCTCCTACCTGAAATTTCATGTGAAGTCTTTAACCTCTTAATAATTCCTTAGGAAGAAAGAAGCTTCTTTGGATGGGTGAAATCTAGGATCCCTTTCCTATAAGTGACAAAGCTACAATTTTAATCTTGATCTTTCCATTCAAAATTTATTCTATCACTTGACCTCTCAAAACACTAACCTTTCCTTTGCTTTGTGATATTCAGTGTACATCTAACTGAAAAAAGCAAGCCCTGCAAATCTGGGAAGTTTGCAAATACATGGTCTCTTTGTACTATGTGTTAAATGTTTGGGTCAGGGCATATTTGGGATACTGAAATTTTGAGGACAATTGCTCTCAACTCTATTTTCTTTTAAAATTATTTTTTCAGTGCCTTGTTCTCAATCATTTTTCATTTGTAATGTATTTATCTTTCATCTATGGTAAGACCTCTGGATGATTTTATGACATCAGATTATCAATTTCTAAGTAACGAAAAAGCAAATGGAAGCTCAGTGGTGGCTCATGTAAAAGAAATTGCCCCCTCTATTAGCAAATTCGTTTTCTTCTGAATTGTAAAGCAACTAAGCATGTGTTTCTGGCTAAGGAAATAAAAATGAAAGTACGAAAAAAGAAAATTAAAATCCAGAGGAAGAATAGTACATTTCCCCCTTGTGTACTAAGTTCAACACACACACACTCACTCTCTCTCTCTCTCTCTCTCTCTCTCTCTCTCTCTCTCTCTCTCTCTCTCAGTGGTAAAGGACTGGAAGGGACACTTCAAATTAATATTAGGAAGAATAGACATAAAATTAATAATCAAAATTGGGAGCTTTCTGTGATGAGAGCAGGCAGTGTGCTTGAGTATCTGAGAAGATAACATATTACATTCATTTTTTTCCTGGTTAGCTAATTTAACTCTCCTGGGTCTCAGTTCACACATTTCTGTTCTATCATCATTAGCTGAAGTCAACATATCCCATGGAAAGGTCATCCTTCGTCGTGATCATTTGCTACTGTGTAGAACAAACATCGCGCACACGCACAGGCACACAATAGGTTTTGTTTAACTGGTGTCAGCGAATTGTCCGTTGCTTGCTCGCAGCCTTGCCAACAGTATGTGGTCATCCGTCATGCCACGACTGAAGCCTACCTTAATGACTCAACTTTCACTTTACCATGGCTGCTACTAAGGGATGTGTTATCCCCCCCTCACCCCCACAAACTATTCTTTACAGAAGAATGTTAATTAGTAACTGATAGATACAAAGATTGCCAGCGACAGCCCATTAATTCCCTTTACTTTAATAGGACTTAGAACTTAGCTTGCAGTACAGCTGTATTCAGACTAGATTATAAATGTAATTTTTTGCATCATTAACTTCTCTGATTAATCTTACACAGCAAATACATAATTATGGGGGGGAATAGATACCCAGTATTTGCAACAAGGAGTTCAGCTTTAGAAAGTCCTGCTTTTGCGGCCTTCTTATTAACATCATTGTAAATAGGACAGGTTTTATAATGAAACAAACACTTCTCTTTGCTTAATGGTTAACCCATGCCAGATATTTACTGTTTCTGAAAATAAATTGTGTGTGCGTGCATATTGGCACAGCATGCATGCGTGCATATGCATACGTGTACACACACAGGCACAGTTTTGTTTGCCTACAGTGTTTGATCTGTGATGAGTTCACTTAAAATGGATTTGCATTAGTGATAACACACCATAGATAGTTTGCATGTGTAATTTCCAGTTTGGAGGTCCGAGCCCCTTGCCAATTCTGCCTCTTGAGCCCTTTGTGGAAAATTGCTTTTTGCTGAGCCATTGCAGGGGTGAAATATACTGACAAGCATCATATCACAGCCACCCATGTCCCCTGGGTGTATGACTCAGTATTTAGCATACTGAGCAAAACTAAAAGGCATAATCAAATAGCCTAAGGGTATTCAAATGAGAAAACCAGTGGACTGAGAATAAAATGCCTTGCTTGCCTTTTAGTGCTGCCTGATACCAGCCTTGGTGCTAAAAGAAAAGTGCCCTGCACGCCAGTAGCCTGAAATCCAATGCTCTATGAAAGGACTGCTTTAGTGGAGACTAATCATTAAATTAGTGTAAAATGCCACTTCATTAGCATAATGCATTCTGCTAAGGAAGATGGAGAAAGTCTCACCTATCCACTCCCTGGAAAGCTATTAGGAGGGGGACTTAGGGGTAAGGGCAGAGGGAAAGAAGGTTTTAAATAGTGTCAAGAGGAGGAGTCCTCTGTAATGGGTTGTGATGATTGATCTGAAGAGCAGTGAGCCCTATTGTAGCCCTTCTTCCTGGACTCAAGAGATGAGAGACCCAATGTGTAGATCCTTTCTGGTTTCAAATTAAAATGTAATCAGAGATCTATTCTAGAGACTGCTGTGTTTTGAAACATGTCAGTGCCAGAAAGGATCTTAACAGTATAGGGGAGTGGCCAAGGGCATTTATTCCTGAGTGGAATCTGTTTTACACTCAATTGCATTTTGACCTTAGGCAGGATTCTTAACTCCACCATGCCTTGGGTGTGTACATCAGTAGAGCAAAAACCTCTTCATGTTGAGCTGAGGACAAAGTGAAACAGTGTATTTAAAGCACAGAGAACTATCCAGGTCACAGGAGCAGTCTGAAACTTTAGTTGTCATTAGCAAATATCTGGTCTAATTACTTTGTTTTACAGATGCACATTGGAGGTCCTGGGAGTTGTCAAACCCTCAAGGTCATAAAGCTACTTAGTAACAGAGCTAGGGTTCAAATCTAGCTCTCTTGAACATGGTCTTGCTCTTTGTACCCAGCACTTATGTCACATTTGTTTCTTGCTGAGAAAACTTCGTCATAAAGAACTTAGGTGGTGGTTCTGATCATATGAGATTTGAGACACCCTGCAATCAGTTTTATTACATGAAAGCTCAGAAATGAAAATTCAGTATCCTTAGTGGCTAGAGAAGCCAGAATTCTCTATTACTTAACACATTAAGGCTTGTAAATGTAGAAATTGTTATTGATGACACAGGTTTCAAGGACAAAGAGGATATTGCTGAAGTCCAGGCTCTTGCAAAGAAGAAAAATATCAATTTTGTATTTTAAAATACTCGGTAGTGGCAAAATCATTGTGTACTTGTGATTTAGGCAGATGTGGTACCCTCTGACCTTTCCTAGGCCTTTCAAAAAATAATTGAGGAAGATGAATAATGATTTATATATTTTCTGCTACAAAGAACTCTAGTGAAGGTTCATAAGTGACAATGTGCGCATTTCTAGTATTAGACATCACAGTCCCAGCTTCAAAGTGACCTGCGTAATTTGTCTCAATTATCAAAAGCATACAAATATGAAAAGTATGTTGTCCTATGCGTTCAGACAGCATATACTGCAATAAATTAGTGCTATTTCCAGACCCATTTACTATTGGTTGGGGACATTTTAACTACCCACATATTAAGTATAACTAGTGATATGAAATAAGCAGAACATGAGTTGTTTTTAAATTTTATCTTAAAATAATTTTGTAATGAATTAGTTCGATTTAAAGTTAGATGGAAAGGCTAGAGAAACATTTGTAGTTTGCAGGACTAAATATGTCCTGTTTCATAGAGGTCATCTTAGGAATGAAAGTGTGTTTTGCTGTGACTAGTTATTTAGCATAATAGAAGAAGGTCCCCTGGCCTCCTCCAGAAACTCTTCTGCAAGGAAATTGATTTTCAGATGGAAGGTACTGAAGGGTATCTTTAGCATCAGTGGAGAAGCAACTAATTTAGCACTATCAGTGAGTCAGATGTCTGTATATTCCCAGCAGTAAACAAGAATTAAGCCATTCCTTGCCCTGTTTCAATTACCCAGCATCCTTTGCAAGGAAACAGAATGAGTTGTGGCCACTCCAAATTCCCAGGTCACCAGATGCCAACAGTTCTTACCCTTTCAGTTGACCTCTGTTTTTATCACATCCTGTCCTTTGTATGATCATGGTAGAAGGACTTTTATTTTTTAAATTTTATTTTATTCATTTAGTTTTTAGTCTTAGGGAGAAGGTAGTCTTAAGGCTTTTTTTAAATTAAAATTCTAATATATTTCAACTTATTTAAATAGAGCAAACTTGATGACTGATTACAGTCTTTCTTTTCCTGTTTTCCATGAATTAATTCTATTCCTTAATTTTTTCTATTCATTAATTCTGATTAGCCTTTCAAAAAGTTGTCTAGGTAAATAAAACTGCTCAGATTCATGAAGCTGTTTGTAGATTCACAAATCTGTATGTAGAATCACTTGGAATGCCTTTTCCCTTCTTTCACTGAATAATGAGGTCTTGAAATAGTTTTATTTTTTACCACTTTAACACCACACGTGCTCACACACACACACACACACACACACACCACACTTGAGATGCGGGAGATCTCAAAGACAGATCGGGTGCCTGAAACCCTGACCATCAATGAAAAATGATGAAAAGGATACCTGCAACAAAACTATAGTGTTCTGAAGTTTTAAAAAAAAAATGAGTAGAGGAAATAACTAGGTTGGGATCAAGAGTATTAGGGCTGAGACTAGGTGACAGAAGTTACAGGCTGAGTACCTGCTATGTGACACCTTGTGCTACATTTCAACAAGATGTCCACAGATTTGAGTAAGGTATTGTGGCACAGATGTTTACCTGTCCACCACAATTGTATCCTACTTTCCCTTGTGTGGGATTTTGCTGGAGATTTACGCTTCCCAGCTTTCCTAGGAGCACAGCCACATGTCTGAGTTCTAGCTAAAGGGATATAAATGGAAGTGACAATACTGTGCTGCAGGCCTGGCTGAAAAAAATTACTCAATGCCATGTTTGTCTGTGTTCTGTCCACTCCTGTGTGACTGCAATCCAGAGAATCCTTAAGGTGCCTATGAAGGAGTAAGTTGTGTCCCTCTAAAATCCTTGTGTTGAAGATCTGACTCTCAGGACCTTAGAATGTGACTCTGTTTAGAGAGAGGGCCTCTGAAGAGGTCAAGTTCAACTAAGGCTGCTAGCATAGGCCCTGATTGAAGTAGAGTGGTGTCCTTAGGAGGAGAGATGAGGACATAAAAAGAGACACCAGAGGCCCACGCACAGAGAAAGGCCATGTGAGGACACAGCAGGAACAGCTCTCTGCAAACTGAGGGAAAAATCCTCCACCAACAATGCTCACACCTTTATTTTTGACTTTTAATTTCTAGAACTGCAAGAAATTTCCGTGGTTTGAGCCTCCTGATCTGTGGTATTTGCTTATGGCAGTCCTAGCAAAGTAATACAATGGCCTTAGAATGACCTTAGTAACTGCATGTTCAAATGTCATCTAGGGTCCCTGGTTGACCACATGGATTAGTGTGACTTCAGACCCACTCACCCACTAACCATTATCTTGCACACAAGAATTAAACCTGCCCTGCGTTTGAGTCATTCTTCCATCCTTCTATCCTAATTATTACAGCAGGTTGTCCCAGCTAGTAGAGGTTATTTCTGCACATGATTACCTTAACATACAGGGGCAAGAGTAGTTTGCCCATATAAATGGGAGTTGATTTGCATCCAAATGAGTGGAGGAGCATGAGTGTCTACTTCCTCATAAAGCAGTGTCTCTAGGATTCATTCAAGTTGAACTTAGTTCAACTTTCTACCCCAGCATTCTCACCATTCTAGTCTAATAACACAAGTCTGCCTTGGTGTTCCCAGGACTAAGAGTCGGAAGGGCATTTGTTGCATATATAATCAGAAGTCCTCATAGTTACAGAGGATGGTTGTGTTGCTACAGTCATCTTTGCCTTCTCCTTTGTTTTGGTTCAGTCCCACTGTAGTCATCTCTGACCATTACTCCTGGGTGGTCCAGGAGACATGGAGGGAAAGTTCAGATCCCCTTCCATGGATTCACAGAGACACTGATGTAATAGGGAAATGAGTGTGTAAAGCTTCATATGCTTTCTAGACTGTTTTGTTAAAAGCCATTATACTTTTAAATGATATTTAAGGGGAAGTATCTCTCTGTAAATTGTGCGCTAGTATGCCTTCTGAGCGCATATAATGGCATCATCATTTTTCTGAAATTAGTCTTCTTGCGAGTATATAATGATTAGTTCAGTGCAGTTCTTTCTTTTATGTAGTTTATGTTTTCTTTTTGGTTGGAGAGACTTTATAAGTTGACTGTCTTATTTTCAGAGTATGTTCTTAGGTACCTTGGTAGGAAAAGGTACTGCCTGAGGTTGTTTGATTCTGGACCATCACTTAAAGCTGAATGAGTCCAAGGTTGTGTTTGGGTACCCAGGACTGTGGCAATTCCTTTTGTGGATACTGTTTTATTTTTACAGACATGTTAATTATTTTAATCCCAGTAAATGCATTTTGGTAAAAAGAGCAGGGAAAGTGTTACCATCTTTACAGAGGAAAGATGGAGGCTTAAACTACAGAACCTATTAAGTTAGTTTACCTGGACACAGGGCTTTGTTTTCGTGGTAGGGCCAGATGCAGGGTAGGTGACTTTCAAGTCCTGAGCCACTGCTTTCTCTTTCAAAATACTGTGGAAATGACTCTGACCTCTCATTGCTTTTATATATTGGTGAGATTGATTAGAAAAGCTCAACTACTGCTTGATGATTCAATAACTGAAGAAATGAATGAATCCTACCATGCTGTCATCTGTCTAAATACACGTCTCTTATTTGTCCACTTGAAAAAGTCTTGGATTTGAATTCAACCTTGAACAAGTTAAGTAACCTCCCTCATCTCAGTTTCTCAATCTGAAAGTGGTTCAACATGACTTCTTCATGAGCTTGCTGAGGGTTAAAGAAATGATACCTCTGAACTGCCTCCGAGGATGGTGATTTCAGGAGATATTCCATAGATGCGTATTTCTTTCATCTTCCGATTTATTACAGATGTATCTTAGTTTAGCCTTTATAGAAGTATCATGGGGCATGACAAGAAAAAAAACCATGGGGACTTTGTGCAAACTCATCAATCCTGACTAGAAAGTTGCGGTATCCATGCCTCCTGTCTGGGTGATGGAGAAGCACCAGGTGCATCTATTTTCACTTCCTCTGCCTAACAGGCTGAAGGTGGTGGCATTCTTGAAGAAGATAATGATTCATTGGCCTTTTGTGGTTGCGTGGAGTTACAGCAACATATAGTAAAGATAGTGCCTAATAATTTGGAGTAAATACATTTAAACCAGTATAGTTCATTATTTTTGTCCTGTATCATAAGGACATGGGACAACATTTTTTAACATAATGTGCTTGTACTGTCAAAGAATATCCATATGTGTTACGTCATTTAGCAATCAGGAAAAAACAGCAATGTCTTGTGATTTCTAGTTTATAGAGGAAAGATAAACTTGAAGATCAGAGAGGTAAAGACTTTTGTTCTAGCTCACACAGTCAATGAAGATTAGATGTCAGACTGGATGGGATTCACTACATGTAGTTTAATTTAGTTTAGTTTCATTTTCTTTTTTCCCCATAAGGAGCCTGATGATGGGAACAGTCTAGATTTGAAGTACACCTTCTTTGTGTGTGAGTATCCTCATCTATAAATGGGAAATAATGTATACCTCTGCTGAAGACAGCCTACGGTGGTTTCTAGGAACCCCACCTTCTGGTATTCTGTCTTGTCAAACCCCTTCTGCTCCAATGTGGGCAGGATCTGTGGTGTGCTTTCACTAGCAGAATAGGACAAAGAGGAAGGGACAAATGTGATCCCATGCTGGAGATTAGGTGACTTTAACACCAGGAGATTCTGTTCCCTGAAGACTTTGAAGAAGCAGGTTGCCATGTTCTGAGTTGCTTCTCTCTGAGAAAGCTATATGACAAGGAATAGGGGGCAGCCTTAGGCCAGCAACCATCCAGAGAAATAAGCCCTGGATCACTGGACATGCACAGGGAACCAGATGCTTCTAACACCTAGGAGAGTAAGGCAGGTCCTTTCCCAGTTTTTCTTTAAATGAAGCCATGTTCCGGGCTGGAACATTGGCTGCCACCTTGCAAGGGCCATAGTTAAGCCCTTTGGAAACCTGATCCACAGAGACTATGTGATAACAAAACATAACATTGTTTTAAGCCACTAAGTTTGCAGTAATTTGTTATTCATCAGTAGGTAACTAGTACACCCAAAGAGAACTGTTATAGGGTCAAATCTGTTAATAGACGGTGTTTCTATCCATGTGAGACACATTATAATGAGTCAACAAACGTCAGTGTCATTGGCATTCTCTCCTCTATCCAGAAATTTGAGAGTTTGAGTCATGTCGTGATATTTGTGTTCTTTTGCAGTTGACTCCAAGCTGCCTATCTTTTGTTGTAATACAATCTCATGAAAGCTCACTGGGAGTCCTTAATAATTATGTTCCTTAAATGTGTGTGTGAGAGAGAGTGTGAGAGAGACACACATGCACACACACACACACACGTACACTATTGCCTAAATTTTCCTCACAATTCTGGGTCATTTAAGTGAATCAACCTAAAAAATATTGAAAGAAAAAATAATTCTGATATACTGCCTTATTTGTCAAGATGTTTTGATTACATGTGCTGGAAATCCAAGTTGGATAACTTTAAGAGCAATGGGGAAGTTATTTGCCTATATATTTGGGAATGGTAAGAGTAAAGCTAAGGACAGATGGAGGGATTTAAAAGCCATCAGGCCTCTCTCTCCTCCTTTATTTGCATCTCATCTCTCTGCATGTGGGCTTTATGACACAAAAAGACACGTAGACAACTATGTGTGGCTTTGGAAAGCAAGCCAAGGTGGCTTATATATTAACAGTTTCATGACCAGAATGTCAAGGAGCACGTGCGTTCTCAGCATTAATTCTATTTTTTTATTCTAGTGTTTTTTTTTTAAATTTTCACATTTTTATTGGTGCATTAGAGTTGTACATATTGATGGGATTTGTTGTTCCATATTTGTACGTGCACAGAATATAATCTGATTTGTCCAAAACCACTCCCCAGCACTTAGCTGCTGCTTGAAAAGAATTCCAGAGATGAATATTTCTGCCTCCCTTTATGTTTCTCACTCATACCCCAGACCAATGAATATCCCACCATAGGTCAAGATACTCCAAGAGGCTCAGCATAATTCTTGAGCAAATTCCTGGGGGAAGGGATGGATCTATTCTTAGAAAGAAGGTTGAAAGACATTATCTAGGCAAAACGGTGGTGCTAGAATTTATTTGGCAACCTTGTTCTCGAGTTCCTAGGATTTAAATATTTACTGCTAGAAAACCTGACTTGGATAACATTCTTTATAAATGAGCCATTTGGCTTGCCAATAGATGATGATTATGAGACATAAATTGACTATACACTTCAGAGCACTTTTTTTCTTCTTATTTTAATTAGTGATTCTGGAATGAAAAGCCCAGAGCTGGGAATCTGAAAACAATTAATGGTAATTCTATCTATAGTTGACCCTAATTATTTAGCTCAATTGGCTAGAGCTATGTGTTAATGAGGCAGATGTGGTGGGTAAATCCCTGTGTGGACCAGTTGGCTTTACTCTGTTCTAGAATATGGACTCTACTTATTCTAACCTTCTTCTGAAAACTCCTGCTTTCAGATGTGGGGCAGAGCAAGTGAAGTTATTTAGCACAATTCTGCTTGGCACAGCTGGGCAAACAGTTCCAAGGTAACTCCTTGTCAAAATGGCCAATAGTCATTTATATTTATGAAAGGTGGCAAGACTATTTTCATATTAGGTATTTTATTATATCTCAAGGTTATCTTGACAAGATGTTATCATTGACAAGATGTTTAAAAAGAATTTTCCTCCTTGTCTCAGTGGAAGTCTCATTATCTCAACCCATTCTTGGGAGAATGAATGAAAGTTCTTGGGAATTTAAACAAAGATAAAGAGGGATAAATGTTAATACTAATGATTGCAACAGGCCTTGCTTTCATTTCACAATGGGATTTGTAACTATATTCATCTGTACTTGGAATTTTGAATCTTCTACATGAAACTGGAAATGAAGCCTTATCTAGACAGTCACTGTGAAAATGATCATAGTTACACAAACAAGGGACACTTTTGGGTCTCATCCTATAGGTCAGGATTCAGGGTAACTGGTTTCCATATATTAATATAATTTTACAACAAATTATTTATGTAAATTATTTTTCACATTCTATAACAAATGGAAAAGGAAAATAAATAAAAATATCTTGTTTTATATTTTCATGGTGCAAAGGTTTGAGCCCAGGTAATCTGCAGCCAGAACCCATACTTTTAGCCTCTGGTTATTCTACTATTTTAGTGATCTCACATTCCATTCATGCTCATGGTTTAATAAACAGACATAGTATTTGTGTTCTTAATGACATTCCTGAAAATGCACATAATTATCAGAAAAATATGTATTTTTGTATTATAGTTCCTTGACATGTTTACTTTTCATCACTGTGACCAAAATACATGAAAAGAACAAGGGAAAAGAGACAGTTTATTTTGCTCACATTTTCAGAGGTTAAGTCCATGGTGGGCCAACTCTATCACTCTTGGCTGGAGGTGAGTCAGAGCATCATGGCAGAAGGACATGGTGAAGGTTAGGCACTCTGCTCATGGCAGCCAGGAAGCAGAGGGAGAGCTCAAGGAGCCAGAGATACACTATAAACCTTAAATGCATGTTCCAGTGGCCTAACTTCCTATAGCTATATCCCACCTGCCTACAGTTACCAACCAGTTAGTCCGTTCAAATGATTAATCCATCAAATGAATTAATCTACCATTAGGTAACAGCTCTCATAATTCAATCATGTTACCTCTAAACATTTCTGAATTAACATGGGAGCTCTTGGGAGACACCTCATATCTAAACCATAACATTTGGCAAAAGGCAACACTGCGTTATTCAAAGTTGCTTATATACATTAATGGAAGAGGTCATTTCTTGGAAGAAGAAATGGGTATCTCAGGAACTCAAAGACAGGAATGACAATTAGACCTCTTAGAAGAAGGAGAATAGAAAGCAATCAGGGAGTTGGGTTACCCTCCGTTCTCTCCAGGTGGTCTCTTGTCCCTGCTCTTCTCTGGAGCTGAGCATTTGTTCTCCTCTATCTCAATAGCTGGCGCCCCTGTTTGAACAATAGTGGCCTCTGACCTAGATTTTCATAGGATGTTTTCACCTAGGCACCAAAAGAACCTAAGTCAGAATCTCCAAGGCCCAAACCTAAATTCTCAGTAGAGAGAATGGTGGTTCTCTCTTCAAGGACCAGAGGACAGCGGGGTTTTCCAAGAAGATGATGTGGGGACTAGAAAGAAATGAGGGGAAGAGCTTATTGTTTGGCTCTATCAATTAATGTAAGCATACTCTGTAGTCAGGTTGATGATGGTATAGATACAGACCACCAGGAAAGTAGAATGTATAATTTTATATAGGAAGTTCTGAGTTCAAATTGGCACTTAGTTGGGCTGGCTTTAGCTTGGGCTGATTTTTTTTTCTTTAAGTTTCTATATGTTTTAATTTTGTCATCTATTAAGTGACTAATAATAAATGCCACCTACAGTTGTTGGAGGATGACATAAAGACATTAATGCAAGTTTCCTCCATTAAACAGGAAGTAAACACCATTTCTTTTGTAGATTCAGAATTATTTCTCACTATATTTGTATATGTCTGTGTATATAACTATTTGTGTGCTTGTGTATATTTGAAATGTCATTGGTTTTTGTACATAGGATCAATTTTAAGAATAATTTTTGCTCAGAGATTTGGGAGGCTGAGGCAGGAGGATCATGAGTTCAAAGCCTCAGCAACTTAGCAAGGCCCTAAGCAATTCAGCAAGACCCTGTCTCTAAATAAAACATTAAAAAAGGCTGGGGATGTAGTCAGTAGTTAGTGCCTTTGGCTTCAATCCCCAGTACCAAAAAGAAAAAAATTAAAAATTAAATTAAAAAAAACAAATAAAGAATATTTTTTGAGGAGAACCAATCACAGCTGGAAAGTTGATTTTGATTAATGTGGATACATTCTGTCTCCTGCAAGGGTATCAAAATTAAGGAGCTGGTTTAATTAGGAGACTGCATTCCTCACTTTTGCCTGAGAATGCATGCTTTGCTGTGAGTATGCATGAGATTTGGAGGAAACAAGATACTCCCCAAGAATCAGATGTAGGAACTTTGTCTATTTGCTCCAGAACTGATCAGAAGAAAATAGTTTTCCACCCTTAAGAAACATCACTTTTCAAAAGTGAACAGCTTTCTGCCTCAGCATAGAGATTAAATTCTCATTATCTCCACAGAGAGAGGTGGTGGGACTGTGCTGACAGTGGGGTGGAATGTGTTTAATAAAAGCTACCGTCACTGTCATGCAGACACTTCCTATAGTCAAAACCTTTTGCTTTCCGGTTCAGGTCCACTTCTGAGGGAGACTGAACGATGGAGTACAGTCGGGATACCTGGTCCTCTGGCTCTGAACTTGCTGGATTTGCAGACTCTGAGCCAATTCACTTTATCAGGGCTTGGTTTCTTCATCTATTTCAAATGCAGACTAAGGTTTCCTATGGATCTAAAATGTACTAATGGTGTTCCTTTGTGTACATAAAATGGATGACATTTCTCACACACACTCTGTGGGTCACTCGAGATACTGGAAAAAGTGTGTTCAAAAGGTCTATTAGAAGAGTGTTCATAAAAGAACTAAGCTTAGAGGCGAGGATTGGGCTAAAGAACCAATAAGTCACGTCGAGTCACCCAGAATTGACATCATTGTGCTATAAGCCTGAAAGGACAGGGGAGGAGGTGATGTTGATGGAGCCTGGGAGAGCTGGGGCTGTGTAGATGGGGCTGCATAGCTTGAGCTGTGGTCTTCAAAAAGCTACTCTCACTATGGTATGAACAATTAGAGAAGATATACTGTGACAGTCACCTCTGTCCCTCGGACCTCCTGTCCATGAGTGTGTTGGCTAAACATAATCAAATAAGGTGGAAGGCATACAGGTGATGGAGTCCATGAAGTGGGTTTCCCAGGGAAGAGAGGCCAGAGAAAGTCAGGGAGTAGAAGGAAGTGACAGAAGGAGAATACAAGCATGGTCTGTACATTTTAAGATGTGTATCTTGTCATTTTTCTATATGCAGTATAGATGAATTTTGCATTTGATGCATCAAATATTGGATAGTATTGGATAGACATAGGCTGTTACATGGAATATTTTTCATTCAGGTGTATTAATACATCACTAAAGAACAAGGTGCAGTGATTTGTATGTGATTTGTCCCCCAGGGGTTTATGGGTTCCCACATATGATATTAAGAGGTGGTACAACTTTTAAGAAGAAGGGGGCTGGGGCTGGGATTGTAGCTCAGCGGTAGAGCGCTTGCCCCGCCTGCGTGAGGCCCTGGGTTCGATCCTCAGCACCACATACAAAGCAATAAAATAAAAGACATTGTGTCGATCTATAACTAAAAAAATATTAAAAAAAAAAAAGAAGAAGAAGGGGGCTGGATCACTGGGGTTACTGCCCTTGGAAGGGATTAGTGTGGGTCTATTGAAGCTACCCCATGTACTTGGCTTCTTCTGACCTTGCACATTTCCCTTTCTGCTTCTCTGGCATGTTGTGATGCATACAAAGGTCAAATAGATGGGGATGTCCAACATAGGACAGCCTTCAAAACTATTAACTCAATAAACTTCCTTTCTTTACCAGTACCTCACTTCAGTTATTTTTTTTCATAGCAATGGAACATGGACAAATACACAGGGCAAGAATCTTTCATATTCTTTCATATATAATCTTAAAATGGAAAATACCTAATTTGCTAGATGGTGGTGATGATTAAATAAGATATTAATAACAAGCAATCTTCACATTATCTCTATGCTATTATTGTCTCTATTTTGTATGTGTAGGAATTGAGGCATGAAGAGGTTGTACCTGCTTTCTTCACTCTGTCCCTGGCTGCTGTGCCTTAGTGGAGAGGGTTACTAAATGTTTGTATCAGGTGCACTACACATCCTTTTTTGATAACGGAACCTTCATCAGGGCTCAGATCTCCTTGTGCATGCTTCCTTCCTAACTCCCAGCCTGTTCTTTGGAAATTGAAGACCTCCAACTCTCTTGCCACTCCCTCTAATGATCTCACCTCCAGCTTTGCAGCCCCCAGGCTCCCACCCTCTCATGAAAGCAGTATGCCTTTGTCTCTTCTGAGAAGTGCCAGTGGGCAGCATCTGAGCGTCATTATGTGCCATTAGTCACCACTCTTTAGTGCCCTTTCTGTCCTTTGTTGTACCTCTTGTTGCAACTGATCAAACTGATCATTAACTCCTTACAATTGTCCTCAGACTGCTCCCATTTCTCTCCTTCCGTCTCGTTGTTGACCCCATTTCCTTACCACCTACTCACCATTCAAACTCCTTCAACCTAGTTTCTTTCCACCTTCCCTACTAATTACTTTCTCTAAGTTTTTTCGTTAATCACCAGCATCACTATTCTGAGACATCACCTCATTTCACCTCCTTGAATTTCACACTAGGAACCACCCATCCCTCTTTCCTATACCTTTTATCTGTGGATTCTAGAACACAAAATACTCCTCCTTTTCTCCTACTGCTCTCTGTTTTCTTTGCTGATTCATCATCTTCCCTTTCTAAACCTAGATAGCTCTCTTCACACAGCACTGCCAGGCCATTCCTCCCAGGTAGTTGGAATTCCTGAGCTTCTCATGTCTCTTCCCAGCTTGAAAAACAAAGCAAAAGCCAAGCAAACAAAATGCTTTCTGCCTCTTCTTAATGCAAACAAAGGGAAAGTGACTTTTCATTCTGGCAGTCAGTTCCATGCATCTGAACACCAGGCCACCTTTTAAGCACCTCTACAGTGGCTACACAGTAGACACTCATCACACGTTTCCCTTTTGAGACTCTTCCCTGTCATGTTCTTCCCTCCCCCAATATCATGTACATTAGGCTGTGTTTGCTTATCCTAACAAAAACCCTTAAATTTCAGTTGTTGCGCAAAGGGAAAGTTTATTTTTACTCTTGAGGAAGAATGTGACACAGCAGGCCACCTGCTCTCCTGGGAGTTCCTCAGCTGTCTAGCCCACTTCAAGCTTATTTCATCAACTCAGCACAAGTACTTTTATGTAGCTGAGTCAGATTATATGAGGGCTTTCAGTGCCTCAGCCTAGAACTGAGAGAAGTTACCTCTGCTTCCTGTTCATTGGCTAGAACTGATCACATGGGCCTGAGCAGTCTACTCCATGCACAGAATTCCTCCAGCAACTCTGCAGGAGGGAGCACTACCTCCTCATCAAGGCCAGTATACAATATCACTCTCTTTTAATCAGCACTGTAGGTAAACATCCAGTAGATAATATCTATAGACTTTGAAAAACCTCATTTATTTAATAGGTAAATAATTATGAATGTGATAGTTGTGTGCAAGTTAAAGTATCAAAGATTAAAAAATGAAAATTGGGGCTGGAATTGTAGCTCAGTGGTAGAGCACTTGCCTCTCATGTGTGAGGCACTGGGTTCGATCCTCAGCACCACATAAAAGTAAATAAATAAAGACATTGTGTCCATCTACAACTAAAAACAAAATATTTTTAAAAAAATGAAAATTAAATACCAGCACTTATCTCATACTTCCAATTCCATTTCCTAGAGACAATTAATCAGTGCTTGCTCTTTTTTAACCAAACTTCTATAATGGTAATGTACAGAAGTCATACACATGGGGGTGTGTGTGTGTATGTGTGTGTGTGTGTGTGTGTGTGTGTAATTAGTAGACTTTTAGTTCTGCGCTTTGTGTTTTCACTTATATTTGAGGTTTTTCTACAGAACTTATAGAGAACTAGCTTCCCCCTCCAAATACTGTCCAAATAGATGTAATAATTTATATAACCAGCATCTTTTAGATGAGCACTTATTTAACCAAGTTTGGACTCTTTCAGAAATAGCTACAGTCATCATGAGTGTACCTAAGAGCAGGAGAATATGTTTATGATGTGATTGGAAACAAAATTGCTGGGTCTGAAGGGACACATGCTTGTAACTAAGAGAGATGTTGCCAAATCCTACCTCTAGAACAAAATAAAGTAAAACAAAACTAAACTGTGGCACTGATTTATGTTCCTTCCAACATTGTATAAGAGTGGCTGTGTCCTCAACATCAGTAATATATAGTACCAATCTTTTAATAACCTAGTTAAATTATATGCTTCTTCAAGAGAAACTGTTATTCACATATGCAAGTATGACAGGATGAATATATAAACATACATTTGTACATACATGTACATATACATATCTATGTAGCGTTCTACCTGGAAAGTGTTCAGTGTTATTTAATTTTGTTTTCTTTTTTTCTTTTGGATGCTAAATGATAGTAGGTTTTGAGTAAAGATAAAGGCAGGGGATTCCTGATATGAACGAAGGAACAGAGACATCAGAGATGGACACAGGAGGGATACACTGGGTTTGTAAGAACAGTAAATAGATCTTTTTGTCAGGAGGGGCAAGAGTAATGATGGAGGAAATTTAAAAAGTAGCTTATAACCATATTTTAGTGACTCTTGAATGTGGGTTAATGAGGTCTGTTTTAATACTTTAGAAAAAGCAATCCACCAGGCAGCAGGAGACCCAAGTTCTGCTTCTGGTTTTGCTGTTAACTGACTATGGTTTAGTATTTGGATTTCCTAAATGTCTTGTCTTCATCTGCAAAATGAGGAGTTCCGATTCTCCCCTCCTTTATTCTTTCCATCAGAAGTCACCTACCTGCCTAAATAATCTATTAGTGCCAGATAATCTATTAGTAGCTTTTGGGTAAAAGGATGAATAAAATAGCTTGGTTCTTAATTCCCTCTGAATATAAAATACATGGAGACCACAGACAAAAATGAAGAGACCTGGCAGCGTTTTGACCTGTGCTCCAAATGAAGGCATGTGGGGAGAGCATGGCCTCTTACTTGGATAACCTTATCAGCAGGGCATGAGCAGGCATGCTCAGGCTGCAGTGGGTGGGACTGCTGCCTACCCATGCTTTTAAATCTGCTTCCCTCAAGTGACTTCACATTTAGCAACCTTAGCAAAGTAAAGGGGTTGCTCTGATCCTGTCTCATCAGTGCTCAGAGTTAGCTGGTAACTGTTTTTTTCTTCTTCTGTTTTTTTGAAGAAGATTTTCATTTGCAAAGGAGGCCAGATGTCTCCGCTGCTCCCTGGTGTCTCTTTCCCAGGGGTTTTCTCCATCTTGGGAGAGCAGCTTCCAATCTTGTATGTTCCTTTTTCCTCTTGAGGTTTTCTTGTAACACTTTGTTCTAATCAATTGGAAGTGTTCATGCTAATGAATTTGCACAAATGGCCTCATTAGCCGGTGTTTTTATCTTTCTTGAAGTTTTGAATGTTTTACTTCATTCATGCAAATGAGCCAACAGCAAAAATTCATTTCTCTCTCGGACTATGGCTTATCTTCTGCCTTATAAAGGGAACACTCTTCTGGGTTCATCTTAAAGAACTGGTTGGAAATACATACTTTCTAAGTAACTTGGTAAACTGTCTAGTGGGGTAAATGGCTTCAGATATGTTTTGCAAAATTGTGAGTTCTCAAAAATGTATTTTTCAGTTTTTATCAGTGGACCTTACATGCATGGGAAAAGTAATGACAATAAGTTTCTTACAAATAAGAACAGTAATAATAAGTGTTCCAGGAGCTTCTGCTTACAACTTTCTATGCAAATTTTCTCAGGTTTCTTTTTTAAAATTTTTCCCTACCTCCCATGTGGGCTCAGGATGTGGGCTCTTAGAGTAACCTTTATTTTTCTTGTATTTTCATCTCTTGTACATTCTTTTGGTTTTTGTTTTTAATTTGGAGGGTATTTTTCTCAAGTTTATCCTTAAAACATTTTGCTGGAGATTTTTTTTTTGGTGTGTATGTGTGTACTCTGATCTTTATAAATTAGCAAATTTATAATTTCTTGCCTTTGGGACATTTATTTTTAGCAGCATCCTCTTCTAGTTTCATGCATGAACATATTCTGTTATCTATCATGGAAATTAATTTCTGTGTTGCCTCCACAGCCCCTGGTTCCTCTATATTTCCTCTGTGTGTGTGTGTGTGTGTGTGTGTGTGTGTGTGTGTGTGTGCGTGTGTGCGCACATTGTTTTTGTTTAGATCTCTGTCATCCATGTTTGTGGCTTTTCTAAAATGACTCTTTTTGGCCGGGGGGAGGGGAGGGAACTTGGGGATTGAGCTCAGGGATACTGGACCACTAAGCCACATCCTCAGCCCTATTTTGCATTTTATTTAGAGATAGAGTCTGAGTTGCTTAGCACCTTGCTTTTGATAAGGCTGGCTTTGAACTTGTACTTCTGCCTCAGCCTCCGAGGCGGCTGAGATTACAGGCATGTGCCACGGCTCCCTGCTCCTAAAATAAGTCTTGATATCAACTTTCATTTCATATTTGAGGAAAAAAATAATGAATAGGCTAATTTAATAGTTGGTGTGAATAATGGTAGGATCAAGCAACGTAGGGAAATGGGCCTGCAAACTCTTTTTCATCAGAAGGCGAACATTAATAAGCATATGTTAGTCTTATGGGGCTTTCAAATGTTATTGAGTGGCATCATTTAACTTTCTTTCTGGTGAGACAATAGATTGCTTAGGTCTTCAGTGCTGTCCAATAGAACTGTCTATGATGATGAAGGTGTCCTATACTTCAGCAGTCCAGTGCACTGACCCCTAAGCTTTGTGTAGCTATTGAGCACTTTGAGAGTGGATAATGCGAGTGAGGAACTGGGTTTTATTTTATTTTATTTATTTATTTTTTTAAATTTTTTTTAGTTGTTGATGAACACAATGTCTTTATTTTATTGCTTTATATGTGGTGCTGAGGATCGAACCCAGGGCCTCACGCTTGCGAGGCAAGCGCTCTACCACTGAGCTACAATCCCAGCCCCGGAACTGGGTTTTATTTAGCTTTAATTTCACAGCCATGTCTGACTAAGTTGCTGTCATATTGATCTATACAGTTGTGGATGTTAGGAGGACAAAGTGGGCTGGGAAATTGTGCTAGTTATTTTACTGACCTTTCATAAACTTCCATTTAGTTAGGTACCTCACCCCAAATCACTGCTCTGTTTGGTATCTTCTCGTCTTGAACGTATCTAAAGAATATACCTTTGCTTTGCTTGGGAATTGTTCAAGAATAACACAATATAAAGTTTAACCACTCCTCATAAAGACTTAAAGCACTCACCCCTAAGTGAGTGTCAGCCCCATGCTGTTTGATGTCCCCAATTCCTAATGCTCACAATGATTCTGAAAGATCAATCAGTTTGGTTGTTTTTGTTCTCTCTTTCTTGCCATTTACTATAGTTTGGATATTAGTATTCCCCAGAGATCCATGTGCTGAAAGCTTGGCCCCAGCCTTTGATGCTACTGGGAGGTGGTGGAACCTCTATGAGGTGGGGTCTAGTGGGAGGTCTTTAGGCCATCAGGGCTGTACCCTCAAAGAGGATACAGGAACCTCAACCCCTTCTTCCTCTTTCACTTTTGATCTATGAGTTGGTCAGCGTTGCTCTGCCATGGTATACTATCCCAACATAGTCTCCCAAAGTAACAAGGCGAACCAGTCATGGACTGGAAACTCCAAAACTATGGGACAAAATAAATCTTTTCTCTTTATAAGTTCATTATCTCAGATATTTGTTACAGTAACTGAAAGCTGACTAACAAACTAATCATAACTCATTGTTTTCACTTTGTTCTACATCTGTGGTATAGAGCTGTAAACACCCCCTATTATCATCTCATATCCAATTTTGATTCTGATTCTTACTAATTTTTTCAAGTGATAAAGAAGAAATTTATTCCCTATCTTATGATAGTTTTGCTTCAACTTTTATTTGAATTCGTTGTGATTCTGCAATATAATGCTTTGTTCTTGACTTCACATATTCAATTTAAAATTTTGCCAACCACAATAGAAATTCAATTTTTTAAAGAATTGAATAGCTCTATTCTTAAAAACTTGGTCAATTAGCAATCTATTGCACAGAAATCCAAAATGCTATTCCACACCTCTCCAAAATAATAGTCTATAATTTGACAGAAAATTTTATTTGATTACCATGTTTTTATTTTTTTCTTTTAAAAAACAAAAAAATTAATTATTGTATCTTCATAGAACATTATATAAGTAAAAATAATTTAGATTATTTTGAACTCAGTATTTTAAAATTTTACATCAAAATAAGGCATACCAGAGACAATGATTTGCCTTTTTAAAATTACTCTATTGATATTATCATTTTTGGTATCAACTGGTTTTATTTAATTGATACACTTGTTTATAGCATCTTGAAGAAGAATTAAAATTTAGGTTAGAAGGTCTTATTTGGAAATTTAAAATATTTTAAAAGGAATACATATTTATGAAAATGGAAGTTGCTTCCTGTTAGAAATTTTTAAATCTTCAGAGTATTCTATTTTTTTTTCAACTAAAGTACTTTGTGTCCAGCTTTACTTATACTATAGACCAAGTGATTTTAAGGAAATAACCTCTGTGAGCACCGCATAATAATAATGTCAAACTCCACGTTTGTTCAATGGATCAGCATTACAGTCAGCAAAAGACAGCAAAAGGTTAGCATAGGGCAGACTCTTATAAATAATAGCTATTCCAGTTAACCTGGAAAAATTGTCTCCTAGGTAAGTCTTGGAGGAAATGCTTAGGCAACTTAGAAAACAAATTTGATTTTAAAAGCATAAAATGCAAATTCTTCGTGTTGAATAATTTTGTTTCTTGATGCTCCACATAACTCACCCATTTAATAATATACATTCCGTGTTTGATATTCTCTAAGCACTTTGCCTTTCTCTTCAGAGGATCTTTGCAATTCTCTCATCTTTACATATACAGTAATAATATTTCAGCTAAATTATGAAGTAGCTCGCACTCTTCTTGCTGTGAGTGGAATGGATGTTTTTCTCTAAACAGGAAGCTTTGTCTGTAATAGGAGCCAGGATTTACTTTTCAGTGACCTATAAAAATGTTTATATGATTCACTTTGAAAATAATATTCACATCTAAGAGAGAAAAGAAAAGATGAGTTAAAGTTTATTTGGAAGGTACTATGCTGTAGTGGGATTCTCTTCCAACATATTTATAATTACAACTGTATTTGTTTTTTTGTCACTGTGACCAAAATACATTACATAAATAACTTAAAGGAAGAAGAGTTTATTTTGGCTCACAGTTTCAGTCCATAGTTGGCTGTCTGTCTTGCTTTGGGCCTGAAGTAAGTTAAAACCACCATGTTGGAAGGAAATGTTGAAGAAAAACTACTCAGTTCATGGCAGCTGGCACTTAGAAAGAGGAAGGAGCCAGGGACAAGATATAGTCTCCAAGGGCACATCCTAAATCACCTACTTCCTTCAACCATGCTTTACCTACCTTATTATAGTTTCCTTCTCCTCCCAGTAGTCAAATGGATTAATTCACTTATTAAGTCAGAGCCCTCATGATTTCCTAAAAAGCCCCACCTCTGGACATTGCTGCATTGGAGACTAAGCCTTCAACACAGGCATTAGGGTTTATTCCATATCTAAACCATGACAAGATTATTGGACAGAGTTTCAAGCATGGAGGATTGACTTAAGGAAACCTCGTTGTTCTATTCAGCTCCAACATTTTCCATCATTAGTGAACACAGTGAAAATATCTGGTATCACTAAGGAACTGAATAAATGCAATTTTGAAATTGAATGCAGATATATTTGACTAAGAGGTCATAAGAAACTGGATGGCAACACTGGACATTCTATATTGAGACTTAGCATTCACTTTTCATGTCTCCAGATATTTATAAAGTCATAGTACCTAATTTGTGCTTTAAACAAAAACAGCTCCTTCAGATATGAATGTGTGCTTCAGATCTTGAGTTTTGTTTTTTCTTCTTCTTCTTTCTGGATCTAAACCAACAGACATTGAGACTCTAGCCTACTGTCTGTTGGGAAAATTTCCACTCTGTTCAGGTTTGAGCAATGACATTGCCTCACTGTCATTAAACCCAATTATAGTATTTGGTCCAGTAATATTATTCATTCACATATAAATGGTCCGCAGGGGAATACATTATGTAGTGCTTGCCAGTTCTCTCTCCTAAAGTTCCTTCTTAATGACCAAGCTTCAAAATGCTTCTGTGTTTTCTAAAATCATTATTGCAGATTTTTCTCCTGTTAGGCTAAAGGGTATGTACATGTGTTTCTCCACTATTGTCTGTCTTTACTTTTTGGAAACACTATTTTAAATCTAGAACTTTCAAAAAATAATTCACAACTAAGATGTGTATACATAATTTTATCCTTACATATGTTACAAGAAATATATATATTTTTTTTAATTTTTTTTTACTAGAAATTAAACCCAGAGATGCTTAACCACTGAGTCACATCCCTAGCCCTTTATTTATTTATTTTTATTTTGAGACAGGGTCTCACTAAGTTGGTTAGGGCCTCACTAAATGGCTGAGGCTGGCTTTGAACTTGTAATTCTCCTGCCTCAGCCTCCTGAGCCGCTGGGATTACTGGCATGCACCACCATGCCTGGCTCAAAATATCTTCTTAAAGGAATTAAGTTTCAAAAGGATAAAGAAACTCGGTATTTATTTGCAGCATTACTTTCTCTAAGATGCTCATGATTATCTTCAATCATAGACAATCAAGTCCTATAGGATTTATTAGCAATTTATTTGCTGATAGTTATTTTACAAAGTAGGTTTTCTCAAAGTAAGATATCGTGCTAATTCCGTTTAATTCTTCTTTCTTACCTCAGCCATCCTTCCACTTTCTTTTGCTTTTCATCATTCATCAAGTGCTGCCTGGATTGTTGTGTTAGTTAACAGATCTTTGCATCCTCTCCCAGTTCAGCCATACCCTCCACATGAATGTTGGATTCAATGTTCTAAGAACTGTGCCTGAGGCCATTTCTCACCCATTCGAGAACACATTCAAGGCCTTTAGTGAGCTGCTCTTGAAACAACCTTTCTAGCCTATCATCCACTCCTACCAAGTCCTCCCCGTAAGTCACAAAACCCCTCTTATGACTGAAAAGGTGTTTCTACATCCATGCTTTTCCCTTTTCATCTGTTTGGATGTGCACTGGCTTCGTCTGGTGTTCCTCTAACCATTCCTGCCATTTTCTATGGTCCTACTCAACCCTTACCTCACCTGACCTGAGAGCTTTCAAACTTCTCACTGAGGTCTTCCTTTTCACTCCAGTCAGAAATCACTGTTTCTCTCCTTTCCTTCTGAACTCCTATGCCATTAACTTGTATGTCATTTGTTATTCTGTGCACCTTCTGTTTACAGGTCTTGCTGCACTAAAGTGTCTCATTTGTCTTTGGATCTTTTTTTTGAACAATAGTTTCTAGGTTTCTTAAGTTAAATATGATTGCAGAAACTTTCTTTTTTTTTTTCTTTTTTCTTTTTTTGGTACCAGGGATTGAACTTGGGGGTACTCAACCACTGAGCCACATCCCCAGCCCTATTTTGTGTTTTTTATTTAGAGGCAGGGTCTCCCTGAATTGCTTAGCGCCTCACTGTTGCTGAGGCTGGCTTTGAACTTGCAGTTCTCCTGTCTCAGCCTCCCAACGTGCAGGGATTACAGGCATGTGCCACTGCGCCCAGCTGATTGCAGGAACTTTTCTTGCTCCATTTAATGCATAGTGTAGGACTCCTTGAGTCACGTGCTAACACAACTTGACAATAATCTTTATGCATGTTCCCACCAGGGAAGAAAATGAAGCCTGTCATTAATTAGGTTATAAATTATAACTAGCTGATGAAGCCTTAGACTAAATCATGGCTTAATTTTTAAGTAAATCCTACTTATAGTTAAAATGCTTTGTTTTTAGGTCAGTGGTCAGTACTTATTCAAAGTTGCAAACACACCAACTATTGGCCAGAAAATGATCTGGTATTGATATTTCTAACCTGAAGTGACATCCACAAAAACACTGGTAAAACTAGCATAACTGTTATAAAAGTAAAAATGTGCAGCTTCTCAGAGTATATTGGCAGAAAGGGATGCATTTTTAGGCTAAGTTAGTTGTTTCCAGCTGTACACGTGAGGGGAGAAATCAGAGTGTGTCATGAGGCTGTACCCTCCTTTCCTCTCCATCATTAACCTTGACATTGTCTCTTACCTATGAGAAGAAAGGTGAATACAGCAATGACCCAAATCTGCAGGAACCTGGAGGAAAATTAAAACTACTTGCAGTAGCACCCCTGATGGTGTTGGAGCCTGACCTTCTGTCTCCCCATAGCACCACCTGAAAAAATGAGAAAGGATATTTGACAGATGAAAAATTTGTCTTCTGACTATCTCCATGTGAAGATAAGAATAGGAATCTCTGAAGAAACAGTGAGTTCTTATTCTTATAAAGCTCTCCAGCTCTGTATCCTGAAAGCTGTGGGTTGTGACTTTTAAATCCTATCTTTGCTTTGTGATTATATTTATCCTTTTAATTTTGATATAAAATTACTGAAATGTTCAGCGGTAAATACAACTGAAATTGCCACCTTCTCTTCTTGTAGGTGCTAAACTGAAATTCAGAACTACTTTTGATAACTTTCTTTCCTGTATCATGTTTTTGTTTTAATTAAAAGGTGATAGAAAGCTGGGCGAGGTGGTGCATGCCTGTGATCCCAGCAGCTCCAGAGGCTAAGGCAGAAGGATTGCGAGTTCAAAACCAGCCTCAGCAATAGAGAGGTGCTAAGGAACTCAGTGAGACCCTGTCTCTAAATAAAATACAAAATAGGGCTGGGAATGTGGCTCTGTGGTTGAGTGCCCCTGAGTTCAATGCCACCACCCCCCCCCAAGAGCTAATGGAGAGAGCGTTCCTGTGAACTTTTGCAGCTAAATGTCCATTGTGTTTCAGATGAAGCTGTTAGCTTATTATTTCTTATAGCCTGAAAAGTAAAAATTCCTTCCAGTGTGCAATTGCACTGACACTCGTGCATCTAGATTAGTATTTTAGAAGAGATTCAATTTATAATTAGTATAAAACCACCACAAAATGTAGGAGACTGAAGGATGATGCACATTGGTGTTTAGGAAGGATCACTCTTAAGACTTTCATGACTATCTGCTTTGTCTTTCTTGTTCTGGAGAGTTTATGCCTGAAAACTGTTTTAGTTCACTGTACGAAGACACTTTTTACATTATTTCTGCTGCTCAAAAATTACACTGGTGAAATGTGATTCAGTTGAGAACAATGCATTTCTCTGAAGTAAACCATGTGCTGTCCTTGGCTGGATCACATTGAATATAAGGTCTGGGACAGAAGGTAAGCCTGAAGGAACTGGTTACTGAGGATTACTCAATTTCAATTCTAGAGGTAGTATGGCATTCAGAACAATTATGTAGTTAGTAGGTATCCTTTTTTTCCCCCATTTTATACATGATGAATAGAGCTTAGGTGATGAAGCAAATAATTGAATAAAGGTCAAAGTCTCCATGCCAATCATTGCAATGATTGACTACTACAGATAATAGGGCTGGAAAAACAAAGAGCCAAAGTTATAGATGTGCTGTACTCTTGTCCCTGGAGGAAATATGTAACCATGCATTTTTAAAAATGTGTATATAATTATCATTATAGCTTGGTAGTTAATTATAAAGGGCACATGTATCCTGGATCATGGATTTACCTTCATCTATTCACGGATCATTGCCAGAAGATCTGAACATTATTAATGAAAGTAGGATTCAACTGATTGTAAAGCTTAAGAATAATACATTAAACATAAGGCAAGGCGGAGGAAACCCTAAAAGTTAAAATTGGTTTATATTGGTTATATTTTTCTCTGGTTTTTATTCATGTAAGACTGATCACCAAACTGAAAATTCCCAGTTGCTATGTCATGGCTGCTGAAAGGGGCCCTATAGTGCACAATGCTAGTTTCCTGCCAAGGTTTTCTCAGTCCCCTTTTTGTATCTCTGTAAGCCCTTCCCAGCTTTGATGTACTTCTGTTTCCCATACCTTCTGCTTTTGACTCTTGTTTACAAGAGCTATTGGGCTCCTGGAGCCACTTTGCCAATCTAGGGAAGGTTCCAGAAGTCTCTGGAAGCTTAAGATATCCTGAGAATATCCTTAACAATGACTGACAGATGGGAGAATGTGCATGACTCGCTGCCTTACCTCTCCTCATGACAAAGTAGGATCGCCAACACTTCTGACATTCCTTGTGGGATCAGCCTGAAATCGCACCATTGCTGGCTCCTTCCCTCTCCTTCTTGTGCTTCCTCACCAGTGTACTGGGTTCACCTCAGAGCACGAGATAAACTCATGTGTTCAATGTGCTCTTTGACTAAGGGTCTGCTTCTGGAAGGTAAACCCTATAGGGTGGTTCTAAAGTAAAAGTACACAGACTTCATCTGTTAGCTAGCTCTGTTCCCATTTGTCATTGCACGCTTTCTTTAGGATGCTTTGTCGTGGGAAGTCTAGTGGACACATGCAAATAATTATAAAAATAACTGCAGATGCAAATAACAATGAGGGATCTTGGTAGTACAGATGTGAAATATTACACAGAACCCTCCGTGATTGTAATGGATACAAGAGCAACTTGCAAAAGCCCTGCCCGCTGGATTGCTTCTTGTTTTCTGTCCCCAGTGTTCTTTTGGGTCTGCAAATTTGATGGAAAACTATCTGTCTGCCTTTGCCTTGGGGTTACAGTGCTTGAACTACTTCATGTTACTTCCCTGTAGATTGAGCTCTACTCCAGAAATCTAAGGCGTCGACAGTGGGCAGCAGTGAGAAGGCGCCTTTATACCTCAGGAATGAACCCCTCAGAAAAGACTTAAATCTGGCCCAGACCCTGGCATTTTCCTCCTTCAACTAACTTTTTTCCTATTTTTCTTCAGTGTCCTAGGACTAGTTTATCTTTTGGACTTAGCATCCCTCCTCATTACCAATGGTTTCAGGTCATATTTTTTCTTATTGTCCACTTGTATTTTTAAACAAAGTCAGTGATATATACCTAGGGATCCAGATGTCTTGAAAATGCATTGTATGTACTTCTCTGCATGGGTGTGTGCTCACATGTTTGGAGTAGTGGGGCATTGTGCTTAATGATATTCACTGCTAACAGTAAAAGCAAGTGATGGGAAAAGGCTCTGCTTTACTTATGTACTCTACCTGATCCTTCTCTCTTTTGGTTAAACTTGTAGAGAAAAGGTTTCAGCCATGGGAGTAAGAGTCATTTACAAAGGAGGGAGTAAGAGTCATTTACATTTCAGAAGTTTTTTCAGATGTCTTGGTCTAGAGTTGAGTCTGATCCAAGGATGATGGGGGCAATACAAAATTGTCTGACAAATGAGATGATGAAATGGAGGCTGGTGCCATTGCACGGAACACCAGTGTTGGAGCTGGGAGAGGCTGGGAGGATGGGAAAATGCCACACCCACTGTTCATCCATGAGGTCTTCCTTTAAACACAGACAACCAGAGTCTCCATATTGTAAAACAATAAGTGAATTGGGTTGAGAGATCTCAAGCGGGACTGGTTGGGAGTGACCAGAAAAAAAGATAGCAAGTAGAAGCATGCTTTAGAGCATCAGGGGAAAAGGCACCAGTGACCTGTGACTGTTTTTCCTTTGTGACGATGGATATGTGGGGAAACTGAGGTCATGCGAGGGTCCGCCCCATGTGGTGTCACTTCTTATTTGGTCAGGAGCTTGCTGTGCAGGCTCTCTTTGAGCCTTCCTTGCCCCTTAGCCTGGGTAGGGAATAGAGCACCTTAAGAAAAGGGCCTGCCTAAGAGATCCACTTTTTCATTTGATTTAGATCAATGAGTGGCTTTATGCTCTAGAATGCCTTTCCCCTGTGGAAATTTTATACTTTGATTGACAGATTCTAACCGCTTTCTACTTAGAAGAAAATGGGATAGGTTTTATTCTTCAAAGGTACCTGTTGCTGGGATTCGCAGTCTTAAAATAGAAGTTGCCACTTCCTTCACATCTAAAAGATTTGATTTGAGAATAGGAATTTGAGCCAACCAAAGATTTACTGCAGGTATATATTTTTTTTAAATAAATTTGCCTTTTCGAAGAGCAGAAAATTACACATAATGCCATTGTTGTTTTTTACTATAAGGACAGACTTACTGAGGAGGGAAGTCTCTATAAGAAAATATAAATCCTATCATAGAGAACACAATTAGAAGACATCAATATATTACCATCTGTGGCAAACATTAACTTGTTTTTCTTGGTGTTTGTTTATAATTTTAAAAGAAGTATACTTTTATAAGGACACAAAATTGTAATAGATGGATAAGCCCTTTCAGATTGTAATACAGATGGCATACTAGAGAATGGTGTCATTTGAGGAATGGGCAGAGGAACAGAATCTTGTAAAGAAGTTTACAGAGAAGCAGTTAAACTTTGGAAACCAAACAGGAAATCTACACAGGCATTTCATTTACTTAGACAAGTCAGGGAAACTCCTAATCACCATACGTGATAATTACAAGAATTTCTTGTGGACCAGAAGCTGTAGTAATTAAGCCCTTTGCAAATATAATCTCTTAGTCCCTGCAACATACCTAGGTGTCATGTGTTATCTCATTCATAAATAATCAGGCTTAAAGAGATTAATTAACATTATCACATCATCTGTAACAAGAATTGATACTTGGAGAGATGTCAGGTTTGAGCAGCAACTGGTAAAAACAAATATAATAATTATAATTAATAATAAAAAGAACTAAAATTTATTCATATATTTGGGAACTTTTAAGAACAAATGTGATGGGAGAACACCAGAGCAAATAAGGTGTCAAAGCCATTGGTATGAAGGACCAAGGTGTCTAGGTTGGATGTTGGAGATGGAGTTACAGCCAGGAAGAACTGACCTGAATGAGGTTTAAATGGGGGTGGTCAGGTGGAGTGGAACTCCGAGACCCGTGGGAGCAGAGTGAGTGATGCGCTTAGGATTCAGAGGTAGGGCAGTTCCTGGTAAATTGAACTTCAGGGTATGACCCCAAGAATTTGTTAACACCAGATAAATTGGGCATTTGCTTTTTATGAAGACAATGTAGAAAACATCCACGAGTAACTTCTAAGTTAATGTATGTGCACCTTGGACTGCCTAAGGTTGGTTTTTAAAAGTAAACATTAATTATAACATTTAATCAGGTAATCAACTCAGTAAAGGTAAATCTGGGTGAGTAATAATCTTGGAAATCTATTAAACTTCTCTTTTGCTTTGTTCTTTCATGCTAACCTTTCAGTGTATTTTCTCTCCCAAGAGGTATGTAGGTAATAGTGGAACAAATAGACTCCCATTTCCTTTTCACAAGGTAAAAGAGAACATTATAAACTAGTTCTGATTATGGAAGAGGCCAAGGACCACTTATAGAAATAATGAAACAGATTATTCAGTTTACTATAATTCGAAGAGAATGAGAAGAACCTCATGACCCATTTTTCATACTTGATTTTCTTGCCATGCCTAGCAGGTGCTATTAAGATGCTGCATACATATTTAAACTTATTGTTTGTTTCCCCCAAAGTACAGAGGAATTGAAATTAATTTGAATTTTTTCATTTGAGTTTTCTCCTTGATTAGATATAGATAGCCATTACAGATCTGGGGGGCGGGTGGCCCACCATGCGCTGCTGCGTCCCGTCTGCTCATTACTCATATCTTACCACCAAATGAAAATGGATAAAAAACAAGGAATAATCACTGCCTCCACTTAAAGTTAATTTTCCTTTTCTTAAGTTATTAGTAAACTGAGTCATCCTTTAGTGATTCCCTATGGTAAAAATTCATAAAAGCATAAAATTAAAAGCGATACATTTACTGAATGTTTTCGTGGTGAATTTTTAGAGGCTCATTATGAATTTATTTTATTAGCTCTCTTTTGGCTTTCTAAAATGAAATATCAATGCCTACAAATGTATGGACTATACATGTAAATTGCAAAGCATAATACAAACATACCACCTATTCAGCTTAAGAAATTGAGCAGGATCTTTGACTTTTAAAATAACTTGTGCTTCCTGCTTCCCTGTCAGAAGTAATTAGAATAAAAAGTTTTTTTCATTATTCCTATAGTTTCCTTATTGCTTTAAAAAAGTACCTGGGGAGGGCTGGGATTGTAGCTCAGTGGTAGAGCGCTTGCCTCGCATGCATGAGGCCCTGGGTTCGATCCTCAGCACCACATACAAAGCAATAAAATAAAGACATTGTGTCCATCTACAACTAAAAAAAATTTAAAAAAAAAAAAAAGTACCTGGGGATGTACCCTTAAGTAAAGGACTAGATATTTGATTGATTTTTGGCATCAGAGAAGTGACCTTATAATATATACACATATATGATATTATATATATACAAATATATATATGAGTGTATATGTGTGTATATGTGTGTGTGTATATAAGGTGAACTTATAGTGAACTTATACTTATTTTTCCATTCATTGATGTGTGTCTGTGATTCATCCATATTGACACATTTAGCAGTATTTCATCTTTTACACCGTATAGTTAATCTATTTTATGAATAGACAACAGAATATAGATCTGCTCTGTGTAGATGGATATCTGGATCCATGTTTTTGCCATTTCATAGACTGCTATTAGCAACTTCCACTCTGTGCTCAGTGATATGAGTTTCTGTAGGGTTATTACCTAGGAATAGAATATTGCTGGAATATCCTATAGAACTAAGATCTTACATTCCATAGAAGTTATCAAAAAGTGGTACTCTCCCTGGATATGTAAATTGATTTATTCTACTTATTCATGGATGATTAGTAATATTGTACATTTTTAAAACTTTATCAGTTTGTTAGATGAAAAATGGAATCCCAAAATAACTTTGATTTTTTTAAAAATAATTTTTCTTATTACTGGTGTCAAATTATTTTCCTTATGTTTATTGGCATAAACTTTTCCTTTGCTGTGGAATGTACATTTTCTATCAGATTATGATTTTTTCTTACTGAATTGTTGGCATTCGTTATTCACAAAAGGTATTAATTCTTTGTCAGTTTAGGGACTTGCCTTTTTGTTCACTTTACTATAACTTCTAGAGAACAAAAGTTCTGACTTGCAGAATTTCTTGAGCCTTAATTTGTTTTTGTCTTATGTAAACAATGTTTTCCTACCTTAAGGCAGTTAAAATATTTTGTCTACTGAATGAGATTTGCCTTTCACCCTTAAATATGCAATGTATTGGGAATTGATTTTTGTATATGACAATAGGTATAAAACTAACTTCATGCAGAGCAAGGTGATGCACTCATGTGACTTCAGTGACTCTGGAGGCTGAGTCAAGTTTGAGGCCAGCCTTAGCAACTTAGCAAGGCCCTGTCTCCAAATAAAATATAAAAAGGGATAGGAATGTGGTTCAGTGGTAATATGTCCCTAGTTTCAATCCCCAGTACCAAAAATCAAACAAACAAAAACAAAAACAACAACCAAAAAAGAAACAAAATTAACTTCATCGTTTTCTGTAAGGGTAAAGTTTCCCCCTCTCCTCGGTTGATGTGTCATTCCTTTCTCACTGAATGGGTGACATGTCTTCCTCAGCTACCCTCTGACCTCAGAGTTGTTGCACCTGCTTTTCTTCCTTCCTCAGGCAGCAGCATCTCCTTCAGGATTTTTCTCTAAAGTCATGTTTTCATTGAGGTGATATTTGACTATTTATATGGACAACCTGAAGCTTCCCTAAAAGTTTACAATCCTCCTTCTCCATCCCTCTTTGAATTAAAGATTTGACTTTGTATAGATTTTCTTGTTGGTATATTTTATATTGTTCTCACTATGACATAAGCACAGTGAGGAAGGAGCATTTTGTTACCCAGAACTCCAGAGCCTAGAAAAATACCTAGCACATAATCAGTGCTCAGCAATACACATCAAATGAGTGGATGAATGGACATACTCCATTTTGAAAATGGATCTGCTTATGGGCTTTAGGTGTTTTTCATTGTTCTGTTTTTCTCTGGGTGAGTACCACTATCATGATCTACAACTTTGTAATTAGACTTGAATTCTGACAGGGCATCCCTCTTCATGTTCTCATTCTCTAAGGGTGGTTTGTATATTCTAAATAATTTCCTTCCCCCATGTAAATGTTAAATGATCCTATTAAGTCCCATGTAAAGCCCTCTTGCTGTTTGGTTCCCATTGTATCTACTTGGTTCAATTTGGAGAGAACAAAGGAACATTTGTTATTTAGAATCTATCCATAAATATGTAACCTCTCACTTTAATTCTTTCTTTTGATATCTTAATTATATCTCTTAGGTTGTGCACTACTTGATAAATGTTGTTTCTGCAGACATGGCTATGTTATTCAGCTTCTTCAATTAAATCAAGAAGCCCTTATCTTTGAATATTGACACTGTACATTCTAAAAATTAAATCATAAAAATGAATTTTGATGTGAAGGTAAGTTTTTGAAGGAAATCAGTAATCATAATTCATCAGAATTTTTCATTTAGTTATGAGATGAAAATCTTAAAAGAAGAACCTAATTAAACTACTGAGAAGACTTAAGGAGAAAAGCACTTTGCTTTCTAACTTAGTGTTCTCCCACTGTAAAACCTTACATGACCCTTCCTGACCCCAGAAAAATTCATTAGCTCTTCCATTGTGTTTCTGACTATGAACCTGCTCCACAGCAATTACCGTAACATTGTGTTGTGTGGTAATTATACACATCTCTCTTCCCTACTAGCTGCACACTCATGGAGACCAGAACTTTCTCTTATCCTTGTCTCCCCAGGCTCCATCATGGAGCCTGTCATAGAGAGTGTAGATACAGTGAGCTGTTAAACTTGGCATCTACAGGACTGAGTAGAATCTGCTTTCAGTAAAGTCTTCAGAAACTGCACAGAAATTAGCCTGTATGATAATCTCTTTCCTCTGAATCCTCTGTCTACTTGAATACTGATGTCCCATCCTCTGCTAGTTCTACTGTCACATCTTTTTCATCTGCCATCCAAGAAACATTAGTAATCTGTCAGAAATCAGTTTTTAGTCCACTCTTTTTCATCTTTATTCAATGCCTATACATAGCCTACACTGCTGTGTCCTCAGTGACATCATGACTGCTTTAATTTATAATGTCAACACTGAAAATTCTTGTAAACTTTTGTAATTTATTTCTAATGTTCTACACATCTATTGTATATCTCATAAAACCTGCTATTGGCACATAAAATTCAGTAGGTTCCTAGTATAAACTCGTTATTTTCCTTCTTTACCTACCATTTTGGAATTTCCTATTCTTCTTTATTCATGTGATGATCGATGTTGTTTTTACCCATTCAGTGACCCAAATGAGAAGAATCAGCTTTCTTTGGGGCTAACTTCAAATATATAATGCTACTAAAAATCCTTCCCCAGTCTTTCCTTTAATTTCCCATTGCTGCTTTCTGAATCACAAAAATTCAGCTCAGCTTTTGCCATCACCTCCCAATTTTCTTCTTGGCACCAGATTGAACTTCTTCCTTCACGTTCTTGTCCAAATTATTACTATTAACAAAATAAAATATCTTAAAATGTGCTCTAGAGCTGAATGACTCTTATAATATTGCCAATGATAAAAGTTCAAATTCATAAGTAAATCACATGGACACTTGATGGACATATCTATCTCATGACTTTTGTCTCTTAAACATACGCTGGTCTCCATTCATAGCTCTATTTTAGGTGTTCACTGATATATTGTTTTATAACTTTACATAAGTTTCTGTTTTTTACCTAAATTAGTTTGTACTCATCCAGCTCAAATATCATCACTCATCCAAAGTAATCCAGGACACCCCCAAACTGAGTAATGGATGAACTCATCTTCTCTGGTCCTATGGCAATTTACTTTCATCTTTATTTCAACACTTGCTAATCAGAACTTAAAAATTACATGTGTTTATCCTTCATTCTTCTGAGTTCCTTCCTAGAGCTCAGAACTATTTGTTTTTGGTTGCTATACTGCCCTAGAAGTTAGATTGCACATTCATCCTTGAACAGACTCCAAAGAGATCCAGCAAACACTTTGTCCATCCGGTGGACATCTTTTCCCTCTTGTTCACCCCGATCAAATCCTTTGTTCTTGCAAGATGACATGTTCAGCCCCTTCCTTAAAACCTTGCTAATGTACTCAATCTCCCCAAATTCTCTTCAATTCATTGTTTTCACTTTTTTTTTTTTACCATTAACTGATCTCTTACTCAGCAATCAATACAAACTAATTTAAATGGTTCTATATTTCATCATGATCTTAAGCATTGAAGATAACAACCTGAAAGTTTCTCTCACCTCTCTGGCCCTCAGTATCTGGAGGGTGATGCACTATAAAAGCCCAATATCCTTATGGATCCTGAATGTGATTGGTTCTGTTTCAAGCGTTGTGTGTATTGTCTCTTTGAAGTATTCCACTACTCTTTTGCAAGATGGAAAAAATAAAATTAGTAGGTGACTATTCTGGCAGGTCAACCCAGATGTGTCTGCCTGAACATGTATTTCCCGGTACCTATCTTCTTTAGAACCAGTTTCATCTCTTCATTTTGCATGCTCAGCTATCCACTTCAGCCATCAGCTTGAACCCTCTGTTGATTTGACTTGACTTGACTTCTGTATTTATATGATAAAGTACAAATGTTTATAGGAACTCTTGCCAGGTTGTGTCATGCAGTTCATGGTCTGTTCCTGTTGAATGTTTTGGAATTGTTTGAAATTCAGCTTAGCAGCCTGACACTTGATCAGTGGTGTATTTTCCTTAAGAGTTACCAACACAGCCCGAGAAGCGGCAGGAAGCCAGATTTTATTTTGTCAAGTAATTAGCAGAAGTCTTCAGTACTACTAAGTACATTTTTTTAATTGTGATCCCATTTTTTTATGTTTTTTCTTAAGCCAGGAATCCTTTACAAAATAAAATTGTTATCCAGAAAGATCTGGAAAATTAGTTTAGAAAGTTGACTTAAAATACAAAGTAAATTCAGCGACGGAGGAGGATGAATATGGAGTTTTAGCTGTCATGTATTATTTTCATGATGGAAGGAATTGCATATTCCAAGAAAAGGAAAAACAACTCTTAAGAGTTCCCAGAAGATTTCAGAGGAAGTACCATGATCTTAAATCATGTGCTCACTGTTAAAATATTATTTAGAAGGCTGATTATTTAAATGGAATAGTTTTATGGTCAAATATGAGCCATGATAATCCTTTACCTGCAAATTTTAATTTATAGGGGTTAGATACTAAGGTATTTGGGATGACTGTTCATTTTTAGTAGCCAGGATTACTTTTCTTTGGATTTATTATTTGAAACACATTTAGGAATATAGCTAGTTTCATTTCAAAATGACATGAAGATCATACATACACAATTTCTTTTCTCCCGAGATTTCTTTGAGATAAATGTAAAGAAATACAAAAAGAGACCTAGCTGTAAGCGGGCAGAGGTGTTTTTGGTCCCCACAAGATGAAAGCTTTAAACATTTCTGGGAACCAGAGGGAAGGTAAGAATGCCTGGGGAAGAAAAGTAGAGAAAAATATGAGGTCAGAAACCAGGAGAAGGTGTGGAATTCGGGTCTGTAGGTGGCATGGTAGGTGAAAAAACCACAAGGCAGGAGAAAGGTAGCCAGAAAATGTGAGGACTGATCAAAAAGAGACAAAGTTGTTTCATATTAAGATAAAAATGCATTATTTATAAAAAGTAAAGGCAAAAAAGAAACAATAGCAAAGTGTGGTTTCTATTAAACTCGAAAATAAGGGAGTTTCAAGCAGTTCATGGATAAAAAGAAAATATAAGCTACTGAACACAAAGCTAAAATGTTCTCTTTTGAATAAGCCAAGATTTATAGTACTTGGAGCCATAGAAAAAGAAATATCATCACATTTCTAGAAAAAAGACAACAATATTGATAAAATCACAACAAAGATGATATTGTATATTTTCAAGTTTTAGGGTCATTCACAAACAGTGCCTGGAAAAATAGGTTGCAGTTAGAACCCATGACCACTTGGCCATGACCATTTGGCCTTCATCATAATTGATTCAAACTTCTAATTCAGTTCAACTGCATATTAGTTCCTTTAACAATTTCTGTTAGAAAATTGTGAACATTTAAAAGTGTATGCATAGATTAGAGAATCATAAGAATTAGAAATTGAGGGAAATGAAAATATAAAAAACTATGTATATTTGTAAAATAACAATAGCATGTTCACATTGATAAAATTTTGAAATTTTACATAGAGGAGTATAGAAAGAAAAATAGTGATCATATATACATTTTAAATCCTCATCTTAGTGTGCAGAGGATTAAATATATTAGTATATGATATACAGTGATATCAATCAGCAGGAAAAAATTCTCATAATAATAACGGTAATAATAAAAATATCTAACAATTCATCTGAGAATCTGAATGGAAAGTTTTGCTTTTCATTTTAAACTGTTTTGTACTATGTGATTTATTACCATGTGTGCATTATTTAATGAATATAACAATAGAAAAGAAATTATAGTACAATGTATTCCAAGAGTCCCAATGGGAGAAGACCTTCAAGTGCATGGAAACTATAAAATGTGCTAGGAAGTGCTCAAACTGAGAGAATAATTTCTTAAATCACTTATTCTCATGTTCATGTTCATGTTCATGTTCATGGGAAAGGACCTGGGATCCCCCAGCCTCTTTGGGTCAAGAGAAGAGAGGCTTAAATTGTTACAGTTTATGATCTAGTTCATGCAATTTATACTGCAGTTTATAGCATAATGACAAGCCTTAATAGTTCAGAGCACTGAATTGTAGATATTTCAAAATCTTTTCCATGTATTTGACAATGGTAGACACCAACGTTGTCTGTACCTTCATGGTTGATATTCCTAGGTAATAGATCTCCTTCACCTGGAGTTCAGGTGGACTCCATCTTTAGAATTTCTTGAATTTCTAGATGGCCTTGACTTCAACTTTCCCAGTTTGGAACATCTTATTGACCACTTGGCCTTCATCGTAGTTGATTCAAGCTTCTAATTCAGTTCAACTTCATATTAGTTCCTTTCACTTAAGTTCTTAAGAAAAGTGTGTGAGTGAAACACAGGCTAGAGAAAAATAGGGAGAGAAGTGAAGGAGCAATTTTGCAACCCTTAGGGGACTAAACATAATCTACAGTGCAATGAAAGTGAGTCAGTGTTTGGAGATGCTGTACAATAGCCTGTTCGCTTTGCATTGTTTTGGTTGAATTTTCTCTGCCTGCTTTTGTCTTTGTGTTTTCTTTTTAATATTTTTTTAGTTGTTGATGGATCTTTATTCATTTATTATTTATATGTGGTGCTGAGGATCGAAGCGAGTGCCTCATGCATGCTAGGCAAGCGCTCTACCACTGAGCTACAGCCCCAGCCCTGTCTTTGTTTTCTTAATGTGCTTGCATTTCTGCTTCCTGATGTACCAACCCACAAGGAACCCAGATGCACATGCAGGTTTTAGATCAAGTTCAAAAGTTCAGTTACCTGCTCACAAGTTGGAGAGTCAGTGTGATTTATAGGAAGAACACTGGATTTTAATATACCTAGATTTAAATCCTGGAGGTGCCTGGTAATATACAAGTGACTATGGAAAATCATTGAACCTGGCTATTCCTCAGTTTTCATTTCTGTCAAATGATGGTATTACTGTATGCTTTATAGATTATAGATAATTTTCCTAAAAGTTTGGATTGTGGATTATTTTCCTAAAAGTTCATTAGTGGAAAAGAAAACATTGGTTTCCTCAGAGAAAACCTGTTAAGCAAAGAATGTGATTCTATCACTAGGATTTTTTACCTGTGTTTCCCAACCCTCCCTCCCCCTACTTTAAACATTATGTGAATTTGACTTGTTTGGAACTCTGGCTCTATACCTTAAATAAACTCCCACGTCATTCCCTGTGTACAGCTAGGGTTGCAAATCATCAGCTTAAGTACATGGTGCTTTAAAAAATCATCAGTGTTGCTTTGTGTATACGCTGTTTACTTTAACTATATATATCCAAGCCCAAACATAGATAACCTCAGATGACAAAAGCTTCTTCCACAAAGTTGTGCAATATAGCTTCCACTAAGAATTATATCTTAGACTAGCTTTTCCTCCTTAAAATGATTGACTGTCACTTGGAGTGGCTATTTTTTGCATCTCTAATTACTTCAACAGTAAACCATTATTGGACACTTTCTGTGGTCAGGTACTTGTTTTTCAAAGACAAAGAAAATATACTACCTCTGTGCAATTTAGGGAGGGGAGAACTCTGAGCATGTCAAGTAGCAGGTGGTAAATGTCACAACAGAATATACAGGGTATGGCAAGGACTCATGGGAGAGGGACACAGCCCAGCCTACTCAGAGGCTAGAGAAGTCCTCTTACATTTGGAGGAGTAGACACATGTAAAAAATGAGTAATAAACGTTTAATAAAGGTAAGAGCCTTAGAAAAAAATGAGACAGAAAACTACTCTGGATTGTGCAAGGGGTTGCCAGCAGGTCTCTATTAGTGGAGCCGAGTGTTTGGGGAAGGAGGAAGACAAAAGTGAATCCAGAGATGGAACTGAGCTCCTTCGGGAAGGCACTCCTTGCCCAAAAGAAATTCCCCTGTAGCCAGAATTTCACATTGCTGGTCACATGAAATAGGTTGGTAGGCCATCGTCTATGGGGGGAGCTACACTTGCCTATACTTCAGGCAAGGAGAAACAAAATATTTCAAGAAAATGTCAACTCTAGCTTGAACACAAAATCAAAGATATCGATGCCAAATTTTACAAGTACTGAGAAACTTTCTCCAAGAAATTGGTGGATAAATTACTAGCATAAAAATAGGTACATAAATAATATACCTACAGATGCACCTACAGACATGTGCATTTGCATTTTTCAACAAAACGTCAAACTAAGCAAGGATATTTTTGCATCTGAATTGTATATATGTATGTTATCTTAGAATTTCCATGTTGGACAAAATATAGATTCCCTAGAAAGAAGACTTTTGTGTAAGAAGAGCCCTTCCACATATCAGTATACTTTCTCAAAGGCATTAAACAGTTACCTAAACAAAGAAACAAGTATGCAGAGAAGCAAGAAAATAATGGACAATTCAAATCCTTTAGCTCAAAATTTGTCTTTTATGATCTAACTGAACAATTAAAATCAGGATTATTGTTCCTGGAACTCCTACTAATGTACTGTTACTTAATTATTCCATTGAATATAACTTTCCTTTCTGAGAATTCAAAGTTCTATGCATGTTGTTTAGTAAAGATCTGTATTTAAGTGGTACTCAGCTTATTTCTATTCTCATCTATCAATTCCTTCTGCCTGTTTTTTTCTTCCTATATCTTTGAGGATCACAGAATTCTTTGAGGTTAATATTGATCATGCTGGCAAGAGGGTCAGGCAAGGAATGGTCTTAGTGATTCATTGATTGTTCAGACTTTCCTGTTCAGTCATATAAATAAGAAAACTGATTCTAATTTGCAGTTTTCTTTTGACAAAGACATCTAAAATTAGATGAGTAAAATTTTACAATGGTTCCTAGACTTCTATAACTCATTCCTTTTTGTAAGAGTTGAATTGTCTCTTAAAAAGATGTTGAAGTCCTAACCCCTTAAGAATGCAATCTTATCTAGAAGTAGTATTTATTTATTTACTAACACTTTTTGTTATTGGGGATTGAACACAGAGCTTCATGCATCCTCACAAACATTCTGTCACTAAGCTACATCCCTACTCCTTTTTATTTTGAGACAGGGTCTTGCTAAATTGCAGAGGCTATTCTCAAACTTTTGATCCTCCTGCATCAGCCTCCCAAGTCACTGGGGTTATAGGTCTGTGCCATTATGCTCTGCTGAAAGTAGGGTATTTTAAAAGTGCTAAAATTAAAATGAGATAATTGGGGTGAGCTGTAGTCCATTACAATTTATGTCCTTAGTAAAAGGAAAAATGTGGACACAGAGACAGACATACACAGGGAAAATACATTGTGAAGTCAGAAGAGTGGAGAGCTATGGCTACAAGCCAAGGAGTGCCAGAGATGGCTGGCAAAACATTAGAAACCTGGAAAAGGCAAGGAGGGAATCTTCACCACAGGGTTCAGTGGAACATGACTTTGCCGACACCTTCATTTTAAATATCAAGCCTTGTGAAGAACCTCAAGAATTGTGAGATAATTGGTATCTTTTGTTTTAAGCCACCAAGTTTATGGGTCTTTGTTTTAATAAAACTGGAAAACTAATATATAGTTCAAAATATTTTTAAATAAATAAGCATTAAAGGCCAATTAACAGATGACTTTCACATTCTAATTTTTTCAAGTCAAACTAAACAAATAGTAAGTCCCTAAATCTATTAGTACTGTGATTTTGTAAAAGAAAGTTAACAATAGAAACACAGAAAAGACTTATTTCAGAATAAGAGAAAAATACTTAAAATTCATCCATCTGGAATATATGTACAAACATATATTGTCTTTTCCTTTATTTTCACTTCATGACACAGCAGATTTCAAAACCTGGCCCAAATTTCAGTGACCTACCCAGGAACCAGGTGCATTTTGGACTTTTGATTCACATGGTAATAGAATGGATTTATACAGTGGATTATTTTGCTCATTCAATAATGCCATGTTCTTCGGAACATTCATCTAAATGAAGTCCCAACCTTAGAATTGTTAGGTTTAATAATCTTAGAGGATATTCTGAGACCAATCTTGAAGATCATTGAGATGCTTGACTTCTTGTTATATAGACAGTGTAGACTTTCATTGCCTTGAAGGAGATTTTGCAAAGTAAGAAATAGGATTTTGGTCAAAACATTTGACTCAAAATAATACCCTGTGTATACTGATAAGATTTCAAGAGTGTCTAATTTGAATCCTAGAGTCTACTCCACAAGAACTATTAGGACAATCAGGTAAACTTCATTCTTTAAAAAAGACTTTTGTCAAGAAAAAATCTTATTGCTATATTACTGAATACGGAAACCCATTATTAGAATGAAATAACTCTTATACCTTCTAGTTTTTTTTTTCCAGAAAATGATTTTCATTTCTCAAAAATGAATGTAGCTTTTCTCATTTGTAAGGTGAGAAGTATCAATGAGTACTCACTGGATCCCAGGGAAGGGAATGAGGATCACAGGAGATATGAACAAAGGTGAAGCATTGGCTCTACCCACTGGAATTTCTACCCAGAGATGATTTCTAAGGTTGTGTCCATGGTTGAAATAATACACTGCGTTGGTAATGATTCTGTTCCTAGTTTAAAAATGTTGGTGTGCAGGTATCTCTGGGCATTCCATGACAAGGATATAATATTATTGCAAACACATAAATGATCCTAAGTTAAACACATAAATGTGTTTAAAACACATTTATGTATAAACACATAAATGATCCTAAGATACTTCCTTTGCATAAACACATAAATGATCCTAAGATACTTCCTTTGAATTTGCTATGGTTGACTTTATGAATCTACTTACAGAACATTAGGGAACATAGCCATGGCAGAAAACTACTGACAGTGAAATTTTTTTTGCATTTGGACATGTTTCAAGTACTTGGAGAATATCCAAATGCCTTTGCTCATTTGAGTTCCAGCGTTGGTTTTCTGAACAAAATCATCTCCTCTTCAACTGATCAAGGGCCCACTATGGGTGGCAACTTCTGTTCAGGAAGATATTTTATAGGAAACAAAGGTCTGATTTTGACTCCTGCAAGCGTAGATGATAGAACCTGATAATCATTGCTCCATTGCTTATGTGACAATATGTGATTATGCTTGGTGGCTTGTGGGGAGAGATTCTGATCTCAGAATTGGTATTTTGCATCCAATATTATATTGTGGAGTCATTTCCACATACCTTTGCTTCTCGTGAGTTCACTCTACCTCCTTAGCCTAAGGAGGTAGTGTAAAACTTGGTGAACACAAGTTTTCCGACTGCTATTGTTAACACTAAGACTGACACTGTTTTGATATCAGACTTTGGTGATGTTCTATTTATTTAGCAACTCAGTCAACAGATATCTACCCCTTGGTAAGTGTGAACTACTGTGCTAATGGCCAGGAACCAAACAGAGCCAACCCTCCCTTGACTTTACACTGTTAGGAGAGACAAGTCAAGAGACATCTTCAGGTGGTATGGTGGAGTGTTGTATGAAACGGGTGAGAGGACCTAGCCCAGTTGAAGGTGGTCAGAAGATTCGACTTGAGACCTGAATGCCAAGGGATGATGGGTGAGAAAGTATGTGGCTGAAGACTGTCCAGTTAGAGGAAGAGGAATGTGCAAGATTTGGCTTTTCCCCTTCCTGTATTTATGTGATCTATACATGTCATATTTTCTACTTTAGTTTATCCAGTCATTAGACTGGGCTTGAGCTGACTAATGAGATTGGTGGAAATGGCCTCCCCCTAGCTGGATGAATGTGTGTGTTAAACAAGCTCACACCTGTCATTGGTGCGAGCTGGGCAGAAGCAGAGGACCCATGAGACTTGGTGTGTACAGCTATTAAACACTACCTCATGCAGAGCTGTGTCTTGTTCTTGGTTGACTGGTACTCCCATTAAATTCCCTGCCAATTTACATCCCATTGCAGAGAGAATAAAAGCATTTTTCTAAATTATTTTGCCTCATGTTTGATACTGAATGATTGACGCTCTTTTTTTTAGATGTAAAGTTGTTCTTTGTATGACAAATACTAGAATAAAATCCCACATTCATATTACTTGGAATTTTACAATTGTTAATATTTTGTTTTTTGTTTGATGTATTTTTTAAAAATGAAACATGGATGTAGCTATGGACCTCTTTAGCTACTGCACTAGTCCTTATCTTAGAATTCACAAAGGCAACAATTATTAGGAACTGGGTATACACTGTTCCTTGTGTACTAATTCTCATACTTATGTATAAATGTACTTTTTACACTTGTAAATACACATCCATAATTTATGAAATTTTAGTATGTGTGATTATTACTGGCTTTTGTTATAAAATATCCCAGACATATAGGGATAGAAGGGGATAATCAATAGTTACATATCTATCACTTAACTTTTGCAGTTATCAACTTAGGACTTATCATGTTTCATCTGTATTCCCCAATCGCTTACCTGCTAAATCTTTCAATTAATTTAAAGCAAATCCCAGTTGTAATATCACTTCCATGGTATCTATTTCACTTATTTTTTTCCAATGATAATGACTTTTAAAATATAAGCATAACTATTTATTATAATTAAAAACTAAAATATGATTCCTATTATAAAAATCTAATTTTACATTCTTCTAATTGTCTACTAATATTTATTGTACACTTCATTGGTATCAGGATCCCCAGAAGCTTCAAGTTTTGGAGTTGGTTGGAATATCTTTCTAAAGTATCTTTAAAGTTATATATCTTCTCCCAGCTGATTTTTAGCAGTTTATTTATTCAAAATATCTTGTCATTTGTTCTGTTGTTTCCCACAGTTTGAATTTACTGAGCTTATTGATCTAGAGACTTTTAAATTATCTTTGTGTTCCTCTCTTTCCTGCAAGCAGATCATTACACCTGGAGTCTTGGTCACATTCAGGTTTGACTTTTTTGACAGGACTTCGTCCTGGGTGGGTTGACACTTTCTCCGGAAATGCCTGCTCTCTGATCTCTTTCTGTTCCTGAGCAATAATCAATGGTCATTGCCTAGATGCATTGTTTCTTTGAGTAGTGAAATGTTCCTGGCTTGATTTCCTACTCTGTTTTTTGGTTTTGGGTATGTGATTGTTTCAGTGTCTATTGTCACATAATACGTATTCTTCTACCTCTTGTTTTTCATTTCTCTGAGCCGGCAAACAAATACATAATGAGTTCCTTATAACTTCTGTATGATATTCTATCTTATTAGGTTTTGACCATGCATTATCTCTTCTATGGTGGGCTGGAATTTTTTTTGGTTTTCCGTTGTCTTTGCTCACACGGACAAAACTGCAGGGAACCTCCTTGTGGTCTCTGGTTGCAGATGAACCAGGGTTTCTCCAGAAACTCATTGTTTAGGTCATATGTTGGGTTCATTTTCAGTATTCCTCGGTGCTGCCAGGTTTGCCCACTTCTCCCAAGTCCTTGTCTATACCTAATGTTGTCAGACTTATTTTTGCCAACCATCTGGATTAAAAACTACGTCCTTGTTATTTTAAAGTTCATTTTTGCAGTAACTAGCACACTTACATTTTACTGCTCATTCATATCTTTTCCTCTACAAGTTGACTTATAGTAAGCACTGACCTTTTTTTTTTTTTTTTGCCATTGATATTTATCTCATTTTGTGGGGGGGAAGGGGTACCAGGGATTGAAATCAAGGACACTCCGCCACTAAGCCACATCCCCAGCCTTATGTTGTATTTTATTTAGAGACAAGGTCTCACTGAGTTGTTTAGCACCTCAAATTTGCTGAGGCTGGCTTTGAACTCGTGATCCTCCTGCCTCAGCCTCCTGAGCTACTGGGATTACAGACATGTGCCACCATGCCTGGCAGTATTTATCTTTTACATGGTGATTTCTGAAACACCTCTTTATGTCTGGAGCACATAATCTTTGATTTATTTAGATGATACAGACATTTCCATCTTTTCTTGTTTAAGCAAATTTACTTTTCTTAAATTTGCTCATGAAAGGAAAATAGAGTACAGTGGTTAAGATTACAGGCGACCGAGTTAAGATTCTTGGAATTACATCACAGTTCTGGAAGTGCCTAGTTGAGAAATCCTAATTCGGTTACTTTCATGTCTCTGTGCTTGAAACTCTCATATGCAAAAAGGGATTCAAATCAGTAACCAGCTCCCAGGGATGTTGTGGAGACCTAGTGAGTTATGGCACTGAGGTCCTTCTGGATGGGACCTCACACATGCAAGTGTCTGGTGTAAGTTAGCTATCATTATTTTCTCCACATATAATTTGAACTTTAATGTAGTTGAGTTCATTCATCTCTTCCTGGAGAGCTGTGGATCACATGGGCCCTTTGAGCCATCTGTCTACTCTTTCTACATTTCTGCTGCTAGGAAGGATCCATGGTGATTGCTATCATTGCTATGGCATAACAGTAACAGAAGCAGCTTCACTAATGAGTTATTTCTGTGTCCCTGGACAGCACTGGTTCCATAAGCTCCCAACAGAATTCATCAGCCCATCAGCTGTCACCATCATCCCATTGTAGAGTTGGGCAAACAGAGAGAAAAATTAAAAATAAAAGGACTAGCTAGTAAAACTAAAGAGATTTTATACTACAATTTAGCCATTTGTTACTTTCTATTTGGGAGGAAAGAAAAGGGTTATATTTAGAATCTCTCACAAAATACAAGAGGACAAAATATGATCACTGCGATTCAGTCCAGCTGTAAGATGCCATGGTTCTCAGGAAGCTATACATTTTAGGGATGATCTACATGGTGCTGTTGAAAGTTGCTACAACCTAAAGATCTGATGTCAGGACATAGTTAAGTGAATTAAGGTACATTCATGTAGGGAAACCACATGTCATGATTTGATTGATTAATATGAAAACCGAAGTTAGGTGAGTATTATTTTTATATATTAAGTGAAAAGGAAATACGCTTTCTGCATTAGGCTTACAGCTGTGTAAAGTTATGCATTTGAAGGTACACAGATGTACGGCTGTTTATAATAAAGAATCTTGAGCCAGGTATGGTGGTGCATGCCTATAATCCCAGCAGTTTGGCAGGCTGAGGCAGGCAGAGGATCACAGGTTTGAAGTCAACCTCGGCAACTTGGTGAGACTCTAAGCAAACTAGTGAGATCCTGTCTCAAAATAAAAATAAAAAGGGCTGGGGATGTGCCTCAGTGGTTAAGCACCCCTGAGCTGAATCCCTGGTACCAAAAAAAAACTAACAAACAATCTGGCCCATTTTGGTCCTCAATTCCTCTAACCTCTAACACTTGGAATTTTATAAGAACAGGAACATCTTTGTTTTCAAGGTGAGCTGCTTGGATCTTATCTGAGTTTATACTAATGAGATGACTCAGAATGAGGCCTTGTCACCAGAAACACTAACCAAGTGAATAGAGGACTAAGGCCCTGAGCCAAGCAATAGCAGCCCAACTGACAGAGAGTGAAGGGGACTGGAGATTGAATTCATTCAAGTGCCCAGTGATTCAATCCATTGTGTCTACACAGTAAACACCAATGAAAACTCTGGGCAACAAGCCTTAGAAGAATTTTCAGGTCTGGATGATTCCACAAGGAGAGAACTTGGAAATTCTGCATTTGGGACCCTCAGAGTGCTTGTCCTGTGGGTCTGTTTGTTTGGCTGGTTCTGATTTGTATCCTTTATACTAAAACCACAATCTTAAGGTTTGAGGTCTGCAAGTCATTCTAGCAAGTTATTGAAACTGCCTGAGACATGAGAACTCCCAGATTTGGGTCTGATTTGTCAGAAATGCAGGTAACTTGAGGACCCCTAAGCTTGTGGTTGGCATCTGAGGTAAGGACAGTCTTACTGAGGAATATGCCCTTCACCTGTAGAATGTACCCTGACTCTTGGTAGTTAATGCCAGAAAGGCATTGCAATATTGCAACACATATTTTGGAAACTTCTTTGGCATTCCCTGTTAAAATTTTACCTATGCATATTTTGCAGCATAGGGATTTAATTCCAGGAAATGTATTGCAGGGAAATGACTGCTACACTCCAACAAAGACATGCTCAGAAATACTTATTGTAACTTCTTCATGAAGATTCCAACAGGAAACATCCCACATGTCTATGAACAATAGAATTGGCAAGTGATTGTTATATGATCATACAGTGGAATACTAAATAGCAGTAAAAATGAACAAATTACTTGCAGACATGTTGAATGAAAGAAACTAGACAAAAAACATACATGCTACATATTTTTTATGAAGTGTGAAAGCAAGCAAAAATAATATATGGTAAAATTTCATAATGATGTTTATGGCTGGAGAGTGTTATTTGGCCAGGAACAAGATGAGGCACCCTTTAAGATGTTGGAAATTCTCTCTATTGAGTTGTTGACTATATGCATATATTTTTAAAATGTTTGCAAATGATATTCATAACAGTTTTGCATTTCCTTGTAAGTTACATATCCATTTAAAAAGAGAACAAAAATTGCAAGTTTCTCAAAAGGACAAATTTGATAAGAGTAAGATTTGAAATGTTTTTATTAGTGTTTTCTAATGTGTTAATGTAAGTAATATAAATCCAAATTTTACTCATTGGAGATTGATGTAATCAGTAACTAGGCTCTCTACTCAACGTCACTCAATACAAGAGAGTTGCAAATATCCCCACATACCTATATTTGGCAAGCTATCAAAACTGTTTATAGGTGATGAGGTCCTGCAAATTTGTAGCCAGTTATATATATCACAAAGTTTGATCATGGCATCCAAGAGAGTTGGGTTGCGGATATAGGGAGGCTTTGAAGTGAGACAGCTCTTCTACTTACTAGTAGTGTGATATTCAGCAAGGGACACAATGGGCTCCTCAGTCAGTTAGGTTAGAAATAATGCTTATAAACATCAAACATAGAGTGTCTGTAAATGTAACCTTTAGAATTATTGGTACTAGCCATTATTATATAGAAATATCAACTAGAAGAGACAACCTTTACATTCCTGGACTTCTAAACTTCCTGGCATTTAAGTTCTTATTCTTTGATTTAAAAACTGAAAGATACAATCATAATAGGACAGAGAAAGAGAGGAAATGCAAACTCAGGGTTAAAGCTCCCTCCTCTCCAAAAAATGAGCAGGAAATGCAAACTCAGGGTTAAGCTCCCTCCTCTCCAAAAAATACAACAGGCACCATAGAGAAGGGACTAGAGCTGGGCTGCTGCCCTTGAGACATGCCCCTTGCATGCTCATTTATAAATCCATTTAGCAGAATGCCCAGAGGGGAAGTGGTGAAAACCTCAGCCTCAGATAGAAATGCAAAGGTCCTTAAGCCCGAAATGAAGAAAAACATACTCATTTGGCTTTAAATAAGGCCATAGGCTGAGTTTGAAATTGTTTTTTAGTCTTGAGTTTGGGTAGGCATATCAGTTGATAGTGTACCATTCTTTGCTTTTATTTCGAGAAGGAACATGGATTTAGATATTCTACCCTTTAAAATATCCCAATTTTGAAATCAGACAAATATGTCATAAAAGACCTTATTGATTTTTGCCATTTCTTTAGTTTCTGATGCAGTGCTAAGCTATGGTAGAATGTGGCTGAAAGTTTTATGTACCCCAATTTCTATGTATTACAATTTTAGCTTAGTGTCTTTACACTGAAGCCTTTACTTTTTATTTGCATTTTTAAAAATGATTTTTCTTTTTCACAGATCACTATCATCTAAACTGCTTGTATGTAAAAAAATCATGCTGAATTTAAAAACAAAACAGCAAAATAAGACATATCGGCTACATATTATTTTATAAACTATATTAAAACAATTTTTTATTGTAGAGTGTCTCAGATTTAGTATTATGCACTGGGAATCTCTGGGCTCATATTTTTAATTTTCTACAACTTGTTTGATCCAAGAACCCCTCATATACTGGCCTCTATTAAGGCTGATTTTGCAGAAACTCTGATAATAATACATGCACATATAATGAGACATGATTGTTTTAACAGAACAGATCTATTGGTTTGTGAGGAGAAAAATCAACATATATGACTTTCTTTTAAGCAGAAAGTTTAACTATAATGGTAAATAATCATAAGATTAGGTGAAATGATCTAAATGGCTGTGTATATATCTGTAGATTTGATAATAGATAAAACTTTTTGTAGCATAGCATGTAATATTATTTAATTCAGTATTTAATAATGACTAGTATCAAGGCCTTCATAATTACTCATTGTAATTTGTTATATATGTGTATATATTAACGCATATAGTAGAGAGATTACTGTTTACTTTTATTGATAAAGGTGTTAACTTTTATCATTTTGTTGCACTGCATTTCTAAAATGATAAAAGATAATTACTTTTGGTGATGTAGTTGTAGTTTGTGAAATCCATCTTTAAAGTATAATTCTGTTAAGTGGGTTTTTTTTCCCCTTAAGTATACTAGGAAATAAAATTGTCTCTGAAGAAGAATACACCACTTTGCCTTTTGAAATCTGATTTTATAGGCACTGTGATCAGAACATCATTCAATTCAAACAAAAGAATTTAATCTAGAGAATATGTCACATTTGCATGAAGTGTCTAGTTCAAAATACCTCCTATACCAATTTGGATTGAATACAGTCACAGCTTCCCCAGTGTTATCAAAAGACCAAAATAATACCCTGCTCACCAATATATGATAAAACTCGGCAGTAGGTGTTTTTAGAGTGTGTCTTTGATATAAATATGCAGTACATTTATATTTCAAAGCATCATTATGAGACTTTACTATTTCTTAATGGGTTGTAGGCATAATTCGCCTTATCCTCTGAAAGAAAATAGCACTGTTTATACACAGAACACACCCAACAGGACCTGATAAGAACTTCCTCTAAACTGGTGTCCTCTTTCTGCTTTTAACTTTTTTTTCAGCTGATGACTGAAATGCTCTGGTGGTTGTTATAGAAGTCCTCGTGATGACATGTGAAAGGTGGTGTAAGAATAACCCCAGGGAGCAGGATGTGAGCCATTGAGACCATCCATTCACACACTTATGTAATACTGTCTCACACTCTGTGCATTGTTAATTTTAATTGGGTGGAAACGGGAATGAGGTGCAATTGAGGAAAAGTTTGGAAGCTGAGCTGGGATGGGAAAACTTGGCAATATGTGCTTCCCTATAGCAGGCCTATGCTAGGGGAAAGGGAGATTGTCATTTTAAACTGAATTTTCCAAGTTCATATTACAACCCTGAACTGAATTTAAAAATGAATTTAGATTTCAAGTTCGTTAAGAACTTCAAAAGATCATAGAAATTAATATAAAATATCCAAATGTCCATCATCTGACAAATGTGCAAACACTGTGATATGTTGGTACACAGGAACACCAGTCAGCAATAAAAAGAAGCACACTACTGAGACACACAGTGACATGAAGGATGCTGGACACAGTGACCATAGCTGTCTGATATCATTTATATAGACTTGGAGAAAACCAAAATCTTGTGACAGCAAGTATACCAGTGGTCTCGTGTTGGGAGTAGGAGACAGACTGACCTCAGAGTGGAAAGGGAGAACTTTTTCATTACCTGGAAATGTCCTCTGTGATCATTTTTGTGATGGAAGGCATTCATCAGATCCCACCAGCTTGTACATTTAATACTGGCCAATTTTATTATGTATATAAATATATAAAGCATACCTAATTTCAACTGATTGAAAAGACAGTATGGTAGAATTCAGGAGTAAGTAAGGATGGGATCCTACTCTTGGTATATACATGGAATTAACTAGAAAAATAATAGAGGCAGCCTGAGTTTGCTCCAGAATCTGGTCAAGGATTAATATGAGATGATAAATTCAAAGGGGAGGTGGACAGTAAAAATTATCAGACCCATGAGTTATTGGTCACTGTAACTGGTGAATAGGTAGCCTCATGCTTCCCACCTGGAAGGCATTTAATAAATGCTGGCTGCTATTTTTATTGTTGATATTGTTTAGAAGTATACATCAAAAGTGCCTCAACAACCTAATGAAGGAGATGTGAATGCAGAAGAGACAGAAACTTTCTCCTACCTACTCACAAGAGAAAGGCTGAGAGCCAACTAGTTCCAGTGACTGGAAGCAAACAAAACCAAGTGGAACTTATCCATGTCCTATTTAGGGGAATTAATAAACTTAATGTGGAACACAAGCTAAATATCAGGCATCATTTCTCAGATACCTTCTTAGCTTTTTAATGTATGTGTCAAGTTGTTTCTGTGCTGTCTCAAGTCTTGGTAGGATTCTCACCATAGCTTTGAATCTGACAAAAAGTTCCTAATTTTGTAGGCTTCCAACAGAAGTAATGGAGATAGGGGGAGAGAGAGAGAGAGAGACAGACAGAGAAATAATTGGGATAACTTTGAACTGTTTTGGGCCATATGTGAAATAGGTAGGTTGCCAACTATAAGACTGTGAAGCTCATGTCATCTTTTATCTTCACAGGCCTTGCAGTGTTGCAAACATAGTAGTCAATATCTATTGACTTCTTAATGCATACAGAACGAATTGTGTTAAGTACATTTCCTGAATTATCACATTGAAAACTTGTCACAACTTTCAGAGCCTGAGACAGGAGGATCACAAGTTTGAGGGCAGCCTGGACAACTTAGCAAGACCCTGTCTCAAAATTAAAAAAAGGACTAGGGATGTAGCTCAATGGTAGAGCACTCATGGGTTCAATCCCTAGTAACAAAAAAAAAAAAAGATCAAAGAGGTTGCAGAAAAATTAAGAAGGAGGTCAAAATTTTGATATGACTCTGTTGAGAATCATGCACATGGACCATAAGACAGCTTAGTGAGTGAACATTAAATTTTATCAAAAGTGGATTGCTGATATTAGGTTTTATTGTTGCTTGTCCTATCTTGGGATGGAATGGAGAGAGAGAACAGGCATCTGACTGAAACTCTCTAAACCACCAAATAAGTTCGTAAGATATCAGAATATATTAGATGGTCAATAAATGGTTGCTGAATGACTTAAATAACAACTCCATATGTGTCAATTCTTGGAAAGTGGATTTGTATGCTATATGTTTAAAGGCTAAAAGATTCCAAGCATAGCATAAGCTTAAAATTGATAATATTGTGTATTTACTTTCATAGTTGCTCAACTGACCAACTCTATTTAAAAGTCCATTCGGGGGCAATGATACAGGTTGCTGGCATTAGCAAGAACTCTAGTTTTGATAAACCTTTAATTATACTTAAGGACTATCTAACTGCAACAATTGTTAATCCTAAATTAGAAAAGCACTTAGTATGCAGACTCTAATGGGTACATGTTTCATTTCCTTATCATACTGAGCTTCAGGCTTATTGTTATCTATTTTTCAAGAAAGTAGAAATGCATTTTCTTAGAATAAAAATGGTCTTTATAATGTGAACAGTAGATGGAAGCTGTACAGATTGGCTCTTTAATGAAATAGGCAACATTCCAATGGAACTGACAAGCTTTATTTCTATTTGTTGTATTTTTCTCATTACAGATGGACCCGATTCAGAAAGCTGTAATAAATCATACATTCGGGGTTCCTCTTCCTCATCGAAGAAAGCAAATCATATCATGCAACATTTGCCAGTTGAGATTTAATTCCGATGTAAGTTTATCATTTAGTATTCACTAAAAAAGAAATGTATTATGCAGTTCTAATCTTCCAGGAGAAAATATTTCTTAAACATTTTTCTCCAGTAACTGAGCATGTCAAAATCCAAAGATGACATTTAACTCCATATATGCCTTAATTTGGTGGTTCATTATATTTGGTTGTTCACTAGAAAAATCACACATACATAGTCTTATATACTTGCTTTGGAATGCTAAATGTAGATAATAGGTTTGTTTGGGGAGAATAGTCAAATTTTGGACCAATGAAGTATTCAGTAGATTATACCTCAGAAATAAGGTAGGTACCAAAACATATTTCAAGGCCAAGATTTTATTTGTAAACTCTCTTAGACTTCCATGGAGGCCCCCAATTCCAGATCAGTTCTTCATTCTGGATTGTATTTTTTAGAACTCTCTGGTTAGTATCCTAGGAGTATTAGCAATTTAACAGGGAATCCTAAAGACCTCAAATTGCTAAAGTCCAAGAAGAAGAAAATGTAAGTAGAGAACATGATAGAAGGGAAAGATCTATGAACCTGAGCAGTGATTTTCAAGTTGTTCATACCATTTCTGCTTTTGATAAGAACCTGGTGGATTCTGGGTCCATCAAGGTGATACTAGTTTCCACTTGTGGCTGGTATGAAAAACCTATGACCCCCTTTGTACCCCAAAACCTGCTTGTGTGTGCACTTGGTCCTGAGAAATGCAGAAGAGACAAGTAATGTTAGTTCTCAAGGAATGGGAATTGTGCACCATTCAGACTATAGGCAAATATAAGACTCCATGCTGAAAAAATGGATCCCCTATCACCTTGCTCTAAGTTGACAGACACCGTGGAGATTCCCAAATAGATCAGGATGCCGAAGAATATTAAACCCACCCATATTTAATCTCCATAGCCAAATAGGTCTTTTTAGATGCTCAGGTGATGAGATAGAATATGAGGTAATAGGTATAGGAAAGAGATGTAGCATATAAAAAGTGGCTCTTTTGTGAGAACATTTTAATCTGTGTAAGGATGGCTATTGTCTTCCTCAAATCTACTAGCGCAATCAAAACATTCCTTCTGTTGGCTTAAAAAAAAAGAGAAGATTGCTTGCATAGCACCTGTCTTAGTCCATTTGGGCTGTTATAACAAAATACAAACTGCAGAAATTATTTCTCACAGTTTTAGAGAAGTCCAAGATGAAAGTGCTGGCAAGTGGTGTCTGGCAAGGGCCTGCTGCCTGGTTCAGAGATGGTGCATTTGCACTATATTCTCACATGGTGGAAAGGTGAAGGAGCGTTCTTGAGCCGATTTATAGAGGCATTGATCTTATTTGTGAGGATTCTGCCCTCGTGACCTCATCACTTCCTCAATAGCCCACCTTCTAATAGTATCACCTTGGAGATTAGGATTTCAATATGAGTTTTGTTTATAATAAGTAAACATTATAAACAAAAATGTAATATGACATAAGAAATATTAATATATATTCTCATCTTATTTCCTTGAAAAGAAGCACTAGCAACTTCTTTTGTTAATGAAATTTCAAGATGGCGTAGGGCTTGATATGTGTTCATTAGGGACAGTTGGCTTCTGTTCTCCTAACTTTGCTTTCAGATCTGTCTGGCATGTGGTTAAATTTTCCTTTAACCACAATACCTGAACACCTGGTCAAGGTATTCAGGGGATTTGGACTAATTGGTTTGACTCATAATTCCTTTAAAAAATACACAGAGACACACACTCTGATACTATTAGATACTATGGCCTTGACCCTTGACTGCATAGTTACCATGTCTATTGCTGCTATAACAAATTACCATATTCTTAGTGCCTTGAAACAACACAGATTTATTACCTTATAGTTCTGGAGGTGAGAAGTCTGAAATAGAGCACAGTGATAAAATCAGGGAGTTGGTGGGGTTCATTCCTTCTGGAGGCTGTAGGTGAGAATCCAGGACCTTTGTTTCCATCTTCCAGAGGTTGCATACATTCCTTGGCTTGTGATCCCTCCCACATCCAAGAGAGCAATGACAGGTTCTGCCCTCCCTTGTCATCATTCTGCCTCTTGCTCATCTGCCTCTCTCTTCCACATTTACAGACCTTTGTGATCACAATGGATGACTAAGGATAATTTCCCTATTTACAATTCATCTGATTAGCAACCCCAACTTCATCTGCTAACCTAACCCACCCTTTATCCCATAATATATCCTATTCATAGATCAGGGAGGTCATTATTCTGCCTACCACGGATACTTTATTTAGATGTTTGAGTTAGATTTGAACTGAATGTCATGACCACTTGAATTTGTCAGAAAATTACTCAGTCCAGTTTCTTTGGGCTGTATTATACAAAATCTGGATACATATAAATTAATCACCTTCATGTTTTTCTTTATCTTGAGCCTTGGATATAAATTCAACATGGAGTGCTAATTTTTAAAGTTATAGCATTATTTATCTTTTTAATAAAAAGATGCAATGTTGACTTTTTCAATGACTAGCAACATTTGAACTGTTTTGTGAAGAAGACATGATCATTAGGGAATTAAGATACAAGAGTAGAAACTCTCTGAGAAACTTAAAAAATGCCCTGGTATCAGCATTATGTAATCAAAAGAACCCATGAACTGGACATAGTAGATGAGTTTACTTATTGACCAGTTAGGTCCATTAATACTAATTGTATAAAATATTTAGATACTTAATATCAAGATCAATTAGATTTATCAACTGATCCCTATATAAGAAAATCATCCCTATATAAAGGAAAATCATAATCTAAATAGACATAAATACCATATTAGATTATTTTAATACCAAGAAGTGTTCTAATCTCAATACAAGTGCCTTTTTGTTCATACCAGGTCAATCTGGATTTTGTTGTCTTGTTTCCATTTTTAAACCTAGAATTGGTCTGGAAAAATAAAAAAAAACAAAAACACTATTTCACTTGTATGCTTAGTTTAATACTCTATCACATAGTAATGTACTTTTTTTTTTTACATTTGAAAGCTTCTTAATAATTAATACCGTATAATTTTTTTTTCATTTCTGGATCATGAAAATTCAACTTTCTTTCCCTGTAAGCTTTTATTTATTTATTTATCTATTTATTTACTTATTAGTTTGGTGCTGGAGTTTGAACCCATGGGAACTTAGCCACTGAGCCACATCCCCAGCCCTTTTATATATTTTATTTAGAGACAGGATCTTGCTGAGTTGCTTAGGGCCTCACTAAGTTGCTGAGGCTGGCTTTGAACCCACAATCCTCCTGCTTTAGCCTCCCAAGCCGCTAGGGTTACAGGCATGTACCACTGTGCCCAGTTTGTTTATTTTTTAACTCTTCATATTATACACTGTGTAGTTTGGTATTTTGCCATACCTGATTCCTGTGTGGTACAGTTTCCATTTTTGATCCTGCAATTAGCTTTTAAAATGTTCTAATTTATATTCAATGCATTTAAACCAGATCACCTTCTGATACAGACTTTTTCTTGGATAAAAGTTTTTTCCAACTTTCATTTAAAATATACATTGGGTTTTGAAAAACATCTCTCAATTAAAGACTGAAAAAAATTGTGTAATTTGTCCAAACGTTTTATCAGCTTCTTAAAATAAGCATATTACCGTGTTAGTAAGTGTGCCTTTGAAGGACAACTTATAGCAAGTCCAACATGGATATATGATTATTAAGTGAAGTACAGAGAATGAATGTGTAATGAGTTTTTGTAGAGTATGAAGTAAGATCTCAGGCTCCAAACTAAAATTCTAACATGTACTCTTAACCTCCAGAATTTGATATTTTAGAGGCAAAAGAGACCTTTTGCAAATTTCACCTGCGTAATTTGAGGTGCAGGATGTAGGAGAGTTATACAAGGCCATGTGGCCAGTAGCTGGCTGGACAGGGGCAGCTCATATCTCCTCTGTTAATGGCTCATTTGGTCAAAATAGTGAGACATATCCATTTTGAATTTCCACAGGATGCTACAACAATGGCATGGATGTGTTTCCTGTTTAGTCAGGCTGTCCTGGAGAGAGGACTGGAGGGCTTCTTCCATTATGGAACTAATTAGATGAGGTCAGAGCTGTTAGAGAAAGCAATTTATTGGTGAGGCCTTACTTGCAAAGTCTTCTGTGTCCTCAAATGATTCACTCATACTCAATCACACTCTCAATTCAAGCATAAACATGTTGAAAGTTTAAATATAAATTTAAATTACCAAACTACAAAATACAGTAACGATATTTCCTTTTCTAACTGAGGACTCTCAAGCATTGATTTCTTCTGTGAACTATCTGATAAATCAGAAGAGGAAAAAGCCTTCTTAGAAGAGAACATTGCTTGGAGGCCTCTGGCCCTTCTAAAGGGAGATCTTTGGAATCATTGCCCACATAATTAATTTTCCAATGATAATATTATTATTATATAGAAGTCATTTTGAACTCAGAAAGGTAGTGAAACTAAGCTGTGTATCTAATTTATTTCACACCTCTTCATTTAAAACATCTTAACCAAGTGGTTAAGTTGGAATGAAGATGCCGTTTTTCTTCTCAGATGACCCAATAAGAGAATTTCTTATAATAGTGTCTTAAGATATCTTTTAATACTTAAGTCTCTATTATTTGTGGGGCTGATATTTAAAGAAAATGCTACTTAAATGGGGAAAACCAAAAAACAATGGTTTGTTTACAGTCAGATTACTATTCTCTTCTTTCTTCCTTTGATTTTTAAAAATTTCCTTTATGTTTGAATTTCACAAAGACAAAAAGGAACTGTTGCATTTGTAATCTTCTTACAGTTTTTAAATTGCATGCTTTTTTTTTCCTCCTCAAATCATGAGTTCGGTTTTTAAGGTATGTTGCAGTTTCCTGAATATTTCTTGCCCATGTCTGGCAGTGTCTACAATCTAAGAAGATGCCATGACAGCACATCGTTAGTCTCACATTTTATTTAATATCTTAGGTAAAAGGTTCCTAAAAATGCGTATGTGTAGGGTGTGCACGTAATGCCACATCTGGAGGCAGCATCAGGGAAGCAGAATGTGGTAGGCAGATCATCCATCAGGATTGGACAGCTTATTGCCTGGAGCTGCCTTCTGATTGGTCATGTGTCTCTGGGTTCTTCTTTGAACTTACTGGTTCCACAATCTTTTAATTTAGGATGACCATCCATACCTGTCAGTGATGCTGTAAGTATTAAATAACATACAACAGGGCTGGAGTTGTGGCTCAGTGGTAGAGCACTTGCCTCACATGTGTGAGGCACTGGGTTCAATTCTCAGCACCACATATAAATAAATGAATACAATAAAGATCCCTTAACAACTAAAAATTTTTTTTTAAATTAAATGAATAATATAGAACATGTAGAGTATCTGATTATAACCTATGTAGTGAATGAATATAAAAGGTCATTTTTATTGAGTGAGATAAACTTAGTTATTATTTTCCATTGAGTATTAAATTTTTAAGAAATATCCAAGTTTAAAAACATCTTTTGCTGTCGTTTTTAAAAAGTATTTCAAGGGCTGTACTCTGTTTAATGTGTTTGTATTTGATATGTTTTTCTGTTGATATGAGGTATTCATTTCTGGTATGTCTTTTCTTTTTAAAATATGTAGAGACAAATTGTCCCCAGGCAAGCTGCATCTGTTAAAAACTCTCAGCATCTTTAAGTCCAGTGTTGGTGTTGTTATGTCCCAAAACATCTTCTGAGGGACCCAGTTATAAAGTGAATTTTCAGGCATCTTTGAAAGATCTCTTTGTAAGAGAGTATCATTTGTTAGTTCTCAGGACTCAGTTATTTGGAAGTTCAGCCTGCACATCATGGCCTTCCCACTAGGTGACTTTTCCTTCTCAGAAGCAAGTCTTTGTCAGGTCCGTTCACTTGCTTGAGATAAGAACACCTCTGAGAATCTGAGGCTATTGGGTCTTCCACCCCACATGGGGACTGGCTTAAGAGAGTGTGCTGAGACACCACAGGCTATGGATGTTTGGGCCAGATGACTGGGAGGTCTCTCTGTGAGCAAGTCAGAGTTGTTTTATGGTACTGCGTAGAGATGTCTTCCTGTTCATTTTAGATTTTACAGATGCAGAAAACAAAGATCAAAATATTTTGTTTACCATTTGAAGATCACTAGGCTGTTTAAACAGCCAGGGGGACTTTAAACAGGGCTCCTAAGTCCCAGCCTAGAGCTTTTACTTGTCATATCAACTGGCATGTCTTAGGGGAAATTTGAGACCTGCATTGACATCAGCTGATAATTTTCACCTGAGACAGTTGGCCGCTTATGTTCTGCATATACTATAGAAATTTAGTCAAAGGGGGATACCAGTAGTACATGTATCAATTGCTGAAATATACAAATATTTCAAAATTGAAAGTCACTTAAGAAGCATTACTATTATAGTAGGTATTGAAAGGAGCAGGAGAGAATCTTTGTTGCTGCATGCAGGAGTTTGAGAAGATGGTCAAGATGGGAAAACAAAGTAGCAGTGAAACAGCAGGTATGTTTTCGGTGTGCACTGAAAGTTGTCTCTGGGTCCTAAGAGTTGTGCCTAGGATTTCTCCACAAGTCTTAGATATTACTCGGTAAATGCTGAGTGGATAAATAAATGAAGCGCTCCAGACTAGAAACATTTTTCCTTATTGCTATGACAAGAAAATGAAGGTAGAAACAAGAATCTCTGAAATGATGTGTTTCAGCTTCACTGAGAATCATTTAAAATAATTGCCACATTCTGATAAAAATGAAGCTTGGGTTTCCTTTTCCTTGACGCTTTCTCCCTCTGAAAGTCAGGATTCACATCTCAAGAGCTGATTCCCTAAAGCCTAAATGTAAAAGTTCCGGTCTTGAAATGAGGGAGTGGAGTTAAGACTTGAGCATGGACTGTAAATTGATCCTTTACAATCTGAAAGCTTTCTTTGTAGCAACCTCTGAATCTTAGGTTATTTTGCGGGGGAAATTCACTTTAGCCAGACATTCCACATTTTAACTTTATGACTATACTCGATTTCAGTGTGCAACAGCAAACGCATCGCTGATTGACAGATGTAGTCTTTATTAACCCATGGGATAAAATTCTTGATGTAACTTGGTTGCAAAGGAATCCTTTGTTATACTGTCTATGAGAAGTTTACCATGTTATTTTTTTTCTTTCTTTACAACCATATGCATTTCTCAAAGAATTATTAGACACTAACAAAACATATAGAGACCAAAAGTAAAATTGGATTATTGATCACCAATAACTGGAAGTCACAAGGATAAACTTTTCTCATCTCTTTGCATTAATTATCATCAGTTTATCAGGAGTCTTTGCCTTTTCTGTTATATTTCATTATAATTCACTTCAGCATTCTATGCACCTCCAGTTTCACCATATCCCTGAAAACTAGGACAATGGAAGGATTTGTTCCTGGGCAGAGAAGCAGAGGAATTTGAGAAAAAGGCAATGAATACCAGTGTCTGCGTTTGTGTCGTGTTGATTTGTGTTCTTCCCTCCCTAACAGTTGCTATTTTGTATTGCCTCTCTTCTGTTGAATCCTTTCCTGTGTATTAATTAATGAGAGTAATTGTGATAAAATGCCTGTACCCTTTCCAAGTATCCACATGGCCAAAAATCTCTATATAGATTAAGTGAACCTATCCCTTTATTTAACCTTCTTCACCTTCTTATGGTGATTGGTTTAGGAGTGGTGATTTGGATTGATCCTGGGCTTTATGAGAATAAAATTGTACCAGGTATGCTATAAATTGCTCGCTGCATGTGAAATTACATTGCAGGATTTCTTGTATGGCTTTCGAACCAAAACCAAAAAAAAACCAATATTATTTCTTCATTTTCTAGGATCTCTGCATAATCTAGGTTGATTTTAGAATGCTGTATTTATGTCCCACATTCTGGCCCAGATTCACCTTTGTGAAGCCTGCCAAACTTTATTTTCAATGCAAAATACTGCCTCTGGGATCTGTTGTCTCAGTCCAAATCTATGTTTTGATATAAATTGAATCTGATAGAAGTAAAGGTTGCGGTCATTTGGGGAACTCATCCCTTGTGTGGAGGGAACCAAGGAGAACAAACAGAAACCTGGTATTCTATGGAAGTTCAATTCTCTGTGTCCACATGTGATTTTCAGTGATACTTTGAGAAGCAGAGAGTTCTTTTCATAATCACATACATAACATTCAGCATATGTGGTTACTCTTTATCGGGCATAGATGAGCTTTTAAATTCCTTATATAGGAAATCTGTGAAGATTGATGTATGGTAAATTTGTTCTTATCAGCTTTATCAGTATATCGGGTCGATCTGCACAACTTTTAACCTTTTCCTAGACTCTTTTATAAATAAGGTTTCAGAAGGTAGTCTCTGAGCGGGTTTTATTCATTTCCCAAGCAGAGCTTATTTTCTCTGCATCAGTGAACTTGTCATGATAATCAACTTTTTTGTCCCAACCATCAATCACCCTTGATTACAGCTGGGTAGAAGTTCTGTTCTGTTGATCAGCTCATCAGTGCACATAATATTACACCTGGAGGCCAGTACAAATCATCCCTTGATGGGAAAAGCATTTTCCTTCAAGGCTTTCGTCGATGGTCTTATCATTTACATTTGGGCCTCATTGAGTTGTCATGTCTATCTTTGACTCTGTCGTCTCTCATTTAAAATATTCTCCCAAAATAGCTCTCACAGTTTGCTTGATTATTTATACTGTATTGTTATCATTCTGCTGTTGCCTTCTTTATTCAAAAGAGTAGCTCATAATCTGTTTTATCCTTATTATCATATTAGCTTTTTCCAGTCGTTAATGCAGATATTGTAGAAATTAAAATCATGAATTATAATTCAATGAATATTCAGTACTTCTGTAAAAACAGTTTAGCATATGTTTTACTAGAATGCTTGCAAATCTAATTTTGTTGATTTTTAATGATTTCTTAAGTTAGGTTTTTGTTTTATGTTTTCGGCTTGGGCAAGAGAATATCTTTAATTTTCATTTTATTTTAAGTAACACTAACTAGCTGTCTTGTGGTTTTAAGAGACATTGAGAAGTAAATATTTTAAAATCCATCGCTCAAAGTCTGCACTGCTCTTACAGTCTGTAATATATAGTACATATAGTAAAAATATTTTCTATTTCTCTAAGCCTACTCATGTTAAAGAAGTAGCACTTTCAGAGTAGTTACAAAAGCAATGATAAACATTATAAATGTAAAATATTTATTTTTTTCATAATATATTTAAGAAAAATTATAATTAAGAACATTTAATATGTCCTTTGTATAATCCATAAAGATCCTTTTTCTTTCTCTCTTGCATTTTGTGGTATTTTTATTACTTTTTAAAATATGAAACATTAATTTAGAGAATCATGAAAGATATTTTAACATTTACAGTTCAAAGTAAAAAAAAACAGTGTAACATGAAATTACAGAATAATGTGGATTTGATTAGAAATCATGTGTTTCCATTAAAAGGCTTAATTATAAAAACCCAACATTTCTTTTATGGTTACACTTCTTTGGCAGTGATCTATTTCTGTTTTCAAGTAAAATAAATAGGTCAACAAAAAGATTTCTTTGTTTTCATTCAGCAGTGGTGTTTAGATATTATCAGTTCTTTAATCTATGAAATAAAACTTAGGGCAAATGGCGACAATTAATGAAAAAGTGATTTTTATCCACACAGCACTGGTATTTAGAAAAGCTGGGCTAAAAGCTCAAATGGGTTCATTGATATCTTCATGGGCTTGAATCTTCCCAGGATCAGAGTTGATCACTTTGGTCAAGTGGTGCCTTTGTCATTATGTAGGTTTAAGAGTTAGCTAGAATACAAGGTTGCACCCACTCCTTTTGATCCTCATTAGCAATCAGTTACGTGGCTCTTCTTTTTTTTTTTTTTAGTTGTAGATGGACACAATATCTTTATTTTATTGCTTTTTGTATGTGGTGCTGAGGATCGAACCCAGGGCCTCACGCATGCGAGGCAAGCACTCTACTGCTGAGCTACAATCCCAGCCCCACATGGCTCTTCTTGAGACAGAATAGTTCTATCTTTCAGCGCAGAGAGGCAAGTGAAGTGATTTGCCATAGGAATTGTCAGCTTAGCCTTGAGTGTGGTTCTTACACTTTTAAACAATAGCCAAACTACATGTCTTAATACTGAGCTTTGGAAATCAGCCTAACAGAAGTGGCAGTGTTTGTATATTTATAAAACACTCAGGAAAGGTAGTTAAATGAAGCAGACATTACTATCCTATGTGCATATATGATTACACAACCAATGTAATTCTATATTAGGTACAACCAGAAGAAATGAGAAGTTTTTCTCCATAGATGTATCATATATCAAAATACATTCATCATGTATAATTAATTAGAACAAATTTTTAAAAAGGAACGCTCATTTTAAAATGCATTCAGATTGGCTGAAAATTTAATACAACTTATTATAAACAGTTTGATATGAAATGACAGGTCTTTATTTTAAATAAATAACTCAGATGACTCCATTTTTTCCCCCCTTCTTACAGCTCGTTCCTTCTGGAGATGTTTGGTTCACATTATAACTCCATTGGCATATTACATGGTAGCGGAAAATTTGTGGCAGATTTTGGGAGTGACACATATATAGTGGGTTCTAGTCACTAGAAGTTTGACCCTGCCATGTCTTCTAACTTGAAACAAGTTGTCAATCTTTAAATTGAAAAATGCCAAGAATCAAAACCTCAATTTTAAAGGTTTAAAAGTCTGAAGCACAGACTTCATCAAAGGTTATTTCATATACAAAACAATTTCTTTTGTTTTTAAACAACCTATAGGGCACTGAAGAATGTTGAAATTCTCCATGCCTAGCAAAACAACAGATAGAAACACTTTTCTATTGCCATGTCTCTGGCAGTTTTCATGAGATGAGCTCTTCATAGATAGTGCTCAAAGCCTAGGTTTCTTCAGAAAACAATTTCCTAACAACCAGGACTGAGTATTTTCTAATATTTCATTCAGCTGAAGAGAGGAGGATCAAAGGTGTTGGATGATTCAATAAATCCTTAGGTGCTTCTTCCCTGACATCACAAAGACTTCTAGGTAGGTTATTATTATTATTATTGAAGCAAAATGCTTCAGAGGATTGACAGTCCGTGTGAACCCAGATACTAAGAAGATATCACCTGAAACGTAGTCTTTGTATCTGTCTGATGTCAATTTTACTTACTGAGAAAGGAGAGTTGAGGAAGATTTAAACACCTAGACCCTCTTTCCAGGGGTCACCAATACCCGCAACAGGGGCAGTTGTTCCAAAGAAAACAAACAACTGGCAGCTAAATTTTTCTTCCATAATACTAGAGTACATCAGGAGTGTCATTTGTGAACTATTGCTTCAAAAGCCATCCATCACTGCAACAGTTTTCCCATAGATTAAGGACCAGATTTGCATTCTAAATGATTTCTTCCAACAGCTGCTGTAAGATAACTTGGCTGTAAGTTAAGAGTTTGCATTTGATCATCTGCCAGGGAAGATCATAAAATTCAGCTTGGCAACAGAATTTAGGAAAAGAGGTCTCCTCAGCCCAGCTGTGCTTATCGGAGCCAGCAGCATGTGTGAAAGTAGTGCTCCAGCTCCATACTTCTCAGGGCAGCACCGGAGTGATTTGCTGCTGATGGGAGCTGACTTGACTTCTAGGTTTATTTATTTATTTGTTTGTTTATTTATTTATTATTTTTTTGAGAAGAGCTGAACCACCCACCTTTTGTTGAGTACTCAAGTCAGGGGTAGAGGATATATTAAAGCCTGCTATAGTAGCTATCTTAGAGCGTTGAGGGAGTAATCTTTACAAATCTTTGGATGATCCCTCAGTAAATCGCCATGACCAATGCTTGGGTTTTTTACCTACTCCACAATGCAAATTCAGATGAGAGAGGAGTTATTTTCAGGTTATTGTTTGCTCCATCTTCATGAAATAGACAAAAGGACCTGGATTAGGATGCCGTACTTATTGTGCGGTTTTGAACAAGTTTCTTTTTTGAACTTCTCTGAGTCTCAGATTCTTGTACAAGGAAGAAGATAATACTGTAAGTGACTCTGAAGATTGAAGACGGCAAAGCAGCAGATTCACCATGGGCATTCACTGTTAATTTTCCATCCTCCTTATGTTTGGTATTGGCATGAAAATAGGCAATGTTTTCATATTTAGTATCTTTCTAAAATTGCAGAGACTGTAATTCTTTTTTCCTCAATAGTATCATTGAGGATTAATTGAGCTCTGTCAATGTATTCCATTCCTTTGGCCAATTTGTCCTTCCAGGAGAACTTTAACCATACATATTGAGTCATTTTTTAAAACATAAATGATATGAGTTAATTCTGGGAGCAATTTATAGCTTTACTTGGTAACTGACAGGATGATTCTGGGTTTTCTCTTCTTCTTTTCTAATCCTAAACCACAAGATCTCGTGTAATAAATGCAGGCTTGACCTAACATTTTTTGAAAATGGTATCCAGTGAATTGCTATTCAGCTACCAGACAGTTGGCATTTTGAGTCATATAGTGGATAATAGATGCACAGCTATAGTTATAAATAAATTTATATGCTATTGGCAGATTCACCTAAGATTTACCTCTACAGGATTCATGGACTATGGGAGTTCAAATGTGGATTGCACTCAAAGTTCCTCAAAGGGAATTGGCCTTTATTTTCAAGTAAGAGGGTTAGCATGGGCAAAAAAAAAAAAAAAAATTCCAACTGTTCGGCAGCCGCTTGGTACTTGTGATTTTCTAAGTGGGGAAAAGTTTCTTGTGTCAGCAGTTCATTCGACAGGTCAATGATAAAGTGACTTCCTCTGCTCATGTTAAATGGTGAAGTGCTTATTTCCCAGTCCACTGGAAAGATTTAGAGCTGCAGCCCACAGGGCGAGGGCCACCTGCTCTTTCACTTACTGGTGTTTTGGAAGTACATCAGTAATTTCAGGGACCTATGATGGCTTGTGGCCTTGTTTGTCACTGTAGCTTTATGCATAACTTTTCAATTTATGGCAGTGATTATATCCATCTTCACGGAATACAAACCCAGGGTTTGTATTCACAAAATGTTTAACCCTCAGGTTTCTGGACCTGTGTGAGACAGTTGCATGAATTCTCCAAAACAGAGGCAAGTGGTAATTGTGTCTGCCAGATAATGAATTTTCTAGGCTATTTGCCTTTGTAAAATCCTTTGACTTGCTACCTTAAGTGTGTTTCTTAAATGTAGCAGTACTTAGAATCTTGTCTGGCCATCGGCAAGTGCTGAATGAACTCAATATTTTCTGAAATGAATTGACAAGGGACAAATAGAAATGTGAAAAAAGATAACTTTAGAAGGTGCTGGATATGTTTTTATTTTTAATATTTATTCAGCATACTGTATTTTAGATAACTGACATAAACTTTTATGCATATGCTGTTTGCATTTATTTTGGGTATTGGATATAGACAATATCATTTTTAAGTATTTTTTGGTCAGGCTTTAAGAATCCATATAGGAGGGGCTGGGATTGTAGCTCAGTGGTAGAGCGTTTGCCTCGCATGCGTGAGGTACTGGGTTCGATCCTCAGCACCACATAAAAATAAATAAATAAAGATATTGTGTCCATATACAACTAAAAAAAAATTTAAAAAAAAAAAAAAGAATCCATATAGGAGCTACAGCAGGAAGGAAACCAAAATATTCCATTTTTAAAAATATCTTAAGATCTAATTATCAAAAATCTTCAGTTAATTATTCAAGTAAATATGATATTGAATAGACCCAAATTTTGCAATCTGTAGCATTTATTATGCTGCATTCTCCTTGACCACATTCATCTTTTCAGGTACCTCCTCCCCAACCACTGATACATTATGATGGACATAGCACATATCTAGGGCTTCCCTGTTGCATAAACAATAACAAAGGCAAGATGGCTCCAGGGTTAATTCACCAGCTCATAATCTCACCAAAGCCCCAAGTGCTTCCCATCTTCGTGCTCTGCCATCCCCAATTCTAAACCTTCCTTCATGGGTGAAAGATTGTTAAGCAATTTGATGCATAATAGGCAGAAAAAATATATTCAGAGAAGGAGGTATATTTTCTCATGTGGCATTCTCTCTCTTTTGTTTAAAATAAACTTCAAAAATATTTTGATTGACACCTAACAATTATACATATTTGTGGAATACAATATAATGTTTCAGTTCATGTATACTTTGTATAATGATTAATTCAGGTTAATTGGCATATCCATTATCTTAAACATTTATCTTTCTTTGTGGTAAAACCATTCAAGATTCTGTCATAGCTATTTTGAAATAAGTCATATATTATTTTTAACTATGTTTGTCCTACTGTGCACTGGAACACCAGAGCTTATTCTTGAGAAGTTTTTTTTTTCTTGTCATTTTTTTGGCAGTTGTTAATATATGTGTTGTTTTTTGCATGTCCAGTTATTCCAGTACCACTTTTTGAAAAGAACGTTTTCTCATTTTCGTTTTTTGTCAAAGATTAGTTGACTATATTAATGTAAGTCTATTTGTCTATTTTCTCACTTGTTAAAAAAATTATCTTGATTATAGTAAGTCTTTTAAGTTGGGTAGTATCAGTTCTTCAACTTTGTTTTGCTCTTTCAATATTATATTGACTTGCTTCTCCATATATGAACCTTTAGAAATAATTTGTTAATATCTGAAAAATAACTTGTGGTTCTTTTTTGTGATGGTATTGAATATATAAGTTGGAAGGACCTGACATCTTGACAATATTGAGGGTTCCTATCCATGAACATGTACTATTTCCACTTATTTAGTTCTGGCTTGCTTACTTTCATCAGAGTTTTTTAGTTTTCCTTATATAGATCTTATACACATGTTGTTTGATTGTTGCCTAAGTAATTCATATTGGAGAGTGCTAATATAAACAGTTTTATGTTTTTAATTACAAACTCCATTTGTTTATTGCTAGTTTATAGGAAAGCAATTGACTTTTCTATATTAACATTTTCTGTATTACCCTTGCTACTGTCACATATTAGTTCAAGGAGAGTTTTCCCCCTAGTTCATCTGGATTTTTTATATAGAGAATCATGTCATCTGTGAACAAAGCCAGTATTATTTCCTCTTTCTCAACTGTATGACTTCTGTTTTCACATCTTGTTGCATTAATTTTTATAAGCCCCAAATTATCATATCATAATTGAATATGGTACATATGTATGTGCATACAAATAGTTTTGGTTTTTCTAATAGCAACTCAGTCTGAGAGAAATACACATGACCTGAAAGCAAATTGAAATTGTGTGTGTGCATGCACACGCACACACAGAGATGTAGATTCAACTCAGGGCCTGATACATTCTAGGCAACTGCTGAAACATACCCCCAAGCCTCACCCTTAAAAAAAAAAAAAAAAACATAGGTAACCTAGAAATCCCCTAAAAGTATAACCTCCACCAAGATTGTTCTGTGTGACATAATAATACCAATATCCTCAGCGATAATACCTGAAATAATACCTGAAATCATCATGTATTGTAAGCTTAATGCTTTTAAATTCATGTTTCCTGTAATCCTTATAATGGGGAACCTCCCTAAGGCTAGGAATTGGGTCTTTTTTGTTTTTATCTTTTTAATCCCTAGTATCTAGCACAGTGCTGAGAATATTGCATGAATTCTAGCAATATTCAATGCAAGAATGAATGAACAAATAAATACGAATTGTTCCTTCTTTTTTGCTAATGGAAATCTCGGTATTTAGAAATATCTATATTATTTCCCCACGTCAGAAATTAGAGCTAGAAATGGAGTCCAGGTCTTCTAACCACAAACTTCATGCATTTCATTAAATAAAGCTGTAACCCTATAACCACCACCAAAGGAAAGATATATCTTTTGGCAATTTGAACTGTGATTTAGTTTCCTGTTTTTGAAATGCCTGGGAGAACATGACGTGAATCCGAATTGCAGAGAAAATGAAGAGTGGGAGTTGATACTGTGTTGACAGTCAAGCCAACATTTAATTTAAAAAAAAAAAAAATCAACCAGAAGTGTTACTTATTTTCTGACAAAAATATAGATCTTGTATATATTTTGAAAATAACAAAACAATGCTATGTCTTTGTAAGTAACATTAACAAGAATTAAAATGTTCAAGAAGGAAGAAAAAGCATTTCTGTAACACCATATCTTACACCTTATTCTTTAGAATGTCTTATGATAGAGGTATATGATGTTTTAATGGAAAGGGAACTCTGAGAAAAGCCCTTTTCTCCATATTTTCCTCTGAAGTCCTAAGCATCTCCAAAAATGCCCTCAGTAACCATCTGAAGAGAGACCACTGGGTAATGTGAACAGAAGGACCAAGAAGGTGAAAATCAGTTTCCTGCCTCCTTCCAGCCCTACCTTATAGCAGAGCACCTTTTCTTATTCTGTATTAGAAGTAAGAATCATTTCTTTGCAAAACCTTTTAAGAACTAAGCTGTGCCCATAATATTAGCTTGAAAAAATCTAATGCCTTGACAGAAAGGAAGTCTTGTGTTACATAAGAATATACCAAAAGTTTAACTGCCTCAAGAGGCAATTGATTTAATTGCATCTAGTCATCTATTCATCCATAAAGTTGTCCTTCAGTCACTTTGGATGGGAAATAGGAAACCATTCCTTCCTTCCTTCCTTCTTGATTTCCTATTCTGCTCTTCTTTGGATCTATTAACATCCAATAGCAGTTTCCTCTGAGCTTCTCCCAGAGGTGACTCTGAATTGCTGTCTTTCTTTTAGGTGGAACTGGAGCAGGAACCTCAACTTTAGATTTTGTATTTGCTGGACTCTGGAGAGAGGACAGCATTCTTAAGTTCCTTAGAATGAATGAAATACTCACAAAGCAAACTTGTCTTAATTTTGCTAAGGGTCTCTTTCAGTGTAACTCTTATATAATAATTTTTAAACCTGTCTTACTAAGAATACTAATATTTACCTTTCCCATTAATGTTGCAGCTGATTGAGGGAAATAGTTGAGGTTACCCAAGGGCCATGAGTCCGGAAAATGAGTAGAGGAAAAAGCTATTCCTTCCACAAAAGGGTTCAAATGGGATAAAGAGTAGGTCAATCAAAAACCTGAGATATAGACTCCAGGACTTTTCGCTCACGTTTGGTCTTTGCTCAAGCAGCTGTTTTCTTCTCTAATTCTCACAAAGTGAAAAAAAATAGTGTTTCCTATAATCATTTTACAAATGAAGAAGCAGGTTTGGCGAATAAGTAAACTTGCTCAAGTCCATGGGTGGAAAGCCAAAACCAAACCTCAGGATCATTAAATGGAAACCTAATTTCGTTTCATTTTACTTAAAACAAGACTTAATGGACTAATGCTTACCTCAGCTTGTAGACCTGGAATTATGATCCTCTGGATTGTGTAAAGGTTTATATAACTTCTTTGTATTTACACACCTATTTCAAGGCAATGTCTCTTTTTCTCTTGAAAATAGAAAAAAATGAATGAATTTGTTTACCAAAGGGACTTAAAATCCATACATAAAATTCATCTAGGGTTGAAAAAATAATCCCAAGATCAATTTTGTGTCTCCTGGGGGCAGAAAATATATATGTATAAAACAATGTATACACAAATATGTTTGTTCATATATGTGTCTATATAAATATATTTTTTAAAAAAGAGACATGATTGAATGTTTTCTAAATGTATAATGAGAAAGGGTAGACAGGCAAAGTGAAGAAGTCTCAGAAAGCTGTAGATTTGAAGGGTTCCTGAAATAAAAGTAGTACTTATTTTATGACATGCATTATATTAAGACCTTGAGGCATTTCCATCAATCATCCGCTGGTTTCCTTAGCAGGATCATTTGATTTATTTTGTCAAAGTCAAATAGGACACCAGAAACTGAAATCCTATTGTGCTATGGCAAGAAAACTTACCTGGCTTTCATTCAAAGCAAAAAAAATCCCAGTAGTCACGTTTTGCCTCTAGTTTCAGGTAGAGCAATTGAAAACTGGTTATGCAAACATACCAAGAAATTACACAGTTATTAAGAATTTGCAAGGGACTATATAGAATAGCAATTTGAGTCTGTCCAGATCTGTGGACTAACACCTCTTCTAGGTATGATTTCACTCCAGGCTATTGAAAAACATATTCAAAAAGATCCGAAGATGGAGATGGTCCATTCTTGCTTTTCTTTTTTCTTTTTTTAAAATATTTTTTTCATTGTCAATCAATCTTTATTTTTATTTACTTGTTTGTTTATTTGTTTTTATGTGGTGCTGAGAATCAAACCCAGTGCCTCACATGCTGGGCAAGCGCTCTGCCACTAAGCTACGATCCCAGACCAGCATTCTTGCTTTTCTTAAAGGCTTGAAACTTGTAGATTTTCACGATACTTTGATGGTCCATTTAGACAATGAATAGCTAAAATTAAATTGCACAGACATGATTGTGCCCATCTGCTCATGCCCTCTCTCTTCTTCACCTTGACTTGAGAACTTTTCGTTTATGTAGTTTTACAGCATAATGGTGGGTAGATGCCATTGTTAGTTAATGTAACTCAGTCTACTGTGCAAATCAATCGAGAAGTATTATGGCTCTAGCAAGCTAGAGATATAAATTTTGCTCATGTAACATGCAAAATAAGTATTCCTGATCCATTGGCACGTCACTTCTAAATGGTAGTTCAGGGATACACACTACTTTACCTTGTGGGGTTGGTTGGTTGGTTTTTAGAGATGAGATGCAGCTAGTCTTCCAAGATTTGTATGGAGCTCCTGGGCTTGTGTATTTTTCCCATCTCACCCTCTCAAGTGCTAGGACTCTAGCATGCCACCACGCCGGGCTTTCCTTATCCTTTTAACATTTTTAATGTGGTGCATCCAAGGTGACTATGCTTGCTTGTCTGAATCTAGCTGACATAAAAGGAAAGGGCTAAGAAAACTATGCTTGGAGATTTTTAGTGAATCAGGGGTGGGCATGCTTCAGAGTATTTCCACTGACAATCACAGAGCCATGTAACTGTAAGAGGAGTATGTGGTGTGGCTGTATGCCAAGGAAGAGGAAGAAGTGAATTTCTTCAATATATTACTGACACTATACCCCAGAAACTAGCTAGGATGTTATGAAAAATTTTCTACTTAGTTTCTGGGGTAAAAGGTGACCTTTGGATATATGCTCTATGAACAGTATTTCATAGAGCATTTTTTTAAAATCTCTGTCACCTTTCTGGATCTTATTTCTCATTTGCTGAATGTCTGCATTAAGGACAAATATTTGAAAAAGTCTTCATGATACAGTGAACCTTGGAGACAAAGAGACCTACTTTCAACTCTTGCCTATGTGTTCTCTTGTGGACCACAAGCTAATTACTTTAACTTCTCAAACCTCAGTTTCCATGTTTTTGAAATGGGCATCATAAAATCTAATTTAGGGAGAAACTTCAAATTACACAAAGCCCTTTCAAAAGTGTGTAAAATATATATTAGTTGGCAAATCTCTAGGAGATATTAGTGTCATTATTAAAGTATTTTACATTCTTCAGTATTCAGATGAAAAATCTATAAAAAGATTTGTGTTAGTTAATGTTTAAGTTACTGTAACAGACCATAAACTAGAGAGGCTTAGAGAACCTAGAAGTTCATGAATTCTCTTTTCCAGTGAGCATTCTGCAATGAGCATTCTAATTTTCAGGCAGTTCTACTCCTTGTGTTTTTGGTGGTTTGGCAAGTCATGGCCATAACAGACATTGAAGACCAAAAGGGAGCCAGTCTTAAAATATTAATCTGTGGAGGAAAGCCTAAAGTTAATTATTTGTTATATAAAGACTCTCAGTCTTTATATAACAAATTATTTTTGAAGTAACTAATAATTCATTCTTCCAAATAACATAATGATTGCTTTTCAATAACCTTCCTATCTTTGAAATGAGGAAATTCCATACTAAAAGTAAAATTATTTATGTTGGATATATAAATAAAATTAGAGGCCTGGTTGAGAGCTGTACCTTCTTGTTTATTGTTCATTGACAACTGTGCCAGGGTATATTTCTGTTCTTTAACATAGGATCATGAGGATGTGAACTAAGAAATCTTACTCAACTGTAAAAATGGTAAAGATATATTAATAAGTAAGCACATTAGATTCTGTGATCTAATCTTTTGTATAATGATATATAATTATCATTGAACACAGATATCAAAGGCCTCTTATTCACCTTCTCATGGAAAAAAAATTCCTAAAAGTCTGAAAAAAATTAATGCTGGATGATTAGTTTATAGGTCATTTTCTATTATTCTTTAACTTTTAAGATTTTCTATACTGTGGATTTTAGTTTAAAAGTTAAAGTATTTAATATAACTCATTAATGTTAATACAAATGTTAACTCATCTTTGCTTTTACAAATGATAGAATCAAACAAGGCTGTTTCTAGAGGCTTATAATATGGAAATACATGTTGGTAGAACTAAATTAAGATAATGGTGCTTAATTCAGAAAGAGAGTGTAGGAGAAATGAAAGCTTCTGGAAGCTGTTCCAACTAGCACCTCCATGACCAAGCACTGAGATCCTCCATTTATTCCAGAACTTTCCAAAATCTATTGTTTCGATGAATGGTTTAGCATTAAATTGCCCTGTCATTTATCAGAGTCATAAACAATGTACATACGTATTGCAAAATATAATGGAACTTCTGGCTCTCCTCTTAACTGAGTCTCAGCAGCTGTCTATAGTGATGAGCCTTTCCTTCCAGAAGCTCTTACCTCTCTTGGCTTCCATGATAGCAGATTCTTTAGGTTTTTATGATATCTCCATGTCTACGTCTTCTCTGTCTCCTTTCCTTGCTTTGCTTCTGCCTCAACTATCTATATACTGAAATGCCCTAGGAGAGAAATGTCTGACTGAATACATAAATATTTAAATGAACAGATATAAAAACAAACATAAATCCAGTCTTCAGCCAAAAGGAGTGCTACCAATAGTTCAAGTTTCATGAAGTAGGAGAGCAAAGAGCCAGAGGTGCCTGTGGAGCTCTTCTGCTTAAAATTTGTACAACAGTCCTGCCAAGATGAAGTCACAACTATCAATGAACAACTTCAAAGACATAGGGCTCTGCAATTCTTCACTGAAAACCAAATTTTGGAAGAATTTTTACAAACTTTGCGCTTGATTTTTCTGTTAGCTTCCATGCAGCTTGAATCACTGAATCATTCTTGAAGTTCTTTTGTTGTATTAACACATTAAATTAGCTCATTACAGCTGAATATGTAGTGGAAAATAGCATCTGTTTATACTGTAATAATATAAAAATTACTTACCAGTAACAGAATAAAGAGCAATTTGCAAAAAGCTAATCATATTTGTGCACTTGTCTGCAAAAAGTAAATTGTTAATATATGCCCAAGGGGGAAAATCACTTGCTGGTTTAAGCAGTAGAAGCCGTGATATTAACAAGCATTACTTAGAAAACTCTGGTATTTAAGATTGAAATGTTCCAACTTGTCATGAAAATACAAACATCTATTGATCTTGCTAATGATAAACAATTTAGAGATTCAGGTACTAACATTGAAAATCAGATGTCCTATACATTTCTTGGTATTTGTGAACTCAAAATTTGAATAATTATTGTTTAGAGAAACTTTTATTTTGCTTTTTTAGTGCTGAACAAAAATACTTGATGTATTGGAAAAACACATTAAACACAGTCCCTGTTTTGCTGCCCCAAAGCATCGAGTACAACTTTAGTAGATTAATTTAGAAAATGAAAATTAACATTTAAAAATATTGAAAAAAAATGTAGAACAAAGAAGTGTCACTTTTGTCTTGTTTGCATGCCGGAGGCTAAGGTGCTTAAATTTTGTAATTGGTGAGACTGATGGAGCTCAGAAGACTAAACTTCAAAATATGATACCTTGACATGCTGAATGCTTTCAGCTGAAGGAAAGGGGCTCAAAGACAAGGTATTTATGACCTTGTCCTTTCCTTTCCCTTTCTCCCAAAGGCAGGCCATAGAAACTAGAATTCCACTTCCTGATGAAAGGTCATGGAAACTAGATATCATAAAAACTAGAAAACATTTCCACCAAAGGCATTCTAAAACAGAAAAAAATATTACTCAAGCATCTCCCCACTTTTCTTTGTAGCAGCTGATGATAAAGAAATTCTCTGACCTACCTTGGGTGATAATAGACCCAAGGACTTTCACTCCAAGAGGGGCCCTGCCCCATACCTGGGAGGCCAAGGAAAACAGGGACGGACAGGCCTTACTAGATTCTCCACTGGACATCTTATCATTAGGTTATGTTCTTTTGTCTAATCATGTTTCTAAGCGACTGTCCATTTCTTCATCAAATCTAGAATGGCAGTTTCCCCGGGTCCTTTAATTTTCATTCGGAAGGCTCTTGTATCATATGAAACTTTGGCCAAATATATCTTCATGTGTTTCTCTTGTTAACCTGTCTTTTGTAATAAGGATGCCTGCTGTGACCCTTATGATGAGCAAGGAAAGGTATCACACCTTTCTATCCCTATAAGACTTTTATATGTTTATAAATTTTTTAGAAATACGATCTACTGAATGGATGATTTCTCCTTTGGCCATAATAGACAGAAGCAGATGCCATGTTCAAAAATAAGATCAGGTGGTATTATGTTTTCCCTCCTATATCAGGGGAAGAGAAAGAACTTTACATGGAGTTAATGTGTAAATTTCCTTTTTCTAGATACTGAGATGAAACCTATTCAACTAGCACAGCCCTCCTTCAGACATGTTAATAATATTCATTAAGACATTGCTCTTTTACATTCAGTCAGCCTTTGATTAGTACTCCCATTCTGCCTTCCTGCTTTTGACCTGCCCTTTAATAAGGTTCCTGTGAAAGGCTAATTCCATCCACTACAATTTTAACTCAGAACAGCCTTACTGCCAGGTTTTGAGGACACCTTTCTGCAGCTGGGTTTTACCATTCTCCACTCTGACGTCCTGTGATGGCACTTGTAACATTATGAATTTAGCCTCTAGAGACCAATGTTAAGATGAAATATCCTATATGGCCGAGAGAAATGTGTTCTTTCTTTCTGATTATCTTATTCCGGTGTGAGGATGAGAAAAAATTCGTTCTGAGGTTGAAACATGGAGATCTTAAACACTTTAAGAAATGCATTTTTGTTTTCTTAAGCTAAGTGATGAAGTAGACAGTGGCTTGATAAAGAATTTGTAAATAAGTTATCCCATCCGCCGTCAGGCAGTCTTAGTTCATTCATTCAAATGTTGCAGCTGACCGAGGATTGCATTTCAGTGTTTAAATGGAAAAATATCTTTAATTTGTCTTACAAATGGCATTTCTCAGTGACTTCAGTTACCATCTGTTGCTGATTAATTCCCCAATTTAGCTGCAGTCTCGACTTCATCTATAATCACCAGACCACGTGCTACAATTATGTCTGGCCCACAATAACTGTTCAGTGAATCTTTTGTGAATAAATGAACAGATAGAAAATGTGAAGATGGGTGGGCTCTACCTACAGGTGTCTAGGTTCTAAGGTTATTTATGGCCTCATTCTCCATTGCTTCCCGGTGCACCTAAAGTACAGACAACTGTTATGGTATTCAATGCTGACAGGACATCTGGATCAAATATAAATCATTATTTTGTGGTCCCAGTGGATCTCCTTAATAAATGCACATTTTAGAGGTGATTTTTGGGATAAGATCATTAAAGGAAAAATTCTTGGATTTTTTTAAAATTACAGATTAGGAATTTTACAAAATAATAGAAAAAGCCCTATTGTAGTTTATGGAGAAGTAGGAAATTTTGGCTTTTCTCTCAGTGCTTTTCTTCAGCCAATACAGGGTATATATTATGTGGATTTGTAGGGAAGAAAATGAGTTAATGATGCCATAATTTCTCCATATTTTTAGAGCATAATATATTTCATTTAAAATTTAAAAGTGATAGTAACAACAGTAGTATTTCTCAAATACTAGAAATTTCTATATGTGTTTAAAAGAATTTGGTCTTTTGCATAATCCTTAAAACACAATCATCATCGAAATCACTGTATTTCCTGGATTTATAAAAGGAAAATTGTTAAAAAATTTTAAAAAGTGAAATGATCTCCATATTATTCCCTTGCTACCTCCCAAGTGAAGAGAGCTCCCATAAATAGCACAATTTGTGGTTGATGATAAGCTTCCTCCCAGAGAAAAAAATAATAGTTTGTGTTTGTGCCAGATGCTTTTCCTGCATTAAGTGCCATAAAAATCCCCTGAAGTGTGTTCAACAGATAGGGCGAAGTGCCAAAGAATGGCAGAGAATTAAGTTGAACCCTGTTCACACACAAGATCCGTTGAGACACCATATGCGTATTTCCATTTAAAAATGAAAATGTGAAATTAATTCAATGTGCATTTAACAGGCAACTATTTAGAGTTGTATAGTAGATCCTAGGGACAGAAGGATGAGTATTATCACATCTTCCATTCTCCATGGTAGGATGTGCTCTCTGTTTGGAGACAGAGACACTTAACCCTTCTATGGCAGTACCATAATATAGGCACACCCAATACCAGAAGGGGTGACATTAAAACATTACCAGGCAACACAGGCATTCCAGGCAGAGGGAACTAGTCATACAAGGACTTGAAAATGATTTATTTCTTCTTCTTGTGGCATTGTCCTTACAGAATGAGAGGGAGGGCTGTGGCTCATTGATCCACACTGCCAGCAGTTACTCTTGCTAGAGAGCAGATATTGTGACTGGGGGTGGGAGCACTCTGATTAGTGGACAGAGTTGAAGATCAGAGGAAATATGCATGTCATGCAAGGACGTAAGTTTTTCTCTCCTGCTGACACCAACACCCATGACAACTTGACCCTCAGACATAATTAGATTCAACATGTCTAATTCCTCCCAACACTCTATAAATGGTATGTGACAAGCACAGACTGAGAGAAGTGTTAAGCTGCGGGCATTATGAAGGGATTTTGTGCACTGGTTGAGTAGTTAGAGTGGTTTTCCTGACTTTGCTCAGTTCTGTAGAAACCTGAAATGTTGGCAGTTACATCACTAGAGTTAAAACTCATTTGAGGTCTTCGATTTACATCCAAAAAAAGACTCTGCAAATTTAGCCAGAGTCCATATTCTTTGTAGCTGGATTAAACATTGTGTGCCAGTTTCCAAATCTCACTGTTGTCCTATGTCCCCCAAACAGAGCTCCATCATTAGCATTCAAGGAGGCAGCTGTTTAGGTTCCACATATACAAAAGCAGTGGCTGCTTCCATGATAGGAACCAGGCAGAAACTCTCAAATTAGCTTTTCTCACTCCAGTAAGCCCCCACTATTTTATTATTCACATTAGATACTTGAAAACATTAAATGCTTCGTGTTTGGGAATATGAAGTTTGTAGAAAACTTGAGAAGCTTTGAAAAGATAAGTGAACCCATCTAGTCGTTTCTCCTAACTATATTAGTACTTAGTAAAAAAGTATTTTCTTTGCTTATAAAAAACGGAGTTACCTAATGTATGTGAGAAAATGTGACATGCCTCTCCCTTTTCTCTATGTTTAGATGTTTTTCTCCCAGGGGTGTAGGAAAATCACTGTACTTTGGGGGTATTATCTTTTTTTTTTCTTCCTATTCCCATGGCTGTTCCTGTTCATTTCTTCTTGAAGAGCACAGAAGACAGAAAAACATTCAAAGAAAAGCATCAATCACTGGAGCTCACAAAGAATACTCTTAATTGAATCATGTTTTTTCTTTTTACATTGGGACGCAATACAAGTCAATTTTCATGTTATTCTTAATGTAGTCTGCTACTTACAATTTATATAATCAGAAGATAAAAAAAATTAAATGTTCTACATGGGGCTTATTATTAAGTAATAATATCTATGCTGTTTAGAACAATGAATTATTCTACTTTTAAATTTCTTCTTTAAATATTTTGGTAAATATAATAGCAGGAAAAGTGCTCTTAGCTAGCTTACCAGAGAGATTTTTGTCTGCTGTCCAATGGCTTCCCTAGACTGAAGAGAGAGGTACATAAAAAATGCACCTAAACATTGCTAGCACCAAATCAGTTTAATAAAAATGCAACAATGAATTTTGATACTTCTTTTTTTTTTTTTAAATATCTTTATTTTATTTTTATGTGGTGCTGAGGATCAAACCCATTGCCTTATGTGTGCTAGGCGAGCACGCTACCACTGCGCCATAATCCCAGCCCCCGAATTTTGATACTTCTTAATAATGAAGTTTTGAAAGTTGTGATACAGGGCTTAGTTTTTTTAAAATACTTTTTTTAGTTGTTGATGTACTTTGATTTTATTCGTTTATTTATATGTGGATCTGAGAATTGAACTCAGTGCCTCACGCATGAGAGACAAGCACTCTATCACTGAGCCACAACCCCAGCCCACAGGGCTTAGTTTTTACTTATTGTTAGTGGAATTATACAGCTCGAGTTCCTTCAACCCCTGAAGATTGGATCATTGCAAAGCACTCAATTGAGAGGTAAAAATAATAGTGTCAGAGCTCACGCTGCATCAATAATTACTTTTGGAGAGAAAAGGTAAAACCAGGGAAGAGATAATCACAAGGACTTGGCAATCACTTCTATGTGGTTCTAGAATTTTAAGGTTTCCAAGGTTAATTTGCTGCTTTGAGTTCACTCCTCTTGAATAGAAGTTCTCCAATTGCATGTAACTCTGGGTTATTTTTGACTGTTTTTCTGGACTTGTTCTTAAGGAAATAAACTTTTGATGATTTTTCTTGGTTAATATACATTGCACACATGTAGACATGTACATATTTAAATGTGCCTCTTACTTAGACAAATAAATATGTGTATGTGTGTTTCAAAATGACAAAACCCCTCTCTCAACTGTTAGCCATTTGTGGATTTATCTTACCTACTTAAAAACTTTAGTTGTGTTTCAGCAAAGTGCTATTGTGAAATATAGAGGTTAAAATTTGAAGACTGAAAAGTCTGACTGGCTCCTGATAGCTAGGACATGGCAATGACGTCTAAGATGGCATCGTTACATTCTATAGAACATGTGTGCCTATCTCTAGCATCAGCACTTGCCTCTGGGATGACTGGTTAGATTCATGGGGCCACGTGCTATTTCAAGATCAGTGTAATGATTTTTATTACCTAATGCCATGCCCTGCTTATTCCTCAAGAGTCATTGGTTAAAGCCTACTTCTTACTGTTTGGATCACTTCTATGGGAGATGCAGTATAATATTAGCATGCTTATTTGATTTACCAAGAAATCTTTCCTGTGAAAAATGACCATTTGCTGTGTCTGGATGGTCCCCAGGTTTCTGCGAGTGATGATTCAGAGACTGACTACTAAATAATCAGAAACAATCTCAGGAGGAACATAGTATGCTAGTGGAAGGTATGACTATTCTGTACCTATATACCCAAAGATGAGGCAGAGGAGGCCCAAATGGACATCTCTAGCCAACTGCTGGTTGTTAAATGTCTCTCTGCAGAGTTCCTATTAGGTTTCAGCTTTGTCTGAAGTCAGAGAAAGATTAGAAATATCACTGAATAAACGATCCAGTCTAGCCAGGTAGCCTAAAGGAGAACTGCCTGGGTTTTGGGCCTTCACACAGGAGCACACCTTTATATAACACACCTGAATTAAGGTGAACCTATGAGCTATGGGTTCAATGTACATCTATTAGAAGCATTTTGACTAGGGTAACTCCAAAACAGTTTACACATTCTAAAGTTATTGAATAAAAACCAATGGAGAAATTTTAAAAGATCTAGACGGGTTCTCTGCCTGCATCAGGTTTCAAATTTGGATGCCACCTCTACTCTCAACACCAGCCCCTGCACACTGACAATCACATTGGTTTCCTCTGCTGCCACTACCCCACTGCACTCCACCTCCCCTACATTCTACGTACCCTGGTCTCTCAATAGCACTTCGGACACGTCTGTCATTTGACTTTTTTTCTCCCCCAAATTTGGAGGAGCCAATCACCTTTTTTTTAAAAAATCAGGTATTGTGTGATTAAACATCAGGGTACTTTGAGACTATCATGTGATGAACAAATGAATGTGAGTGTGCAGTTTGTTTTGTTTTGGATTTCAAAATATTGGGTGTCTCCATTGTGAGCCCACCAACTATGGATCATTTTGTCACCTGCTCCTCCCCATAACTCCCTTGCTGGAGGGCCCTGGTCTTGTCTGGACCTGTATAGAATGAGGTTTTTGCTTCTTGGTAGAATTTGCTGCTTTTTGTTCATTCTGGGAGTTCTTTTGGAATAAGTTTAGTTTGAACAATAGTGACTTTCACTTGGCCTCTGGTATATTAAAATGGTCTTGTCTAATTGGAAATAAAATATAGATTTGCTAGGAACCTTTAAAATTCATATTTTGGATGTGTAAGTGGAGACAGTACTGGTATTCAATACCCAATCTTTTACTATTTATTATAAAAACATTCACGTCTGTCACCAGGTCAGTGGGTACCAGCATAGAGAAGAGAGGAATTTTGTTTTAAGAGAAGCTCTGTAGCCAGTCGCCAGCAGAGATGACCAACTGTCTTGACTAGAGCATATAGCTTCCAAAAGATATGGTTTATTAAAAAGGAAACCTGAGCAGGAAAAAGGACTCAAAACCTTGTCCATCAAAGTGACTTTCCCCACATGGAATCAAACCAATCTAAACTTATCACTGGTTTCTCAATTAACTACAGCATGTCTTAACTTCTATTTTGGCTCACACTATGTGTTTTTTGGTGTTCTGTGTTGTTGGAAAACTTGTAACTGATGCATGAGTGTGCTCTCTGTTCAAACTGTTTCTAATATATAATTTCCTTGTCCAGTGTTCTTTCAATAAGGGTACCTAGTCCTGTGAGATACCTTGTTGGAATGATGCAAATGAAGAAGCAGACTATTTATTTATTTACCAAAAGATACTATCCTGCAGCACCCTGCCCACTGCAGGTGCTGGAGTAAATAGAAGAATGTGATTATTGGTTTTTTGTTTCTGTTTTTGTTTTTTTGGCAAAATGGAACATTTAGTTTAAATAAGCAATGGGAAGTAATGTCTGATCTCATAAAAATAGTCCTCCACTGAAACTTTGGTTTTGGGAGATGAGTTTTTGTAAAGATTTTGACCTGAAAAACCTTCTGCTCTAAGTATCTCCCTGCCCACCCTCACAAACCTCTTCTCCACCTCCCCTCAGCACAAAGGCTTTTTTCTTTTGATTCAACACTAATATTTATGTATTTCCTTAAAGATGATTTTCTATCACAATTAGTATATCTCTCTAGTAAACCCATCCTCCAAATAAAATAGTGCTAAGAAATATAAACTTGGGAAATATATATCACTATTAAAAATTTTTAAAAATCTCTGCAGGCACATGGAAAAGAATTACATTGCCCCTTTAGGTAGGTAAAACACTTGGAGCCTTCTGACAATGGACTGCAGCAAGAAAGATCCATGTGTTGGAAGAGTGACACTACCTTGAATTTCTCAGGCTATCCTTAGTAGGTAGCAAAGAGAAAGAAAGGGTTAAAAAATTGCCCAGCTCCCATGTGACTCCATCTGTACCTAGGCATTGCATTTGCTTTTGAATTCTCAAGCTTCAGCCTCAGTCTCCAGGGTGCCCACTTCCCTTGTTACGTTTGAATTTTCCTTGTAGACACCTGTTGGGGACTGTATTTAATAAGACACATTGTAGAAAAAGAAAACAGATTTCCTAAGCCAAGGAGATGAGATCCACTCTTTTTTAGGGCCCTTGTTAATCTTTGGGAGCCCAGAATCTTCAGTAGCTGAACAAAAGCAACACAGGTGTAAATTCTTACATTTTTTTCCTTCCCCGCTCCACAAAGAAAATGTCATGGATATGTTAGTATTTAGCTGCATTTCTCTTAAGAGAAGGCGTAAAATATTTCTTGCTTCTGTCCTAAGGTTTTAGAACGTGATTCCCATTGCTTTTCTAGCATCATTCTAAATAGAATCCCACTGCTTGGCCACAGCCATAATGGTACCTATTATTGAAAGGGAGTCTGTATTTGCAGTAATACAGAGAATGCCAGTTTAGAAATGAGCCTGATTGCATGGTTCATTTTGTTCTCCTTTGTAGAGCCAGGCTGCGGCCCACTACAAAGGCACGAAACATGCCAAGAAGCTCAAGGCACTGGAAGCCATGAAAAATAAGCAGAAATCTGTAACTGCCAAGGACAGCGCAAAGACCACCTTCACCACCATCACTACCAATACCATCAATACCAGCTCTGACAAAACAGGTTAAGCGATGATCGTTGTTGTTGTTGTCGTCACTGTTGTTGTTTGGGGTTTCCCTCCCTTGTCTAACCCCGTGTCTGTTTAATGACGTGCTTGCCACATTGATTCATGCTTGAACCATCTTTCTGTACAATGGTAATTGTTGCCTCTCATTTTTTTCCAATATCCCTAGTTAGAGTCCACATTTTGTGTGGTGAAAGAGTCCTGTGGCTTTTACAGGAACACAGTAGTCATACAGGCCCTGGAAGCCATGTCCACAGTGTCCCGTTTTTTTGACGTGAACCTTTCCACTGTATCCTTAGCATTTTGCACACCATACTTTAGCTTATTTCTGCATGGCCAATTGGATTTTACTGTGAGTACACAGTAAAGTTTGCCAAATGAATCGAGAAGGCCCAATAAGAGCACTGTTCCTGACAGGCTTTATTCTCATAAATTCCAAACATTGCATTGTTTTAAGTAGTGGCTGTGTGATTCTAGGCTCGTTACGGCTGGGTAACCTTCCCTCTGCATATACAGGTAAGTGTTATTGATACCAATTACTCTTTTTAACAGTCTTCATGGTGAAATAACGGCCTCTGAATGGCCCCTTGGGATAGCGCCTGTAAAGGACCAGCTTATTCACACATAGCAGAGGAAGCCAGTAGGCTCTCCCTAAGCTGGCATTTTAAAACATAAGACCACTGATCCTCCAGTTTTGTACAAAAGGAAGTCCTGTGTGATGCATAGATGTACCTTTAATAAATTACTGTCTAGAACACAAGGACTAGTACAAGTTGGTTGCTTCCCATTCTATACAGTGGTGAGGAACAGGAAATGTTCATGTCCTCACTGATGGGAATGCCTTAAACTAGAAGAGAATCTTTTGCCATGACTGATACAAATATAGAATGCTGAGTAGTAAACAAATAGAACAAATTAAAACAACTTCATTACACATGGAGTGTCCATTGGACACATTCAAACCCCTCCAAGAATCTGATGCTTGTTGCCTGTGTGATTCTAAATGGGACAACGCTACTTTCCTTGAGTTCCCTTGGCATGCTGCATGTGTTTTTCCTGGGTAGTCTGGCAGAAGATGCATGACGTCCATTCCCTGAGATCCCTGAGCAGTTTCTGAACCTGGACACTCCTGTCATCTCTGCTCTGACACCTGGTCTGATATGTTGAAGGTCCTTCTGCAAAATGTCTTTTGAAATGAATGAACCTTCTTTGAGCCCTTTGGTTGTCTGATATATCCAGATATATCTGATATATAGTTACCATACTCTAAAGGGGAGATGGGGGAATGCTTGTGAAGTTCATTTCTAGCATCCAGAGTAAGAGCTGGATTATGCTATTTTATTAATTTAGATACAAAAAAGTTATAGGAAAAGCATGTGTGTTCTGCCTCGTAATTGAAGACTCACTGAATTATTTTGGTGGCTATACGGGAATGAGTGGTAACGAAGTAGATGAGTTGAATTTTTGTTCCCAGATATTGGGGCACACATGGGGACCCCCAAAGACACTCTTGCCATAGAGAAAGTTGGATAGGTTTCTAATGCAAACACCTTAGTAGGAAGGGAGAATAAAGAGATGAGCCTGCTATCCAAGATCAGAGTATCATTTTTGCTTGTTCCCTAATTCTTGTATTCCTAGACCTATTTGTTTGTTGTTTGTTTGTATTTGTAATGGCTATTTGGGCTATTTTGACTCTTTTAAAATGCAGAAGTCCTTATTATGTTAAAGATACACATCATTAAACAATATGTTTGCATGGTGGGTTGAACTGCTGACTTGGGTCAGGAAAGCCTCCCTCCCTTGCATGTTGTCTCTGTTATTGAAGGAAGTTGTGACATGTACTTCCAGCCTGTACTGTAAAGACTGGAACATGGAGGGTGGTAATCACAGAGGCTCTGTCCTTCTAGAAGTTGAATAGTAACAAGCTATGGAAGAGAATCTACATAAAATATACATGCCAGAACTTACCTCATAGTGGAAAGGATATTTAAGTGGTGAAACACTCTTCCAGTCAGAAAATTCTGGAAGGGCAGTAGGACCATCAGAAATCCATAAAGTTATTACAAACATCTGAAGGCCAAAGAAAGAAAGTATTGGGCATTAGAACTAAATCACAGGGATAGATAACTAGAGGGAAAAATCATAAAGAATGAGACAATGAACATTTCAGCACATTCACAGATATTTTAAGCCTAATTGTAACTTTTAAACTGAATTTCCATGAAACTCTGTAGGAGAACTGTCCGTGGAGTCCAAGAAAACTCCCTTCATTTCATAGGCCCTTATCTAATTTGATTGCATTATTAACCAGAAGTACCTGGGCTGACAAATTTGGATTTTCTTAAAATAATAACTTGTCCTTTTTATTATTGCTTGTTCCCCACATTGATTAAGAGCACAACCCTAGAAACAAAATGAGTTTCTGAACTAGATATCCTAGGACAGTTAAATACTTGGCAGAAGGAGAAGGAGATAAGGCTCTAGAATCAAAGATTGTGTATTTGTTAGTAATGCAAAAGTATAACTCTTCTGCTTAATTCACAAATTTGTTTTGTCATCTAGGAACTTATCCATATACATGAAAGACACACGATAAATCACATTTTATTGATTTCACCAAATCGTCTCAATAAAAATAATCCAATTATATAAAAAAAAAACTCTTCCAATTATATAAGGAAAAAAGCAAATGAAAAATACTAAACTTGCAAAGAATTGGTATGTGAGAACCCTCAGAGTTGGGATAAAAATAGTAAAAAAGACAAGAAGTGGTCTGGACTTGAATTAGAAAATTGATTTAGGGATTTTTTTCTAAATTACAAAAAATAAGGATATTCACAAAATACAAGTTTTGTTTACAAACTTAGTTGATAAGAGAGCATTTTGACAGATGTTTCCTCTTAAATTCCTAAATTATGTATTGCTTGTTGATATATGGGAGTCTTAATTGCTTCCTTGGGGTCATAAATATGTCTAAATGACCTATGGTGTTAGCTTCTTTTAGTTTACGATCTTGTTTTTGTTCTTTTTCACTACTTATCTCAGTCTGCATGCTAGAATTGTGAACATATGGTAGTATTCAGTGATCAACTACCAATCATTCATAGAAAGCCTAGTTTGTCTATGTCCAGGCAAGAAGAAACTCCTAACTTCAATACATACTTTTAATTTTTATGATCTAATGAGAAGTGTTAGATTGTTGAAAAACACACACACACACAAAGTATAGGCAAATGTAATATTTAGAAAGATATTGAATACTCAATAGTTTGTATATGAAAGTGAATACTATTCCTTACTGAATATTATATAGAGCTAGCATTTTCCAAAAGTAGCCAGAATTACTGTTTGATTCAGCAAGGTTTTTTTATGTGTTTTCTGAAACAGAAAAAGTAAAGGCAGCCATCAAATTATAGTCAAAGTAACTTAGCAAATGTAACGAAGTTGTTTTCTTTTTGATGAAATGCCAAATTCAGAATTACATGATTAAGTTCTGTGTGATACTGTCCATTGAATTTTCTTTACTTTTGAAATTGAGGATTCTCATTCATTCCCATGGTTTACGTCAGATTGGGCGGGATAATTTGGTAGTAATACAGTCTCCAAGTCCAAATACTTTTGCAACAACTAATGATTGATTACTCACATCAGGTATTAGCTGTGTGTCCTCTTTCCATGTGAATTGAACACCGGAGTAGGATTGTTGAAGCAGCCAATATCTATGGGGGAGGGAAAAGGAGTCATGAAACAGCAAGCTCTTAGAGCTAATTAATTTAGTGGAAGCAACATATAACATTCCTCTCACTTTTCAGTGGAAAGTGACATGGCTAAGCCTGACCACAGGCCAGTAGAAGTCGTCCTTGGGAGGGGACACAGAGAAATAGTACAACTTTGCACTGTGACTACAACTACTATTGGTGTTTATATGTCTTCGCATTCACTATGCCTTTCCTTCTCCTATCTCCAGATCTACTTTTCCACCCATGACCTGTTGTTCACTTACTTACTAGACCAATATCAGTATTTAACAGGTTATAGAAAAAATAATCCTCATCTTCACCATGATCCCCAGCTTCTTTCCTACTCTATCTTTTCTCTTTTCTAATACTGCAGTCCAGATTTGAAAGCTTCAAGTTCTCTTTTCCTCTTCTGTCTCCACATCAATTCATTTATTGGAACGTACTTCTTTCCATTCCTGAAAACTGGCTTCCTTACTTTGACACATTTTTACCCATATACTGGTCTTCTGGGTCTGTACCTTGCCCATCAGTTTCTCTAGTCTCCGTGCAGGTCCAACTTCTTCATTCTTGTACCTTGACGAGCACACCATTCAATCTATTTTCCATTTATACTATGTAGTGCGCAGATTTAGAAACCTTCAATCTGCTTTATGCTGGACATCATGGCCAGCCTTGTTGTGATCAAAGTCTGCCCTTCCAAAGTTATTTTCTACTACTCACTTGCAGTATTCTCCATCATAAATACATCATCTTACCCCAGCAGTTTTTCTCATTCTTTTTTAAACCTCTCTTGAAAGTCAATCACTTTTATGTTCTTCCTCCTGATGATGAAGTTTCATAAGAGTATATTCCTTTTGAACTATAATATTCTTGTTGAAATATAATTTTTATATATTTTATCTTCTCCCATTGCTACGTGACATACTTCTTGGGAGTACAAATTTGGTTAATCATTTTATTTTCTTTGCAAAGTATTTTTATATTAAATGTGCAAATAAACAGATTTAAAACTTGGAGCAGTCAGTTCTGTGTTTTTATTCTTGAACTGAAGTGTAGTAAAGCATTGGCCTTTTTTTTTTTTTTTTTCTGGTATAGGTGCTTCTCTGAAAGAACAATGGTTCATATTAATCTAAGGGATTCCATGATATTTGTCACCAAATTTCAATATTGCAAGTTTTAATAAATGTCATCAGATACACATGAATGCTTAAAGAAGATCTTTGTTTTGTTTTTTGAGATTCTCTAGTTCTACAGGTAAAGAACACCTGACATTTCTAATGGCCCTTTAGTGGCTATCAATCAGGAGTTAATTAGCCTATTGAGTATATGGATTTGCCTTAGTCATCTAATTGGTAAGGTCTTAGAACATTTCTCCCTGGTTTTATTACATAATCCTCTTTATCAAGTCTCAGTAAATTGCAAATGTATTCATCAGATAATGTTACTAAATTATAATTTAAATTTGCACTTTTCACTCTCATGACTCAATCATCTTGTATTCATTCTCATGTCTCTTCTTTCTTTTTTTAAATTTAAAATTGTAATCCAGAGATATTGTACTCATCAAATTGAAAAGTGCCAGGAGTGAAGTACTTTTGAATCTTTTGTTGAGAAAGTCCATGAATGCAAAGGAACATTTATTTACTCGGCATTAATAATTTGCTCTAAGTGTTTACTAGAATTACAAAATATGTTCAGGGACTCAGTGATAAAGAGACTTTTCTCATGATAAAATGATAGCCAGTGACTGGAAATAAATGCACTGGGGACAGAGCCTCATGGGAAAGTCAGTCCATCCTAAGACCACCAGTCTGAGTTTTGTCCTTTCCTGAGCATTACCTTCTTTTTTTTTTTTTTTTTTTTTTTTTTTTT